>OY982569.1:9301501-9838213 GCA_963859945.1 Euplagia quadripunctaria
TAGTTAAATTTCCTATGTTACTTAGCAGTTCTGAGTATGTCATGCTCGCCTAGAAGTCCTGCCGATGGTGGCGTATGTGTCGGGTCATTCGGCTCCCTTCAATAGCTTCACGAATGACTTAGTCTGACTGACTATTGGTTTAATTGAAATAAATGGTTTTGATTTAGAAAAATTGGATCAAATTCGGCACTCAGAATGATAGTTTATATTTCAGATAAACAAGGTAAAGTTGAACTAAAATTTACACGGCTGAAAATCTACCAGGCCACAGGATACACACGTTAAGACGATATAAAACATTATTTTTTAATTATAAAAAAGTCAACTTTTCATTACCATAGCCCTATTACATAGGTTCTTTGAGCAAAAACAAGCAGATGACTAAATAATCTTCAATTTTCTTCCGTCCCTACGAAAATCGCCTGGCGTAATTATTGGAGTAAACTAATTAACACATTACCAACATTATTAGCATATTCAGGTATACAGAGAAGACGAAATGTTTCGGAGTTTGTAACTCTTAACGCGGTCTAAAGTATTTTATCATACACTTTCTCATACTTTGTAAGTTGCTCATACTTATTTACTTAGCATGCAAAAGGAGATCCGCCACTTTGTATGAGGCAATGGTACCGAGCTGTATATTGTTAAAACTTGGACCATTTTATACATTAGTGTTTCAGATCAACGTTGAACTTTATTTGATTTCGATAGCTAGCGGGGTTTAAAAATGAAAATGATAATGACTTCTCGACCGATTTAAATCAATTTCTAAATCTACATTGTCTCTTATATATATATATATATAAGAGACGATATTATCATAATATACATCCAAAAAAGTAGTGTTTTTATTAAATAGATTTTTAGTTTGCATTAATTTAGCAATACATACCTACATAATTATATACATTAATAGTGTTGCACATTGACATGTTTTTTTCCACGTAACCTATTTTGACGAATTGTAAATATAGTAAATTATAAAATGTAAAAAAAATATTTTTCCACTAACTGCTTTATATCTTATATCATAATAAACCCCATAAGGTGACTAATATAGTTTATTCAATATTTTCGTGTACGATCCAGTAACATTTTGGCAGATCTCCTTTATGCCTTTCTGTTTTGTTCATAAGATTACAATAAGCACAATGCCCCAGTAAACCAATGCCAAAGTCAACTAAAAAAGATCAGAATTTTCATTATCTATGACATTTGCGTTAAGATACATTAAAGCCGAATAAAAATGGAAAAATACCTACTTGGTAATGCGTTGAGTCAACGGCAAGGTCACCGTATATAGAGATGGATTGAATATCATTTATCTCTGAACTACTTTGACAATTTTACTTCGCTTCGAAGATTCTTGAACATAAAAGTAGCCTACGTTCAGAATAAATGTTTCTGTATGTTTTGTTAGAAAACCTAGCTATGTTGTGCTAAGTATAAATAATTCAGTTGGTGTGAGTGTGCGTCTCGGCTTGATCATCGAAGTGGACCATCTAGTTCACTTCAACGATCAAGTCGATCCATTACCCCTTTACTGTGTATTGCTAATGTCCTTTTGACCTTGTCTTGGTAGTTTGTTTAAATTGAGTTTGTAGTATTTATGTAGGTACAGTTAGCATCATAAGTAGGATACATCTTAGGTGCCCAAATAATTAGCCACATCCAACGGTAACAGAATCATAGAAACAGTCCCAGGATCCAAACTGTAGTGAACATCCAGAGTTTTCAAATATAATGGAACATTGTCATTGTTTAATATGTTTAAAATATATCGTTACAATTTAGAAAAATAAACTGGAAGTCATTGTGATTGGGTTCATAATTACATGTAAGAATATAGAGAAGAATGACAACATCTACTTTCCCTTTCTTTCTTTAATAAAGACGGGTACGTCTTACTCAGTTCATGCATGACGTCATTGGCATATCTTTTGTTAAGAATAGTCAGTCTAATTCAAGATAAGGAAAACTAATAAATACGAGTATATATTTTACTAACTTTTGTTCGGGCATTAACTGGCATTAATATAGATTTTGTCGAGCGTATACAAGTTATTTTTCTTGCCTCGGGAAGAGTACTTTTTTTGTAGATGTATGACGATGTTTTTCTCTGTACCCCTGACATCATGTATTATTAAAATTTAATGATAATCGGTTGTCTTAGTTAAATCATAAAAGCGTAATAAACTGAGGAACGGGTTGGAATGCCCCCCCCCCCCCCAACACAAAGGTACACACACGACACACAATTAGTAGTTGCTTATGTAGTACGGCTTGTGTTCCATAGATGAAATGAAACTATGTTTAGCTGTATGTACAAGCAAATAAACAAACTCACATTTGCGAACACACCTCCGATTTATTATTCAATCAAGGAAATCAATTCTTCAAATGTGACTTGTCAAACGTCTAGTTTTTTGTTTGTATTTGTTGCAAGAGCTTTAAGCCATGCACTTTTTTTACTACGGAAACATCAGTGATATCAGAACTTTTAAGTTGTACCTCATTTTGATGTAATGAAATTCAATATCAAAAAGTCAAAATTTAACAAAGAAGTTTTTTTATTATTTATTTCCCAAAAAATTTATTTCATGCAAACGTTGTCCTGGCAATTACGAAAAAAAAAACAAACAAGATGCTCTGTCATACAAATACCAACTCCAGCGTTTTTCCTAGCCCTGGCTAAGGCATTTGACACAATCTCTGTATCTCAATATCCCATTCGTGTAATAATCACAACTACAAACAAATATTTAGGCATAATGATAGACGATAAATTAAACTTTCTCAGCTATATAGATATGTTAGTTTCCAGAATACATAAACTCATTGGAATATTTGAAAATCTGCGACATGTGGCGGATAAACAATTGATTAATGGTACTTGGTTGAATACTTGGCCCTATGTCAATCACAGCTAACATACTGTACTACCACTTCTGGGAAGCTACGAAAACGTACTATCTTAAAATCAATAGAGCCTAAAGAGTAATCTTAAAAGTAAGTCATTAAGATAGGATTGGTGAAAAAGATAAACTAAATGCGAGTTTTTGACACATACTATCTTTACAACAAAATAAGCAGAATTCTTTCTATTTCTTCACTAACCAAAGACAGATAATAAGTTGATTATCAAGAAATGGTTGCAAAACCTTGACTACAAAACTACAGAATAAGCTTTCTGAATTTTGTTTTTTTGTTACATGAATAATAAATACATTCACGCACATGCTCATACACACACATAATATTATTTATGTATTTACATAGGGCTACTATTTATTTGGGCAGACCATATAATTCCGGCGGCTGATGTGTCTTTGGTGCATATAGTCTGTTGTACTCATCTTCTGAAAATAGGTCCTCGTTACCCTGGATAAAAGATCGTATTCTACGCGTTACTCTGGCTACTCTGGGGTTATATGATACCGGTTTATAAACCTTATCATCATCCAAAAGTTCAAGTATTTTACGTTGGTAATCCGTTATACTTATCACTACAGTGGTGTTTCCCTTATCGAATACCCCGGTTATCCCTAATATTTTTCAATACTTGACGCTGTTCCATAGTAATATTACTAGCCGGAAGCTTTGATTTTCGTAATATTACGAAAGCAATTAGCAATGCAGAATATGCACTCGAAGCGGGCACTAATCACTGGATTGAGTTTCACCGTGCGCAAGTCTTCTCCACGGAACGTCACTTTTATTCAAGAGTTGTACGTGAAGCAATTGAAATTAAAAAAACACAAAACTTTCAATCGGGAAGATGGTTTCAAATTATCTACAGCGTGGAATCCAGTTATAAAAAACATGCCACCTCGCTTTTATGCGCAATTGGGTGAACACCAGAAAAGGGACACATCGGTTTGCTTACAGAATAGGGACACAGTTAATAGTATGTGATGGTACATGGCGAAATGAAAATATCAAAAATATCGAAAAAGTGGGGGTCGATGAAGAACCTAACCTCACGATCTCGACGACGGAGGGCGTGCACCGCTGAGCCAGTCAGCCTGTGACCACGGCCAGTGCAACCTGGTCGAAACATAAAGCAATTCAGAGGTATGTAATACCTTTTCGTGATCGCGTTAGTTCCCGTAAATTCATTAATAATATTATATCATGGAACGCGAAAGGTTTATAAGTTAGTATAACACACCCACACGCACGCACACACGCAGATACATGAGCTTAATCCTTACCTCGTTAAACTCCTCCAACCAATTATTACAACCAATTATTTTATATTTACCTTCTTTTAGATGTTGTATTCTGTATTTGTAAAATGTCTGTTTTACATGGTATTATGTATTTTTTAACTGCTAAAAAGACGGAGGAGGTTCTGAAGTCAATTCTTATATATATTTGCCGCATATTTGTTTTTTTTTACTTAAACTTAATTCTATTTGGTAAAACCCACTCGCAATAGAAACGCATAATACTCTCACCATCCTCAAATTAACTAAATGATGTTATATGACGTATGTATCCCCTTTATTGCACATAATGTACTTAATCTCTTAAAAATCCTCCAAACCCGTTCTCGATAAATCCCAGCGCTACATACCATTTCTATTACCTTATTTAGATTTCTGTGCTTGCGACTAAAATGGGAGCGAATCCGGGAACGGCTATTGTTAACACACCGGGCCTCATCCTAGCGCCTGCCCGCACAAGCGGGGGAACCCTTTTCGGGTAAAATCTTAAGTAGACGAGACGTCCAGGTACACACGAAGCTGAAACTGGCTGAAGATTAAATGGGCAATTATATAAGAAGAATTTGTCAACATTTTATGTACTTTAAAGGGTTTTAATGTACATTAAATGTTATAAATTTCCCCTCTTTCATACCTTGTACAAGTACTATAAAGGTACTAAAACTAGCACAAGTAAGCCCAACAACATTTTAAGAGTTACCGCCCAACCCGGTTAAGGGACAAGCTGCAATGAGACACAGACCGCACCGTCAAACATGTACTATACATTTTACTGAAGCGCAATTGGTTAGACTTGAATTAGCAATTAGCTAATGAATTGTTTAAATACACTTTGATGTGGTGCTGTATAAAGTTCAGCAATTTCAGCTAAACTTTACACACATAGTAGTGCCGAAACCACAGCTTTATAATAAAAGATTTGATGAATTTGTTGTGGTTTTAGTTATAACTAGCTGCGTCCCGCGGTTTCACCCGCGTAAGTCCCGATCCCGTAGGAATATCGGGATAAAGTAGCCTATGTGTTAATCCGGATCTCCAGCTATCTACATACCAAGTTTCATCGCAATCGGTTCAGTAGTTTTTGCGTGAAAGAGTAACAAACATCCATCCATCCATCCATACTCACAAACTTTCACCTTTATAATATTAGTAAGATATATGTGTTTAGAAACTTAGTTAGACCAAAAGTAGATTTTTCTTTATGCATAAAAGTTGTCTAATAAATTCCCGGTACATATGACGGTAACCAATTGCTGGTGCTTAGTAACACTTGCGACACAGGCGGTGTCACATGTCTGTTGACAACCCTTGCACTGGGAATGATATAAAATATGCACTGGGTGAAGAAATTGATATTAAATCCCTAGTTAATTTCTATAACGCAACGCTATTCTATGGAACGAAATATGACACGCCTTGCACAACTTTTAACTTAAATTCCCATCTCGCGGTAATATATGAAAATACACATTGTCACGTGCAAGCAACAGCTAGTGACCAACATATAAATTTGTTTGAAATAATAAATAAATACATGCAAATTTCTTATTGTTTTAATTAAATTGGTAGGTGATAAGAAATACTATTTATGTAAAAAATAATAAAAAACAAGTATTCGTTTTTAACCATATACAAACTTCGGTTTAACAAAAAAAACTTGAACTCTTTTGACGGAACATTGTATCACGTGGTTTTAGTTGGTTCGATGTCGACATCCCTCCCAAGTCCCTCAACCGTTAACCTGGAGAGGTGATAACATACCAAAATGCACGTATTTGGGTTGCACGTATTGCAATAACTACATCTGTCAGGCATACGCTACCTTTATGACCACATCAATTGTCTACTAGATCTCTTTCTTCTCGCCATTCTAACATACTTTCATAATGTTCATTTAAATACATATAATTTTTTTTCAAGCTTCATATTAGTATTCAATTCGAGATATAAATAATATAACCCGTCCGCCTTTATTAACTTTTAACTTCTCCTCGTAAACTAAATAGAAAACAACTGCACTATGCAGCAACGCGTGTTTGCTAATGCCCATGGTCCTTCGATGTATGTTCTTGGCCCTAATGCCCAGCCTAATTTACCCTAATTGGCTTAATTATTACCTTGGCCAACAGTTATGGGTAATATTCATAATGATAAAATAATATGATAAATAACGAAGTTACTATGACTACTCATCACACAGCCTGATTTGACAGTTCATTATTCATATTACCCGGGTGTTATATATAGTGCAATGTTTAATCACTTCGTTCATGACATATATATCAATACCTCGGTGCTCAAATGGAGTATAGTACAATAAATCATGTATAATACATGTGCTATACGCCTTATAACCTCAGAGGAATGTCAGTAATGCATTCGTTATAGACATACGTTATATGCTTCACATTGCACATTGCTCGTATCATATTTACTACTATTAGCTAACCCGCGCCACTTCATCTGCGTTTGTAAATTTTCCCGGTTTTTGCAACATTTTTGTTGATGCTCCGCTCCTATTGGTCGTAACGTGGTATTATATAGCCTACAGACTTCCTCGATAAATGGGCTATTCAATACTAAAATATTTTTTTTAATTCGAACTGGGAGTTCTTGAGATTAGTGCGTTCAACCAAACAGACAAACTCTTCAGCTTTATAATATTAGTATAGATGTTATGTATATATATTCCTCTATTGTTAGTTTATGTATTACGAATAATAAAGCATATGAAAAACAAAGGTATATCAAACCCATGCACTCTGACCAGCCCTTTCTTCTTGTTCATAACAAAGAGAATATTCAATTTATTACTTATATATCTAATATTTTTGAAACACTTCTAACCTAAACCTGATGAAATCACTGTCTCTAACATATTTCATCTTCTGCTAAGTGAAATTCGATTAACCACTAATAGTCATGCTTCGTTCTCTTAAGAGAACGAAGTTCTCTTAAAACCGCAACATTCACGATAATTTACAACAATTTCACCTTAAAACTGTTGATTAAAATGTAATTTACGTAAATCGAGTGATGGTATACCTACCTATAATAGCTATATAAGTAATATTGGTTAATCTATTATTAAATAAAATACCTAACTAGGAACACAATTTTATGTAAAAGAAGGGATACAAAAACCTTATTAAGCCTACAAGTAAAGATCTGACAATTTTTTTAACGAAAATTAATCGACGTTATTCTGAATGATCTCTAATTCATTAACAAATTGAGTAATTACAAAAACTATCTTAAAATTCAAATCTAACCGCTAGCAGCTCAAATGGCAATCAAGATTTTTCTGTTCACTCACTCGGCGAACCACAACGAAGCATTGCTTCACGCCGATTTCCTGTGAGGCCGTGGTGTCACTCCAGTCGAACCGGCTCAAACATACCGAAGAACGACTCTTCCACGATCTAATTTAATATGGAATATATTAACATAATCAACTACAATATTTACTTACACAGTTGTTAAATTATATTGCTTTCTCTAGTCAACTGACAAGAGAAGAAAAGAATTGATCTGAAATAAGCCCTAAAATGAACACAATTATTTGTTCTGTGGGAATCAAACCCACCATCTCTAGCTTAGCAATCAGGATCACTCATCACTAGACAAATCGGTCAGAGTACAAGTTACAAAACAGGACAAGACGTCACCTACGAGTACGTTTAAGTTTTGTAGGTGTACTATAAATATCGATTTTCTGCGAGCTTTAGTACCGATATGACATACTTAAGACAAACAAACACACCATATAAACTTTCAGACAAGAGAGACGATAATAATTGTCTTTACCATTTTTGTTTTAAAGTAAACCATTATTAGTTCGAGAGTTTTTAACTGTCAGTACGATTAAAATAATTGCTCTTAAAAGTTGGACGTCTGGCGTCTGGCCTACAGTAAAAACGGATAGTCACCGAAGCTAATGTTAACATGACTCAATAAAATATGGCTACTTGACTGACCACGATATAAAGGCCTACGTTACTGACGTCGACATGAAGAATTATTAGGGATGTATCAGGGATAAAGTCCTGGCTGCTATCCAGCCCTAATAATAGCATATTCAAACCTTCCCTTGTGAAAGATTAATGTCTGTAACATTACTTCGGATGAACCTCTCAATGTAGCGTTGAATCACTCTGCCTAACGTTGTTATAAATTAAGAAAATTGTTTTCTAAAATTCTTACGTATTTTTATATTTCAGAATATAGACTGTTCCTGTTGACTGCATTGGCACTAAGAACACTTTGTGCATTAATGTTTAAGATAATACTTAACATTAATATGAGTAATTAATATAAATTATTAATATAATTATAAATATTAACTATATATTTTTATAGTAATCACGTTTGTAAATAAAAGTGTCATTTGAGAAAGCAATTTCTAGCTTAACCTTCATTACAGTCAGGCAGTTTAGAGTATTTTCATTAGCTTACCCAAATGTTTAACTGTGGTGGAGGACCGGTTGGAGTCGTGGAGGTCCCTAGGATGTGTTTGAGTTCCGTGATTACCGACTTATCTAGTGTACTGGGTGTCGTGACTGGTCAGCTTAAAACTGAAATGGTTCTTTCGTATGAAGATCACCCTGGAACCCTACATGGCAATTAAACAAAATGAGTTTCTGTAGATTTGGATCCGTGAGTTTGTTTCAGCGTTTCTTCTCAAGGTTATTCATAGGATATTATTATGCCCGCACTATCTAGCCTTAAAGTCTATGTCTGAGAAGATAAATTCATTTATCATTTATAAATAATATGCTATTTTTGAGCTAAGCTAAGAAAACTAACGGAAGGAAAAAAATACGAGTGTAAAGAATTAAAATAGTTATCAATTTGCTTAAAAACTGTTTCTGGCGTGTTGCCACTATGTTACTCAGGATTTATTACAGGCTCCGGATATGTATGTGAAATGTGGGATTTTACTTTACTAAACTAACTAACAAGAGACCAAGTTATATTAATTTAGCAATTATATTATTGTTTGTTGTGTTCTTATTAGTAAATTGGGAATAATTATACCCAATAGTCAATTGATTTCCAATCCAAATAATAATCCTATTACACATAACAAGAAACCTACATAATAATAATGCCAAACAATATAATAAACATAGTGTTTCAAATCTTTAACTCCGTAAATTCCCCCTATGGAAAGTCACAGATTATTAAAATGCCGTGTCGGGATACCGTCTCATGGGCTATATCAGTGAGACAATAGCGAATGCGTCTGTTATAGTTAAACACTATAATATTTAGGTTTTATTGAAGTTCGCAGTCATTATTGATCCGATTAGAAGTAGATTGTTATAATCAGTAAATAACAAGAAATACGTTTGTTAAATGGAGTAATTATTCATCATCATCTTCGCCTTCTCCCAATCAGTCTGGTCGGTAAACCTCATCTCTCTCTTGCACTCTACTTGTAGCTGTTTTTGTCAGCTGTAACTTCCTTTATTAGCTTCTATTTCATATATTAGGTCATCCTCTCCTCATATTAACATACATTACAAGAGTGTTTTTGATCGTAATTTGACTACTATGTTCTTATTATTTACCTAATTATTGTTTACAATATGTATTTAATTAAAAGGTTTGTATTTGGTTAAATTTGCGAACGGTGGTTCGGGTCATGGACATTTGGAAAAGGCAAGATAAAAGGAAGATTGAAAGAAGACTTCTAAATATAAATATGGTGCAAAAGATATATGGTTTCTGTATAGGATGACATGGCAACAATGGGAGCAAGTAATATAAAGTTAGTATAGTAGTATAAGTAGTTAACATAAAGTCTGACATTAATATGTGGAATAAACATAATATTCGGCAGAAGAATGATTGTCGATAATGCAGACACGATTACTCGTGAATTAATTAATATTCTTGGACGAACTAGCTTTGTAAGCTGGCTTTCGATGATCGAAAAAGCATGGTATCGCTCACTTCAGTTTCATGTTTTCCATTATATCAAAGTAATAAGAAAGAAAATAAATATTTCAGCTTTTATTTATTTATTTAAAACTAACTACATTTTACACTAAACTGCCCATTACATATAATGCCACATGGCTTTATCTACCAGTCTATGGGCAATGCAGTAAGGAATGATGATAAGGTTTCTTTTTTTTATTGAAACGAAATAATTTGTATCCTTTTTATCCGACTGCGGCGAAACCAAAACAGGAGGATTATGTGTTTGACCTGTATGTCCCTACGTGTGGTTGAATGGTTCGTAACTATTATACAGCTGAACCGATTCTGATGAATGATGTCGTTAGATTTGTCTTTACTATGCGAGTGACACTGGGCAAAAATCAAAATGGCGGCTTTTTGTAATGTATGTTTTCAAACATTTTATTATTAAGAGGGTTATCATTATTATTATTTATAGTTTATTTCGGCCATAATTGCCCATACGGATGTTACAAGAGTTAAATTAAATTACATTAATTAAAGGTTTTTGTGTTTTAATTTTATTAAAACACAAAAACCTTTAATTAATTTCTTAGCAGATAAACACAGCGGAATATAACAGACACTAATTGATTTCTACATGTACATAATCGAGCTAGGAAAGATGCTTTGAGTATCCTCAAGAGCCCGTGAAAATCAGTAACTCTGTTCTCAGCGAACACGCCAGTCGCAATGCACCGCCAGGGTAGGTTTAACATAGCCCTAAAAGCGTTATTATACTGCACACGAAGGGTATTAAAAGCACTCTTCGTGTATCTGTACCAGAGTTGGCTGGTGTAGAACGACTGACCGTAAGTTTTGAACAGAGTAATTTTGACTTGGTTAGAATAATGATAAAAGCGTCTAGCCAACATATTACTTCGACATGCGATACTTCGTCTCTGTGGTTCTAGATCATCATCATCCATTAAATTATCTTTAATTATATGACCAAGATACTTGAACTTTTTTACAATATTTAAGGCGGTACAACACAAATTAACCGGTAAAATATGCTCAGGTCCTTTACTGCAGTTAAATATCACAATCTCCGATTTTTTTACGTTTTACATCAAATTATGTTCAGCTGCATATTTCTCGCAGACCGCAACAAGTCTCCTTAGACCGTTGGTTGAGGGACTGAGCAGCACCGTGTCATCGGCATAACTAAGGTTATTTAAACATTCATCACCAATACGACAACCGGATCTGGTACTGCTCAGCTCCTCAATCAACCCGTTAATATATATGTTGAATAAGACCGGCGGCGACGTGAGTCCACCCTGCCTTACTCCACTTCTCAACTTATACGTTTTAGATAGGGCATTGTTCCATTTAACTTGATTACATTAATTTGCATACACATATACATCTGTTGTTTAGCGTCGTCTCAAAATAAGTTTATATAAAATTTGATAGTTTATGAAAATAAGCTCAATACTTAAGACTTAAAACGTTTATTTCTTTTTTGCTTTTTGGTTCTTTTTGTCAGTTTAATTTTTGTTAAAAAGATTTTTATTTTATGATCTTTTTACATTATCACCTCAGCTATATAATGTGATGATTTCTAAACACAAATACCTGAAATAGTAATGAAAAGAAAACAGAAACGTTATTCGTTCCTAAGATTTTCTAGGGTTTCTCTCAATTTTATCAAGATACCATCATCAGATCCTGACTTCCTTGACATGAGACCACCCTTGAAGTATACCCTATCTAACTAAAAAAAAAATTATCAAAATCGGTTCATAAATAACGGAGAGAAGGCTGAACATACATAAAAAAAAATATATAAATACGGTCGAATTGAAAACCTCCTTTTTTTTGTCGGTTAAAAATCGGGATGAATTTTACCCAGATATCCCAAATCATCGGGAATCAACCAATGTTCTTAAAGAGCGATTACGTCGTGCGTTTTACAGAGGTCAGTGACATGATTCCTTGAGCGTTTTATTGATCGACAATTAAATTATACTATGCTGATTTTCATTATTCTTTCCTGAACGGTTACTGTTTCCAGCAGAAATTCTCTTTTCAGTATATCTCCTATAAACTATGTCACGAAGCCAGAGGTCAGCGTTTCTTGTTCCTATTCAACAGATTTTAAACGAAGAAAATATCGTTTCTTTGTGCTGTGTTAGTTTTTCGACTTCCGCGACTATGTGTCTTTAATAGTTTCCGTGACAAATCGAGAGGCATAAATAAACTATAGTTTAGGTACTACTTTAATTTCACTCGGCGTCAAAACCACAGTATCTTGTTGATTTTTGTTATTTTTTCGTAAGTTTATTTATTTGTTTTTCTTATTTACTACAGTCGTAAAGTACTACTACTATCGGTCGAAGTATCCTTATCCGTATTTTAAAAGGAATCGCTTTTTATACATTTCACATTCACAAAAATATATACTATATAATAGTATTTTAATGCCGTCGGGATGTTTCTTTTATTTAATGTTTTTTTTTGTTGTGTAGTTTTATGTTCTGTGAATGATGTCGATCGCACTTTTATAAAGTTGCCGAAACAGTACCTACAAATATAAAGCTCCAGTAACATTGGATTGGGAGATGTCATCGACATTTGTCCACGCTTTGATTTATGAGTATAGTCTCGGTTCACTGATATTTTATCTTTGGCCATTTTTTTTCGATATTAGGACACATTCAATATTATATTGACGCTCCTTTTTAGTTTTAAAGATTATGTTATCTTACTATTGACATATTTAAAGTGTATCTCCATAAAAGCCAGTAAAAATCGTGGCTGTTATCCAATTTTATTGCTTTTTATGCTTAAGTTATATAACTTGGCACGGTGTATAAATAATCTCGCTAGCCTTAGATAATTCTATTTTTTTTTTTGATTCGCAAGTTTCAAAATTAGATTAGATTAGTTAGATTTCCACTTTAGAATTAATTTAGCACGATTAACCACTACACGCCCACGAGACGTCTGGCGAAGATAATGGCGGCCAACAATCTGTAGTTGCGACATTTATATATAGATATATTTATATATTTCTGATATATCAGAAAAACGTGCGCTTTTCAAAAACAAATGAAAGTCTATTTAGAAGTAATAAAATACTGATAACCAAGCAAGCTCGAGTCACCAAGTTTTTTCATGTCACTTTTATGAAACACTGAAGGCGATATATTTTTTCTCAAGACCAGATACTCAATTAACAATCAAAAGCGTTTTAGTCTCTTCCTTCAATGTTTTTAAAAACTTTTCATCAGATGTAATGAGCAGCAAGTAAATGAGCCTTATTTTTGGAACTTACATTTTGCCACCCCTTAAGCCGCCGGGAGGTTAAAAGCTCGTCAAGAGCAAATGTCTTTACAATTTGCGAGCCAATGCTTAAAACAAAAATATTTCAGTTAGTATTGTTATACATAGATAAAGACCGAATTTCAATAATATTGTTTAAACTCATTAGTAAAAAGTTAACAGTTCATAGTAAGAGTTACTACTTGGTGAAAATATCACTAATTTTCACCAAGTTCATTGTAACTCTATATCCCATAGTAAGCGACTACGGCAACAGGAGAGGTATTTATGGCGATTACTCAAAATTTAAAAAGATAAATGGATTCCATGTGCTGGCAGAATGATAGACAACGCTTACAAGTTAGTTCTTTTTTAGGGTTCCTTTCTTCCAAGCAAGCAGCACAAGTAAAGAAAAAAATCTGAAAGTTGTTAATTTGCTGTTATATCACATTAAAAAATAGTTTTTGTTATTACAAACTTATATTTTGCGGTTGGATTGTTGACTTTGTCATACATCGCAACCGCAAAGTTAAGTTTGTCTATCGAAAAATACTGGCAAAAGTCTTCGAGAATTGATTCCCGAGATGGACGTACTATCTAACTCGCACGTGTCCAGTTTTTTTGTATGGGATAGGGGGCAAACGAGTAAGCGGGTTACCTGATGGTAAGTGTCTACCGCCGCCCATGGGCACCTGCAACTCAAGAGTCACAAGTGCCTTGCCAGCCTTTAAGTTGGGAGTAGGGGAAGGGGGCAAGAGGGAGAGTGCGGGGAGAGAGAAGGGTTAGGACCTCCGGTAACCTCACTCACTCGGGGAAATACAATGAAAGCATTGTTTAACTGCCGGTTTTCTGTGAGGCCGTGATATCACTCCGGTCGAGCCGGCCCATACGTGCCGAAGCATGGCAGTAATAATTTCTATGAATTTCTATTTTAAGTCATCAAAGTAATATCAAAACAGAATTAGTTCGAAATAGTTTCACAACGACTAGTTTAATTAAATGATAGAATAACAAACAAGTTTAAATTGTTGGTACATAAAGAGACTTTATTGAAGAGGACTTCGATATTAGCAATGGCAGTTTTAAAGCGGAGGCCAAAGCTGCCTTGTTCATTTAGAAATGTAGATAAGTAAACACTAAGCTAGGAGTATACTAATAAACAAAATTTAATACAGGCTGTTACAGGAAGGTGTGGTCCGTTTAGCTTGAAAATAAAATGAACAGGAAAAAATACTTATTCTGGTGTAGGTGCCCATTTTTAAACAACATATTATGAATTTTCATGTCAATTTGTAGGAATTAAATTTTTTATACGGATGTTTCCAGAAAAATCTGGATATTCCATCAACATTCACGGTCAGCCAAAATGACCGATAAAGCTAATAATTCGTAAGAGAGAGGTCTACTGTACAACCCTTAAATGTTTTTTTTTATCTCTATATAATTTTAAATTGTACACTTCAAAATGTATAAAAACTATAATTACTCGGTCTCTCGCACATATTATTCGATCACTGGATGGCTCGGTTTCGAATATGATTTTTGCATACAGTAAAATCCGGATTATCTGTACAACGATTATCCGGACATCCAATTATCCGGACTCATAAGTCACTGATTTAAAAAAAATTGGACTGCGCAAAGACGTGTCAAGTCAAGTTCATTACCGCCTCTGACCGTGCATTCTCACTTTTGTGCTTATCAGTGTTTCATTTGGTTCTTACAAAAAAAAAGGATGCCAGCCCATATATGACTTGGTAGTAATTCTTCTTTAAATATAAACATTGGATTGGTTAGCAAGCTTAAAATCTATACATGGAATGCGGGAGTTAGTGATTCAAGGAGAAAAACTGTCTTCTAACGTCACTTCAACCCACTTCCCGGGACTCTACTGTATGTACTTACTTTTTCGGATATGCTTTTTAAATGAAATTATTTTAAGTGTGTGTACGAACCGCAACCGTCAACTGTTATAACAACCATGGTCACTTACATGCTTAAGTATATATATATATATATATATATATATATATATACATATAATATATTTTTATGACTGGCCTTTTGATCTAGTGGTTAGTGATCTTGACTGCTGAGCCGCAGGTCGTGGGTTCGATTCCCACTTAGGACAAATAATTGTGTGCTCATCATGATCATTTGTTCTGTGTCTGGGCAATTAGACGGCCGTGTATGAGATGTCTCACATTATTATTTTTATTAAATACATATGTTACTTAATGTTAAATGAAATATCTTTGAAATGTAGCAATAGATTAAAGAGTTCAATTCAAAAGTTTATAATATATTGGATAAAATTGACTACCATGTATATACACGGTTTTAATCATACATATGACTGACGAAGTCATTTATGTTATCCAAGGTCTCATGTAGTATTTTCCTAAAAAACCAACAGCTCAACCAGTACCTACGTCAATACATGTTCCAAGTAGTCACAACACAATGCTGTAGAAACAAGGGCAAACATGACTGGCACCCATCCAAATACGTAATATAAGCAAACGTATTCTGTTACTAGAATAGATAAAATACTTCAAGAAAATAAGGGCGGGGACAATTTGCTGAATTACGTACAGAGAAAATTGGATATTTCCTTTGACTGATTACACTTTTCAGACGGATAGAGGGGTGTTGTTAACACGTTTTACTGAATAAGTTATTTCATTTATAAGTATAAGAAAGGGTTAAGACAGGTAAAGCTTTTCTAGTTTATTTACAGCTTTGTAGATAAAATGTGCCTAAGCGACCTAATTATTTTCAAGAAATGTTTAGTAGAGAGATAATTTGGATATAGGTACTTTCTAAAAGAAATGTGTAAGAGTGTTCGTGCCTATGTATGTTTTAGTATGAGTTTGCGTACATACATATGTATATGTAGTATAATATGTTTCTATACATAGGAAGTTAAATTTTTGGAATGAAAGTGACAAGAATTTTTTATTTACTTTGTTGTTAAACTTTACTGCGAATGATAAAGGCGTATGTCTTCAAATTTAAAGTCCAAATCAAACACGAGTACTGCAACAATATATAAATTTTGAAGCAAGGTTGCTGTTATAGCTAGAAACAGCTAAAAAAGACATGAACAATATAAACTCAGACGCTCTCTTTCAATCGCCTTTAATTATTCCTATATTAGGATATTTAATAATCAATGCTTCATATGATTGCGAAAATAAGTTTAGGATATAATAAGAAAAAATATTGTAGCCCCCACTAGTAATGGTGTAAAGGAAGCAAGCCCTCACTTTCTATAAAAAGTGACAGGGACAGTACGTAACCGAGCATTAGGAAATAATTCTTTATGACTTCAAGGTAGTCAAAGTAACTTAATAGGACACAATAACAACGAAGTACCGTTACTCGTATTAACAATATGGAATATAATATATCTTAATTATTATGTGAATCCTAAGGCGTAAATGTGATTTAATTTTGAAAGTAACGTCATATGATTTTCATTCTGTAAAATAATTAAATATATAAAATTTCGTCACGTCACCTTCAAAAGAAAAACACTGCGAATAGTATTTTTTTAAAAGATGGCAGCTTAAATGCAAAAGGGTCAATCAACTTTTCACTTACACAGGCTTAATGAGATGCCGGTATGTTGAGCTACAATTATAAAGGTTGTAACTTTTATTTGTACAAATTAAATGCATGTATCAGACATTTTCTAATTAACTTTTAACCCACAAGCGATTCCCAAAATCATATGTAAAATTTTACAACATGTATTTTTTTATGTCACACATTTAACCAAAAAAAATGTATTTTGCTGGAAATTGCTTTTCCTAGTATAGGTGCAGATTTCTAAAAAACAAATTATAAATTTTCATGTCAATTTTAATGATTTTGGTTATTTTTTTATCCAGACATTTTCATCAAAATCTCGTTATTCCATCAACACCCCTTGGTATAAAATAACTTTTTTACTCATATCAGCGTAAGAGAGAGGCTCAGGTTTAAAAATTTACCGATAGGTAAATTTTCAAGTTTAATTTGGGAGTTTCAAGAAAATCATTAAAAATCATGAACGTTCCTAAAATTGGAAGCACTTTACATTATTTTTACGACTCTAATATGTGACGATAGCTTTACAGCTTTACTTAACATCCTGTATATCTTCAGATTTATATAATGTTATGTAGTTGATGTTATCAGTTATTGTGAGTGAGTTTCAATTATAATATTACTTTAGACAATGTATTTTGTTGTCAAGGAACTGCAATATCTTGTCTAGGAAGAGTTGCTGCTATTTGAAAAAACTAGGGCATGCAGGTCCTTTATTTAGTGTTAACAGAATATTTATGTGTTGCATATTGCCCGTCATAAGTGCAAGGCAGGGATTGACAGTTTGAGTGTTCTCCGAAGCCTGGAGACCAGTCCCTTTTTGTTGGAAATCGAGCACTGATGAGTCGAATTGATTGATGACTACCGTCAGTCCATTACGAGCCCATTTTCGGCTCTGCTAATGTTGACATGTGTTATGTGTGTATGACAGATATGGGCACAAAATAAACACTTAGTACATTACCGTATTTTGAGTACGAATAAACAAAGGTGCAATCTTATACATCAGTTTATTAATAACAGACATTAATCAGGCCCTAATGGTATAAGGGATGAGTTCAACGGGGTATGAGGTTAAATGGCTACCGTGTTCATCAATCCTTTGTATGTATTGTGGTTAAGCAAAAAACGATATAGGTAGGTAGGTATAGCACTCTCTCTTGTGTTCCTATCGGGATTAGGGTTGTCTGGGACAAATTCCTTGTTTGGTATACTGGGTTTTATGGACGTCCTCGAGTACTCGATTTTTACACGTTTGGCAACCCAAAAACTCTATAAGTAATTACTCACATTCTTGTTACTTTATACTTCTCGAATAAATTTTTAATTGAGTTTCCATGTAATAAAGGAGAATGGCCAAGTGACTGTGGGATTTAGTATTGGTACAAAGATTGTTGTGACAAGATGAAAGTTACGATTTTATGTTGGGATTAATATATATTTTTACGAAAAATAAACATTATTCGCATAGTTAATAGAAAATCACTTTCGAAGTTAGCGAGTTCAAACGTAAAAAAAAAGAAAATGTAATAACTAATTCTAAATAATTAAGACTTTTGTATGTTTTTAAACTATTTTATTAAACTTAAAAACATGTAACACTAGTTTTCACCCATTGTTTCACACTTTTGTACAATACGTTGGATATGTACTTCAGTGAGATACTCATTGTAAGTTACAGATTATTTTAATAAAACTTATGTGATTCACTGCTTAATTGATTTATTTAATATAGAATAATATACTGCCTCCGTAGCGCAGCGGTAGAAAGTATGACTGATGTGCAAGTGGTCGTGGGTTCGACTCCAGGATCAGGCTAAAAGTGTCATTGTGTTTTTTTGTACAAAAATTCTGAGCAGCAGCTCGGAGTCAGAAAAATACAGCAATACTTACCCTTTCGGGGAATTACAAGGCGTGAGATTTAAAATAAAGAGTGATATATGAATAATAAATAATATATTTTAAATGGTTGTTCTTCAAAACTATCTTCTAAAAAACTGGGCTGGTGCAATAAACATAATATTGAACACTTTCTATTTCATTCAATTATTTCAAGGGCAGCGCCGAGTCACAATACTGGATAGATAACATTACCGTGTCTGTAGTCATCCACAAACTATTTTTATTAATTAGTTAATAACCATGCTTTTATTTATTTTATTATTACATTTTCATATTATTTGTATATTCATAGTACATTCATATCTAGTATATAATATATATACTTATGTCATAATATACGAACATCAATTGTTAGTAAAATATTCAAAGCTGCTAACAGTGCTCTTCGTCCCTGTGGTAGCTGCAGAATACAAATCAAGCGGCGGTAGGGCGGTAAGGCGTCGGACTTGCGATCAAGTGGTTGCGGGCTTGAACCCCACCCAGTGCACTACCGACGTGAACCCACTCCTAACCCAAGCATTTAGCTTAGCTGGAGGGGTTAACAAGAATACTAGTAATGTGTGACTCACGTTGCTAGCATTCTTTATTACAAAAAAAAAATCACTACCTCTTTCTGTCCCAAGGCTGTTTTGAGAGTTTATCAAAGAATCAGGTAGATAATATAGCTGCAAGAGAAACAAAACTGTTTTAGGAGAGGCCTATGTTATGCAATGGAAACCAAGAAAAATAGAGTTGGCAGCTTTGAGTACTTAGTAGAAAGTATGGTTAAAATATACATCATATTACTTACCAAGTGAGGAGATCTCCCTCTCCCATATTCCCGTCTTTCCCCCCTCCCCCCTCTTCCCACTCTTCCCCCCCTCCCCTTCTTCTCCTACTCCCACCTTAAAGTGCGGCAACGCACTTGTGACTCTCGAGTTGCAGGTGCCCATGGGCGGCGGTAGTCATTTACCATCAGATGACCCGTCTGCTCGTTTGCCCCCTATACCATAAAAAAAAAAACAGATATTCTATTAAGAATTGTATTTTTCTCTTCACACTCTAAAGGGACTCTTGATACTTGAAGTACTGATGTAATACCAATACTAAAGTTGATACCTACGCAGTTTGAAGAGCGGTATGGACAGATACATAGCATACAGAGCATAACACTTAGTGCAAACTACACTATCACCACGTTATAACTGAAAAATGTAATCTTTAATATTAGTTATGACTGAGGTACCTAATAATGTGATGTTTAAATTATCGTAAACATCTTTTAAGTACATCGCGGTGTAGGTGCAATCCGAGCAGTCAATATAGTGTAGATATTGTTATTCACGTAATAAAATGTAAATGGTGCATTCGCAGTGAACAATTAAGACACCTTAGACACCGGCGAACTGAACTTTCCAGTGCAGTATTTACTTAAAAGAGTATCGTTTCTGATAATCACTTTTCATTGAAATATAGATAATTTAAAGTCTTTATCTCAAAATCACAGGATAATTCTGTGAGGAAGTAAACAATCCCAAAAAATAAATTCAAGTGAAATAACAAACGGGCATCTGCGGATCGTGTACACTTTCAGTATTATATTTTAGTTTACGATGTACACAATGACATCTATGACAATGACAAATTAACAAGTAACTTATCAGTGTTACCAAAAATGGGAATGAAATCGGTTGTTTATTTTGTTTATCAATGGTATTCAATATAGAGCAAGATCCCAGAGCCGCCAGACGTCACGTATTTTCTGACGAACGAAATGTGGACGATTGAATAGTGTTAGTATGTACAATGATCGCATGCCTACCTGCTAGCTTGGTTAGACGGCCAATTTCCAGGTAGCAGGTAATGAAGGTACATAAATACATTACTTACCTCACGTAAATTGTCCAAGCTGATTTTCACGTATATTTTAGACAATATTGTTAAAAATAAGTCGACAATACTCCCAGACACTTTCCGTCGGCCGTATTGCTTTGCAGACGCTTTAAAGCTCCCAAAATAATTCCTTGACTTCACGTAAATTCTGATGCTCCATTTTTATATATGTTCGCCAGACAACAATTTTAAAACCTTTTACAAGAAGACAGACCGAACTCTCATGCGCGTGGATAATACTCTTGCGCTCCTACCCACAGAGGAATTAAAATTGAGTTTGGGGGATGATTGGCCCCTTGGATCGGTCTGTGTATTTTATGCTTTAGAATTAACTACTTACAAAATAAGTATGTATCTGAATTCGTTTATACATTATCTAAGTAAAATAAATGATTATAGGTATTTAATGGTAAACGGTAGTTTCACACTCTAATTAATTAAAATAATCTATCGCAATATTTTACCCTCTAACGTATTGTTAATATTTCAATGTTAAAATTATTTATATTTAACGTATGGTATCCCTGCTTCATGAAACTGTTTAAAAAATATATAGAAATACATAGAATAGAATACATAAATAGAAATATATAGAAATACTTATAAAATTATTATGTAAACCCAGTGAAGTTTGAATTTTCTGTTACTTGACAACGTCATTAGCATTAGCATTAACTTGTGACACAATTTAATTTTTGGCGATGCTGTCTTTGGGCAATCTCCTTTACCGAGCCTTGTCAAAAGCTCATTAAAAGTCCGAGCACAACTTTTATCCTGTGAGTCCGTTGTGAAAGCGAACCGGATTATAGATTACATAGGAAAAGTACACCTGAACTAAGAAGGCCGACTATGACAAACTAAGGCGAAGCAATTATCAGCTCGTGATTTAATCTGAAAAAATCCCAAAAGTTCCCCGCAGAATATGTACGATACGTCACGTTGTGTTGGTGTTTTCCGGTATTTGAGGATGAGTATGTCCTATTTTACAAGATCTGTGGTATTTGATAACCTAGATATGAATAAGTAGAGGTGTTGGTGTGAATAATTTTAGTACTGACATACTCAAGTCTTGGTAATGTTCTTTTTTATGTTTTATCTTAATACCTACGCTCTAATATCCTTTCGTATAACCAGTTTTTTTTTTTCAATTAAGAAGATTTTTCTTCACTCATATTAAAGTAGTAAGAGGGTAGTCAAAGTGTCAACATCAAAAATTTTGAGCTCTGTATTGTTTTAATTTTTAATAATATTTAATATAGTTTATTAATGCTACATAAGTGCTAAAAGTAATCTATATCCTCTAGTGCATTGAATTTACTTACTGTTCTTCTATACACTCTCACTTGCACTAACAAAAAACATCACAATTCTTCGCAATGGATCTGTACACCAAGCTGTCGACTTGCATGGAGGAGCTCTCTTCTACTTTTGAAGCACGGATGATACAGTATGAAGATGACCTGAAGAATGCTGCGGGCTCTGATGCAATTCATAAAAACATATCCAGCCTCTCACGAGATTTTTCTGACTTTAAGTCTCTTATTTGGAAAACCATGAGTATGCTAAAATCACAAATGGAGCTGCTGTTACTTGGTCTGGACAGGCACGAGATGGCATCTACAAGAAAGGTCCTACTGCTGCATGGTTTAAAGGAGGAGACTGAAGATGCTTGTCTCTCCCGAACTGTGTCATTGTTATCTAACAAATTGCAATTGTGTAACATCTCGCCCAAAGACATTGAGTCATGTCACCGTCTAGGAAGCAACACTAAGAAACCACGTGCCCTCCTGATAAGATTCAACAGTTATGTTCTGAAAAATGAAGCTTGGAACAACAAAACTAAGCTTAAGGGGTCGGGGTTAACGCTATCCGAGTTCCTCACTAAGCCTCGTCACGACGTGTTCATGGATGCTCGCAAACATTTTGGAGCAAGGCAATGTTGGACCTCTGATGGTAAAATTGTCGTCCAACTGCCTAACAATTTGCGACGTAAGATCGAATCCAACTGTGAGCTGCGCAAACTATGTTTGGAATACCCTGCACCACAATTGGAACCTGGTGAAACCACAAGATCAACAGCTCCCAGGACAATTGCTGCAGAAAAACGATCCCGCAAGCCAGCCAAAGGACCTCTGACGTAAATATAGTATCTCATATCATGTCAATCCATATGCGTTTACTGTATCATTTTAACTACTGTTGAAGGTCAATTGTATTTTTTCAATTCTCTATCTCGTTCTTATCTTCAAACTATTTTGATTTTGATGATTTGTCAGTCACTTTATAAATTTTAGACTCAATTTAATGACAAATCTGACACTTAATATTTTGACGTTTTAAACTTTATTAGGATGACAGAACAGTAGAAACATTGTTAGTGCGTTTAGTTTCTACTTGCGTTTATTGTATTTGTAAAACCTTTCAGTGCATTGAGGATAATTATTATTCATATAATTGTATATATTCTTTTATAGTGGAATTATTTATAAGTATTTTAATTTATTATTTCTTATTTGCTTATTATTATTTTTGTTTTTTCTATTTATTTTAATTATTTTATTTATGTCTGGTTGCGACGATGAAAGTTTTATTTCTTGTTCATCTTCTGCGTCGGATGGGGATTACGCTAGTGCGTTTAGTGATGATGGGGGGGATGCAACTGACTTAAGCAAACAACTTTTTAATGTTCTCAGTCCTTTTTACAAGTTTTTCAACGTAGTGCATATGCCCAAAGTATCCATGCTCACTATCCTGATCTTCTATCTTTCTTCAATTCTAATTGTATCCATTCCGTCCTTATTTCCGAAACCTTTCTCAAACCTACACTGCCTTCCTCACAATATGCTTTACCAGGCTACCAGCTCATACGAAATGACAGAATCGGCAGGGGGTACGGTGGTGTCGCCATTTATCTTCGGTATGATATCACATTTAGAGTGGTTGACCAGTCCCCTAGTAATTACTCTGGCTTTGCAGAACGCCTGTTTATAGAAATTGACTTTCACCACACTAAACTTCTTGTCGGTGTCTATTACAGCCCTTCCTGTCATATTGATTACTTCTCGTCTTTTGAAACTAAGCTGGAAAAGCTATCTCCCTTATACAACGATACAATTATTCTTGGAGACTTCAACACGTGTCTACTCAAGAGTGACCTTCGTAGTAGGAAACTCTGCTCGCTTGTCTCTTCCCTTAACATGCATATTCTCCCTTTAAAAGCAACACATCACGCTCCTCACTGTACTTCCTCTCTCTTAGATCTAATTCTTGTTTCAGACTTCAATAAAGTTGCTGCACATGGACAACTTTCTGCACCTTTCTCATATCACGATCTTATTTTCCTTTCTTACAAAACTAAATCACCTAAACCTAAGCCTAAATATGTTGTTCTTCGTAGTTTCAGAAACCTCAATACAGTGGATTTGAAAGAGGACGTCGAGAATATTGATTGGTCTCCTATCTATAATAGTGGTGATATTGATAATAAAGTCAAAAGTTTCAACAAAATACTCTTAGATCTTTACAACAAACATGCTCCACTAAAAAAAGTAAGGGTTAAGCATCTTCCTGCGCCTTGGCTTTCCGAAAACATTAAACAGTCAATGTCCAAACGGGATAAAGCCATGAGAAGATACAAAAAGAATTCCTCGGATGAAAACTGGAGTGCCTATAAAATTCTCCGGAATCGCTGCAGTCGTCTGTGTCGGGATGCTAAAAGGCGCCACATTCACGATTCAATAAAAAAATTTAACACACCACAGGTATGGCAATTTCTAAGGTCGCTTGGTATTGGTAAGAAAGCCAACCAATGCTCACCTGGTATTAATCTCAACATGCTGAATAGGCATTTTTCCACTCCACCCACTTGTGTAGATGTTTTAGAAAAAGCATCTACTCTTAGGTATCTTTCCAGCCTTTCTTTGCCTCATTGTACCTCATTTTCTTTCAACCCGATTACAGATGGTGACGTAAAGAGACTTATCCTATCAATTTCCACAAAAGCAATAGGTGACGATGGGATTCAACAACAAATGTTGCGACCTATTGTAAGTGACCTCCTTCCAGCTGTCACTCATATCATAAATTACTCCCTACAGGAAAGCGTGTTTCCATCTCCCTGGAAGATGGCCCATGTTATCCCTCTACCTAAAACTGCTAACCCTTCCTCAGTATCCCAGTTTCGTCCCATATCTGTACTCCCAATCCTTTCCAAAGTGCTTGAGAGTACTGTCCGAAATCAACTGAACAGTTTTTTATCCTCTAATAGCCTGCTGAGTCCATACCAATCTGGATTTCGTTCTGGACATAGCACTGTAACTGCATTAGTCAAAATAACTGACGACATACGACTGGCTTTGGAAAATAAACTTCTGACAGTATTGGTGTTATTAGACTTCAGCAGTGCCTTTAACTCTGTTGATTTTGACATCCTCTTAGGCATCCTGTCGTCTCTGAATGTCTCCAATTCTGTAATCGCTTGGTTTAGCTCTTATCTTCGGGGTCGCTTGCAGCTGGTCCGCTCAGAAGAGGCATCCTCTGATTGGTGTGACCTTACTACGGGTGTGCCTCAAGGTGGCGTACTATCTCCTCTACTTTTTTCCGTGTTTATTAATGCTATCACCAAAGTTATATCTTCTCGATATCATCTTTATGCAGACGATTTGCAGCTTTACCGACATTTTAAAACAGATGAACTCACAGAAGCTATCGCTGCTATCAATAATGACCTGCAGAACATCTGTAAATGGGCAAAATCGCTTGGACTGCTTGTCAATCCCGCTAAATCGCAAGCCGTCATTATTGGTGGCAGGTACATGTATAATAGCCTCGACCACACATCACTACCTCCCGTCTTATACAATAACACTGTTATACCATATTCGACCCATGTCAAAAATCTCGGGGTTTTTATAGACTTTAACATGTCATGGACCACTCACATAACAGAGGTAAGCAGGAAAGTTTTTGGAACATATCACGCCCTTAAACGTCTTCAAAATTTTCTTCCATTTCAGACTAAAGTCTACCTTTCTCAATCCCTGCTCCTACCTATTCTTGACTATGCTGATGTCTCCTTTCTCGACGCTACCGAAGAACTCTGGAATAAGTTAGAACGGTTGCAAAACCTTTGCATCCGCTACATATTTGGCTTGAGAAAATATGATCATGTTTCAGAATTTCGAAAAAAACTAAATTGGCTACCTATTCGGCGGCGTCGAGATGTCCACATCCTTTCCTTACTTTATTCAATTCTACACAACCCTAATTTTCCTTCATATCTGCGTGAGCGCTTCGAGCACTTTGTTCCCAGGAGCAATCCCTGTCGCTCCTCTTCTTCTCTTCTCCTTCGAACTCCTTCCCATACGTCTACTCGTTATGACAATTCTTTTAGTGTTTCTGCTGTCCGGTTATGGAATGCCTTACCGCATTCAATACGCGATAGCCCTTCTCTAAGCGTGTTCAAGCGGAGAACCAGGGATTATTTTCTCTCTCAACAATAAATCAGACTTATAATATGTATTAGTATATGTATGGAAATATATTTGTATGTATTTATATATTGAATATATATTACTTTATAATATGTGTAAGTATAGGTATTTATATTTCAAAATGAGTATACGTGTCGGTATACATGATATTTATTTTAACTAAGTTATATCTATTAATTACTATCTCTAATTAGTTTACGTACACACGACTTTGCCTCTAAGTTTTTCAACTATCCTCTATTCACTCCAAGGTTTGCTGGAAGAAAACTCAGGTTTGGGTTAAGCTCGCCTTTGTACATACCATTTCCTTGTTTTTATTAATCTAGTTTTAGTGTACAATAAAGAATAAATAATAATAAATAATAAATGTTTGCGTACCGTTTGATTTAAAAGTTATGTTCAAAACATGTCAGTATTTGATAATGTACGAGCAAACCCGTACATTTCAATAGTTATAGTTTTATGCTAACATCGACGCGCAGCGAAATTCATATTATAATTAATTTATCAAATATAAAGCAGTTGTTGCATCATCATTCCGCACGACCTAATGCACCATTCGCCGCGCATGGATGTATAGCAATTCCTTTGTAAATCTGTTAAGTTTTCTCCTTCTCTTGAATACAGTTATTTCTTACTATCACGTTCATCTTTCATTTAGCATACCGTACATTTATGGTCCTTCGAGGATTTCACTTGTGAGATTATGGCAGTGTTTAGTTAGATATTGTTCCGTGTTTTGCGAGTGAAGAGAACTAGTAGTGTGGGTGTTTGTACTGCCAGCAAGCGTGCAGTACAAAGTTCAAGCAGCAGCAATCATCAAGGATCAACAAGGATCCCGTGTTGGTGAGCAACAAGGCTCTCCGTGTGGAATTTCAAGTAAGATCTTTCCATTTATTTTATTAGCAAAATGTCGTCTTTCGAGGACATTTTAGCAAATCAGCAACAGCTACTCGGTGCGATAGAACAGATTTACACAAATTTCAAGAAGGATGGCACCGATCGTAAAACTTCGGATTACATAGGCCGAAGATTGGACACATTGGATGCATACTTGCAAGATTATCAATTAAATCATATGCGATTATGCAGCATAGAATATGCTGAATCTTATACTTATTTCACTTCAAAACAATACGACATTGTGAAAGAGAAATATGAAAAAATTCGAGGAATTATTCAACAATATCAGCGACCCGACGACAGACCTTCAACACCATTATTAAAACCTGCAACTTCTCTTGCAACGTCTGGTTCCACCCAGCAATCAACATCCTCCTCAAAGGCACAGGGTTCCAATAGCAGCAAACTGATGAAATGATAAGGAAACAATTAAGTAATTTCAAGGTCTTTGAACATTTCGTTTCCAAAATTACCTGATTTAAAAGATTTTTTGATGTTTTTAGAAACTAAATTCACTAGCATGGAGGCCAGCAGATAAGATAATTATAGAGATAGCCAGAGATAATTTTATTCAAAAACCGATCCCTTCGAATAACAAATCGATGGGAAATAGCCATACAAACCCTTCAAAATCATATAATTTTAAACAGACGTACTCTAGTAATAAGCATATTTCTCAATTGCGAAGCGACAAAAAGTCGGACTTTGGTACATATTATTGCCCAATCTGCAATGACGCACATGCATTATATTTTTGCAAACAATTCTTAGAAATGGGGCCAAATAAGAAAAAGCAAACTGTTTCAAACCTAGATTTCTGTCTAAATTGCTTATATGACCATAACGGAAAGGCATGTTTGTCAAAAAAGCCTTTGTCAAAATGAATTTCATAATACATTATTACACGAATCGTATCATCAGCAAAATAGCATTACAAAACCGTCTACGAGCACGCAGCTAGACAACGCGCGTTCGAGTCATGACCGTATGCAAAAAGGTAACACTCATGTGGCTCAACAACACATGATTTCTGAGATCTTGTTGTCGATCGCACTTTTAAAACTTCAAAAGGCAGACGGAACTTATCAAACAATGCGGGCTCTTATTGATCAGGGGTCCCAAACATCCCTTATCACGGAGAACGGTGCACAGTTACTAGGTTTGACAGACCTCGACATAAAAGTAATAACATTATTACCGGAATATGACACACTGAAAACATTTGCAAAGGGGCAATGACATTGAACTGTATGTCAACAGTCACCCCTTATTCGTTCAATATTGAGGTGTACTTCATGAAAAATCTTACAAAATACTTGCCAACATATACCTTCCCTAAGATGGCATGTCCATTCTTAGATAATTTAGAATTAGCAGACCCTGATTACAACGTCAGTCGCCCCAAAGACATACTGCTGGGTGCTGATGTATACTCCAATATCATCTTAGGAGGGATGTGTAGACTCAGTGAGTCACTTCCCATTGCATAACAAACTCGTCTGGGTTGGATATTATGCGGCGGTATGTAATCGCTCTCGTGTAACGTCCTACAAATAAATCTAGACGAAATCCAGCAATTTTGGGAGTTAGAAGACGTTACAGAAGATAGAACATTATCTTCTGAAGATATGTCATGCATTCAGTCCTATAAGTCAAGTAAGTACGATACGTTTAGAAGACGGAAGGTACCAAGCGAGACTCCCATTAAAACCAGATTTTCAAGAAAATTTAGGCAAGTCAAAAAATAAAGCTATAGCTTTTAAACTTTTTAACTTTTTCTCTAACTGTAAGAATTGCTTACAGTTAGAGAAAAAGTTACACAATAATATATCTATTTTTAGCGAATATAAATCATTCATTGATGAATATAAACAATTAGGTCACATGAAACCGGCAGTGAGTAATCGGACTCTTGAATGTTTTTTACCACATCATTGCGTTTTACACAAGGACTCGACAACTACGACACTACGAGTTGTTTACAATGCATCATCAAAAACTTCTACTAATAACACTTTGAATGATTTAATGTATAGTGGACCAAACTTGCACCAAGATCTTCAATCTTTAATCTTGAAATGGAGGCAATATCGATATGCATTTACAGCAGATATTGAGAAGATGTTCAGGGAAATTTGGGTCCACCCTGAAGACCGACTTCTGCAGAAAATAGTATGGCGAGACGATCCATACAAAAAATTAAACGAATATCAACTTACAACCGTGACGTATGGGACAAAGGCCGCGCCATTCCTCGCCATGATGACTTTAAGACAATTAGCAAAGGATGAAGGATACAAGTTCCCGGAAGCAGCTAAGGTCATCGAGGATTCATTTTATATGGATGACGCCGTTCATGGCAGCCACTCTCTATCATCCGCCAAGAATTTACAAGAAGATTTATTCAATTTACCCAAATTAGGAGGCTTCAACTTACGTAAATGGACCTTAAAATGATAGCCAATTACTACAACAACAAAATCAAAATTATCAGGATCAGAAAGGTTTGAGCTTTAAACAAGTAGGCTCAACTAAAACCTTAGGTTTCCAATGGAACCCCACTATAGACAATTTTACATTTACTCCCCAAATAAATTCACAAAAATCCAAGATCACTAAAAGGATTATATTGTCCGACATGTCAAAGGTATTTGACCCACTAGGATGGATTGTACCTATAACTACAAAACTAAAAATTCTCTTTCAACAAACATGGTTATTAAAAATTCAATGGGACGAACAGGTTCCAGAAAACATTAGTGAGGAGTGGACAAAGCTCAAGGCCGATCTAGAAAACATCAATCAGTTTAACATACCACGATGGTACGGTACTCAACCAACAAGTGAAGTCGAATTACATGGGTTTTGTGATGCCTCAACAAAATCGTATTCCTAGTAATTTACTGCAGAGTAATAAAATTCAGAAAAATCAATAGTTTTAGTTGCCGGGAAATCCAAACTAGTCCCTACCAGCAAACAAATATCATTGCCCCGATTGAAGTTGTGTGGGGCAAAACCACATTATGTCAATAAAGATTATTATTATTCTCTTTATTCGTCTTTTATTTCGCATGATCGCTTAACATCTCGCATCCAATCACTTTCTGTATGAATGACAGGCACCGACCAGATGTTACGCCAAAATGTATTTGTATCATCATCATCCGGAAGTGCCCATCACTCACACATGGATCCACTTGTTCCCATCTTCGGTAAACCCACCTCTCATTTCTTTGGAACATGCGATTCTGATTATACCGATCAATTCGCTTTTTGTAACGTCGTATCCTATTTTTGCCCACGCATAAACTTTTTGCTTTAGAAATTAGCTTACTAATGAGTGTCCTAGCCTCAGCAATACGACGCTCAATTCTATACTGCCAGGCTGGCACAGCAGGTTTGGGTCGAGTAGTAGTGGTATTTACATAAAAATTAACTCTCGCTACTCGACATACTGCAACAGCCGCACAGTAGAGAATAGAGTGTGTATCACTAAGATCTTCGCTATTGTCTAAATAATCAGACAATAGTGAATCCAGGGCACACACCAGCGCTCTATTTCTTTTATGCATAGGCAAACGGGGTAAACGTGGTCTAATTTTTATTTATTATTATTAAAGTTTCTATGGGGGGTATTATCGCAAGTAATTTGGTACATAGCTTGAAGGACTTGCAAAATGCTTTAGTTGACACCATTACAGACGTATACCATGATCGTTTCAATTCCCATCTCATAACAGCGCAACAGTTACAACATCAACTCAGCACCATAGCGAGCCACCTCTCGAATGACGTCATGTTACCCATTGAAAACATTCACTCAGAATTTATACAAATCTATAAACTGTTACGTGTGAAAGCAAGGATGCTTAAAAATTATGCTATATTTGAGGTACAAATTCCCCTAATCGGTCGAGATACTTACGAAATCTTCAAGTTGATTCCTATACTGCTAGAAAAGGACGACCACACTATGTTAGTCGTCAGCCTGTATCAAATTTCGTAGCAGTCAGCATCAAAGAGGATGCGTATGTAATCCTTACAGAAAACATACTGAATTCCTGTTTGCTGAAGAATATACATTTATGCCATATCCACACTCCTATTTATAAATAAAGCAACGCTCAAGACTTCTGTCAAACAACAAATCGAGACGAGTGTGAAGTTATTATAAAATCTTGTAGAAATATGTGGCGGGAGACTTATTCTACTAATTTCTATATTTATTTCTGTTGCGGTCAATGTCGCGGACGAACTATTTGTGAAGATCAAATAACAGCATACCAGTTGACTCACTCGGGTCTTATTTCTATCGAGCATGGTTGCATATTGAAATCAGAGAGTTATGAAATAATCGCACATGAACAGAGATCAAGAGATGTTTACATCACGCCTAATGTATATGCACCAGTAGTCGCATCCATAAACTATCTTGTGAATGTGTCCATCCCACATCATTTTTGGAATGAATCTAGTACGGAGATCGATCAAACAAGTTAGACGCCCTTCACGACAAGATAAAGATCTTGAAAGAAAATGGAGCCTTGGTAGACAACCTTTCCTATCATGATATTCATCATTACACGTTGATATACGTTGTCACACCGCCCCACCGAAAACCCCGGTGGGGTGACGGCCCGAGGGGGTTTCCACACGCACAAAAAAAAAAAAAAAAAAAGGCATATCAGCGGTAGTGCTTGCCGTTCACATTTGTAAGCGGGTGCGAGTGCGCTGCGCCGTTGCTCTCGCGCCGGCCGCTGGGCCCGGCACCAGCGCCCGGCGGCACGGGCGGCTCCCTCGCTGCGCAAGGTGTCACCGGTAGTGACAGTGTGGTGCAGAGTGTAAGTGAGAGGGTCAAGGATATTATTTTGTTTAGGACAGTAATTCTTAGTTCAGATATTTTTCAAATATATTGTGTATTCTAACTTCTAACTTTTAAACTTTCGCGTTCCATGAAAATAAAAAGTTTTTTTTGCTGGTAATCCTATAATATGATTTGAAGAAGGACTTGAAGATAACTCGTACAGAAGTCTTAGAAAATCAAAACATATACCGATTGTGTTCACATTCCGCCAATTTGTGTGATTATCCGATAATATCATTATGTCATCGTCTAGGAGGAGTTGTTTAAATAATCCGAATACATTTTGTTTCATTTGTGGTGAATACGTGGTAAAAAAAATTTAAGAAAACCTATAACGGCCTTCGTAAAAAAGGCGTATTTCGACTATTTTAAGATCAAGATTAATGACTCAGACTGGCCGTGGGTACCAAATATCGTATGCAAATTGTGTATTGAATATTTAAGACAGTGGGAGAATGGTAAATGAGCACAATTGAAGTTCGGTGTACCTATGATTTGGTCAGAACCAAGAAACCACTGTGATGATTGTTATTTTTGTTTAGTCAAATTGCTTGGGGTAAATAAAAAAAAAATCACATCCTGACCAACCTAACGTGGAATAAGTTCAGAACCTTCTAGATAACTTTAAAAATGTTGGCTGAATTGTATTGAGCATACAAGTGCACTACTTGTACAGCCACTTGGACAAATTCCCTGAAAGTCTTGGTTCCTACAGAGAAGAACAAGGAGAGCGCTTCCATCAGGATGTAAAAGTGATGGAAGATGTGTAACAAGGTCGCTGGGATGAGGATATGGTGGCAGATTACTGTTGGAGTATCACACGGGAAGATCATAACAATGCACATTGTAAGCAGAATAGAAAAAGGAGCTTCCTACCTGTTAAATTGGCCTGTTGGTCTAGTGGTTAGTGACCCTGACCGCTACGCTTATAGGTCGTGGGTTCGATTCCCACCTGATTCTGGGTGTTCTTTGTGTCCGTTGTTCCTATGTTTGGAAAGTCCCCCACGACACAGGAGTAATTCCTAATGCGGGAGTTGTCTTTTTTAAGAACAAATAAGAAAAAAAAATTACGTAATTAAATGTTTAAAATTTACTTATATTGTTTTTTAGACATATCCCTTATCTCAAAAAACTACACGTAGCTTTAAAAAAATAAGTATGCAGTTGTATTCCGGATACCCAATATACCAAAAATCTGTTATAGTTTTGGCGGCAACAAATTTACTGTAGACCTGTATTATTTATATATATGAATAATTGTGACCACGGGCAGTGCAACCTGGTCGAAACGTCGGCCAATTCAGAGGTGTGTAATACCTATTTCGTGATCGCATTAATTATATATAATTATATTGTACTAGCAACCCGCCCCAGCTTCGCACGGGTAGGTAGCAGAGCATATATCGTTTTTTTTTCCGACATCTTCAAAAATCATCGTCATATTTCATTCATTTTACACAAAACCTTAATAAATGAAACACCTAAACCTTCGTCATGAATTATTGCTTCTATTGGTGAAAACCGTATGAAAATCCGTTCGGTAGACTTGTTGTATAATATATAGTGATAGTGATATTGAGTCGATTGTAATTATTGCAAAGATTGATGCATATTAGAATCTTATTCCACTAAAATCTTTTTGTTTAACATTTCGCCTATGAGTGCATCGCCGTAATTTTGTTGGTATGATATCGGTGGCCCATTCAGTAGCTATTCAGTAACGCGCCGGAATTCTTATAACAGCAACCTTCAGACATAAGAACAACAACGTTAAACCTTTGATATCGTCACTGCTATTTGTGGCGGTTATTATTGAAGCGTTCAAACCATAGTCTAGTCAACAAGTTCAAAAACGTGTTAAATAGAAATAAAGCTCCTAAAAATATGTGCGATAGCTCATTCGATTCGGAATGACGTCTAGAAAAATGTTTTTTAAGGGTATATTAGCACATAAAAAATTGCGATTGTTATTAACAAAATAAAATAAAAAAAATAGGTATTATAGGGATTTTCGTTAATAACTTTTAAAATAATATAATTTATATATATATATATATATAAAAATATTTAAGGAATTTTGAAAAAAGATCCTGAAAGAGGAGGAAATTTCCAATAAAAAAGTCCTAATTCCCGGAACTCTATCTATATTATTTATAATTTTTTTTTAACGCTGGAAATAGGCCTCCGCGAGGACGTTACGGCATAGGCGCGCCGTCTAAAAAGCCGGTATATCACCTAAAATGTATATTTTTTAATTTTAAATAACAATTTAAAAATTTGAATAAATTATGGTGTAATCTAGACACTTGAAAGAAAACAACCTCAGCGAAAAAATTTTTTTTTGTTGATTTTTCAAAAAGTTACACCATTGTCAATTAACAAATTTTTTTCCAATCTCTGTTTTTATAAATTACGGCATAAAAGTTTAAATAATTGGTCTATAAATTTTTCTTAAATTTTTTTTAAAGTTATGCAAAAAAAAATTATTATAGTTTATTATTTTGTTAATTATATTTTTTTTAAATTAACTAAAAATGAAATTTCTAAAAAATGTTATCAAGAAATTTTTGAACTTGTTGACTAGACTACCAGGAAACATTCAATTCTTCGAAATATCCGTATCGATGACATACAGTTATTTCCATATTTCGCTTGTCGTTTTAAACTACTTCGAAGCAGCACTGTGTTCACTGGAATCATATTAGTGGAAGGATGTTTGTATTCCGGTATCAGTACGCCTTTCAATCAGCCTTTCTAGCAAGACTGGTAAGAGCGCTATCAAAGCCCAAATGTTGAATTTAGTTTTACTTAAAGTTTTTTCTTTGAACTGTTATCTTGTAGAGAAACGGCAAATCATCTATTTAACCTTAAATTATAAAAATACGTACCGTAAAAAAATGGAAATAAGAAATTTAGGAATTTATTCAACTTCACCTTTCCACTTCAAACACTTTAAGGAATAACAAATTCAAACACAATGAGCTTGTTATAAGAAAAATGTTCAATTATTAAGAGAAATTATTTCGAAATATTATTTTTTATATAAATAACAAACCTATTAAAATGATAATGAGCTTATTCCTTTTTCTAAGAACTACCGTAAAGTTTTTTTTTCTCAGGAATATTTGATAAGCCGAAAATAATGTAGGTACTGAAAATAAAATAAATATTGTGTATTATACCGTATAAAATACTCTACTTGTATTATTACTTTCTGTTTCGTAATTCCTATTATTTAAGTAATGAACCGTTTGTATCTCTTTTCAAGATAATCTAAAGTTTAAAAAATATCTCCTTTCCTTTATCAATCAAAGGGAACCAAACATCCGTATCTGTTATTCTTCTTGCCGCTCTAAAAAATACGATCTGCTGAACAAGTTTCTACTACAGAGTAGACGTTTTACAACAACTCACATCCGCGCTCTATTGTTTCTAATTTTGCGAAGCATTGCAAGAATGCAATATTAATTATCCAATCAGTGCTTCATGTGATGAAAATGAGCATCACATTCAAAAAAAAAAAATGAGTAAAAACTGTAAGTTGTCTTAAACAGATTATTACCAACCCATGGTCACATTTTTCATTAACTCCTATTATTTTATTGGTGTGTGTATTCCTTCCTTAAATAAAAATATAACAACTAATACTACACAACTAAACTAAAAATGTGAAGTGTCGGTTCCGCAAACAGAGTCAAACCGGATTGAGTGTAATACGGGTCGAACCGATCGGACCAGACGCAAACTGAGCATAGCTTTTCCTGAAAGACAGATTTATATATTTTTTTAAATTCGTATATATTACACGAGAACTATCCAGACCAATGCCAATAGACAATTTCTTGCATGCAAGTATTTGCACCATGTGGTGTTCGAACCCGCAATCCTCGGGGTGGCAGTCGAATGTGCACAAAGGTTATTTCGGTTACAATCAATCAGCCTATCATAGTCCACTGCTGGACATAGGCCTCTCCCAAAGTTGCGCCATAGCACCCGGTCCTCCGCCTTCCGCATCCAGTTCATCCCTGCTACCTTCTTCAGGTCGTCAGTCCATCTGGCTGGGGGCGTTCTACCTTCCGTTTACCGATTCGCGGTCTCCACTCTAGGACACGTCTGCTCCAGCGGCCATCGGTCCTTCGGCATACTTGGTCATCCCATTGCCACTTCAGCATGCTTAACCTGCGAGCTATGTCGGTAACTTTGGTTCTTTGTCGGATGATCTCATCGCGAAATTTATCCTTCAAAGAGACTCCAAGCATAGCTCGCTCCATAGCCCGCTGCGTGCCTTTTAATTTGTGGACTAGCCCCACCGTTAGTGTCCACGTCTCGGCACCGTATGTCATAACATGTAGGACGCACTGATCGAACACTTTCGTTTTCAGGCATTGCGGTAATGGCGAAGAGAAAACTCGACGTAGTTTGCCAAATGCTGCCTACCTAATCGGTTCCTTCTGGTGACTTCTTCCTCGAAGTTGTTTCTACCTACCTGGATAACCTGCTCCAGGTAGACATATTCTTGAACAACTTCGAGCGTCGAACCTTCGATGTCAATCAGTCTGGGTATGACATGTTCATTGAACATAACCTTGGTTTTGTCCAAGTTCATACCAAGACCGACGCGTCGAGATGCTCCATTCAGGTTGTGCAGCATCTCATCCAGCTGCTCCAGCAACTCTGCTAATAAGACGATGTCATCAGCAAACCGAAGGTGTGAGATGTGCGCACCGTTTATATTGATTCCCCGACCAGTCCCAATCCAGTGTCTTGAAGACGTCTTCAAGCGCATTGGTGAAAAGTTTAAGTGATATAACATCCCCCTGCCTAACTCCACGCTGCAGGTTTATAGGCTTCGTCTTCTGGCCTTGGAGCTGGACGGTTATCGTGGCGGTATCATATAAGCATCTCAGCACCTCGATATATCGCCAATCAGCACGACATCGTTGCAGAGCATTCAGAACTGCCCAGGTCTCGATGGAGTCGAAGGCTTTCTCGTAATCCATAAAAGCCATACACAGCGGCTGATTGTACTCCTCTGTCTTTTGTACTATTTGCCGAACAGTATGGATGTGGTCCACGGTTCTATAGCTTTTTCGAAACCCGGCTTGCTCTGGTGGCTGGAATTCGTCGAGCTTTCTCGCGAGACGGTTTGTAACGACTCTCGAGAACAACTTGTAGATATGGCTCAGGAGTGAGATGGGTCTGTAGTTTTTCAACAAGGTCTTGTCACCTTTTTTGAAAAACAGTATCACCGCACTCCCGCTCCATGCCCTAGGTGTTAAACCGTGTTGGATGACGCAGTTAAAGAGACTTGCCAGCTCTTTCAGGATTGGGGTCCCACCTGCCTTTAGGAGCTCGGTTGTAATTCCGTCATCCCCAGGAGACTTGTTGTTCTTTAGTTTTTTGAGAGCCGCCTCTATCTCAAACTCTCTCTCCCAATATCAAATAAATTTATCGTAGTAAAGTCACTAATTTGCACAAACATGAGTAAAAAACATGTAATAATTTAATATTTTGCGCAATATTATACCTACAATTTTTTCAAACATTGAAGTCATTCATATTAAATGAATGGGTAACATACGGATACGTGACCATGGCCTCTTCGAGCTACTGCAGTCTCAGTCCCGTTTCCTCATCCAAGACTTGCGGTATCCCTTACCCTAGCTCCCTAGCTCTATCCGTTTTCCTTATCTCATTTACCTTCTTCCATTGTCCCGTCTGAAAACGATAATATTCCCAAGAAGTGTTGGTGTCAGGAAGGCGGCCGGCCATAAAAAAAAAACAAGCCAAACCTTTTGCAATGTTACGCATTGCGCCGACCCAAAAAAAAAATGGTAAAAGGCCAGGAAGATGATGAATGTCCTTCTTTTATCTTACTCCTTATCATTAAAAAACCATCATAAATCATTTATTAACATGTTCAGTATTAAGTCACACAGAGCCCACTGACATTTTGAAGCAGACAGTTTAGGCATGAGCAAACCCGATACGAAAAACAAAAAAAAGGTAGACTGATTTAGATAAATAGATAGAATATATAGAATATCGCTAATCGCGATCTCTACCAGACAACCTTTAGATGGAGATAACAACAAAAGTATTAAATAAAAACATATTGCTCGATGACGTACTATTAAGAATACGGACAAGTGTTTATATATATTTATACATTTAATTATTTAGTAAAGATTATAATATGGTGTATTCGAAAGTAATTTAATATTAGTTGTGTTATAGAATGAAAAATATTACAGTTATAGGTGATGTTGCTTGACCATATTCAAATGGTCCTTTTAAATAGGAAGGTGTAAAAGGGTTAAATTGAAATGAGCGTTTCAACAAAGATGAATAGGTAACCACTTGAGCTACTATTTTTTTAAATCATTAGTTATGAAAGCTAGGGCTTAGCTAACTTTATAATTATCTTGTTATTTTGTATAAGGACACAAATCAAAACACTTAAGCTCTATATGTGATTGATCACATATAGAGCTAAGTATTTTTAAGCTTAAGCTTAAGCTTTTCATGTGATTGCTCTGCAGCAAGATAATCAACATGTCAATACTTCGTATACTTCCATCACCACGGCCCTCACTAGCTGACCAGCTGATCACTATAGCTGCCGTCATACCATCCCATCACACACTACGGTCTCGACAGATACCGACCTCCGCTGCAGATACACGCGCACCGTGTAACAATGAACTACTTGGGTTGCTCTAAGATATATCGATTTCTACCGGGCTACGACTATGAAATTAATACCAGTACGGTCGACTTTACTACAGCTGATGGAGTCCTACCCTATGTTCTGAACAACCTAAACTTACTCATCGTGATCATTACTGCTATTGACATCTACTTCACTGGTACATGACCCGCTGGCATAAGTCTGAACCTATCGTGTGCGTACTTGTAAGTACACCTAGAGTTTAGAGCTTTAAACGTGTAACGATCACTGTCCAAACCTCTGTCACTTTGAACGGCCCTTTATACTTCGGATCTTACTTCTCCTGATTTAGCTCTTTGTTTCTTCTACTTCGCTAACAACACAGAATACCCGACTGAAAATGTAGAAACAAAACGAAGACTAGTAATCTTGTCCTATACCATAGAAGATAGGGATACCGGTCAGGTATAGTGTTATTTATTTAATTTTATTTAAAACTTTATGCACTTTATGAGTACAGAGGCCTTAGGTATTCTCTGCCAGTGAACCTTCGGGTGATGCAGAGAAAACAAGAAGTAGGTGCAATAAAAATTTGAGAGCGATTTGTATATATTATATTTACAATTTCAGCCAGCGAAAAATCAATCGCAGTCATATTCTTGGCAAAACCTTGCTTTAAATGTTCACGTCCTAACATCACATAACTGTAAGCAACTAGCCGGATGAATGGATGGTGGATGGTCGTTAATCGTTACACAACATGATATTTATTCGATGCTGACTACTCATGTTTGACCAATACCAATCTTTAAAAATACATTGTTAAATTGCTTGCTACTCAATTAGGGAGCTACTTTTTATTTGACAAAGAGACTGAAAATGCACCCAACAAAAAAGCCCACCAACCCGACCCAGCACTCAGAATTAAAAGAAAAACTATACAGCTGACCTTTATTGCGATTGAACTACGCAGACGTCCACGCGCCCCATCATAAGCTGCACTGCCGTTGACCGCTTGGCTACCGTCACCACTCAAGCAGCAGTTCGTGTGTGTGGCCTAGTTTACCACACTTGAAGTAAACCAGGCTTCTTGCTTGCTTGGTTTGACGTTGAAGACACTCGTTTTTTGTTGTCAATAGATTTGCTTCGACATTCCGATCGCTTGTGACCCATGTTTCCGCACGAATAAATAACATTTGATAGAAGAAATCTAGTTTCGTTTTGCATCAGACACATTTGATAGTTCACCGAGGGAAGTTACTTTTCTATTTTGCTGGTTGTGTCCCTCGTTATTATTATTACCTTCTGTTATTTCGGTTGTAAAAGTCAATAGTTGCAACCTCGTATTAAACTGCGTTGTAGGCTAGTACGGTTGTTTCTTTACCATTAGGTTTATCGCAGTTTAGGTTAATGAGAATACTCGTTAACTTCACAGATGAAATAAATTTCGATGTAAACAGTACCTTGAAATCGCTTCAGGTAATTTTTCGTCGTTTGAATTATACCCAGAAGCACGTGGCACGTACTTATCACGTTGTCGTTATGTCACGTGGAACGTTGAGGTTACACCTTACTTCTGATACCGGATAAAGAGGCCGATGTGAGTGAGAATTTTCACCAGAATACATGATTTAAATAAATGGTGTGGGCTAATTATTTTACATATATACAAGCACTAAACAAACATTTACTAACGATAAAACTTGACATTAAAGATAAACGTAGAAATTGAAGTACGAGTTTTCCTGTGCCAGTGTTTTATAAGCCTCATTTGGAACGGCATACGTATTTATGGCCCAGTATTTTTTGAAGGTTCTATGCTTAAAGGTATAAAATATAAACCTTATTTGTTAGTAGTGGTGTAATGTATCATTCTGTAATGCCTAATGTGATATAATATATATATCACATTATATATATATATATATATATTGTAAAGACCTCACTTGGCTGAGAGGTACCTTCCAGAAAGGGGTGATAGCTTGGTGCGGGTTTGATATGATATAGGCTGCGAATCAAGATAATTATATTGGTGGCTAAATACTTTCACAATCAAACATTATAATTACACTTTCTGAAATCAAAGGCGCGCCTACTTCGACTGACGTCCACTCCGTCTGGTCCACGTGGCGCCTTCTGTCGTTATCCATTCTACCAATAATGCAATTCAAATATATATTACAATTGGCGATTCAAATATTATGTTACCAGCCAGCTTCAACCAAGTTCGAAAGAGGTTTGAACACACATATATATTTATATATACATATATTATACTGATATTATAAAACTTAGGAAGGATTTTGGTTTGATATCAGCATCCGGCAATATTCTTCTAATTAATATTCTAATCTTTGGATCCCGAGTTTCTAACAAACAATCTAAACTTTCCGTTAACACAATTGAATTAACGTAAAAGGATAATGGTTTTCTTATTGGTCTGTTTCTTAGACACTGGTCAGTGATAATAGTCAGTGACCAATTTCTAAGAAAATACCTATCTTGACTTGAAAGTCAGTTCATACACAAAGCTGTTTCATAGCCAAGTAAGCATTTCCCAGTACAACAATAAATGCTTACGTTAACTATATTTACAAATAAAATCAAGAACCCTTGTTTAGTAATGCAATCTCAATTGTAGTTAGCTTTATGTGGAGCAGAGCTTTTCAAATGTATTATAGAAAGTGTTCCAGTTACAAAGAAATACAACCGCAATGATTCCTAATAATTTAATATTACTCACAGTTTGGCCGCTAACAGATCTTGATAAGCACAATCATACGAAGCACGACAAAGGGCAATTTAAATCTCATTCCAACAAAATGTCCTCTAACAATCGCCGCAACGGAAATTAAAGTATGAATCTCAGATATTATTCATAAAAATAATTAGTATTTGGATGAGTTTGAATTAAAAAGAAATTTGCATTGTTAATACAGAAAAAACTGTTCAGCCTCAATTACGGTTTCATTTCAAGTTTTAAAATTACATTTCATTTGCGGTTTGTTTTTGAAATGATGATCTTGAATCAATTACACATAATTTGACATTAAAATTTACATTTATATGATCAGTTAAAAGTATTTTAATTTCCCTTGAGTGCTTGGTTATTTTACATTATATTTTATCACTACATATTATTATTTTTTTTTATGTTATACTTGAGCTACTATTTTTTATGGAGGCAAACGAGCAGACGGGTCACCTGATGGTAAATGACTACCGCCGCCCATGGGCACCTGTAACTCAAGAGTCACAAGTGCGTTGCCGCCCTTTAAGGTGGGAATAGGGGAAGAGCGGCAAGACGGGAGAGGGGGATTAGAGGAGAAGAGAGGGGGAGAGGGGAAGGGTGGGAATAGGGGAAAGGGCAGGGTTAGGGCCTCCGGTAACCTCACTCACGCGGCGAAAAGCACTGCAAGCATTGTTTCACGGCCGGTTTTCTGTGAGGCCGTAGTATCGAGCGGAGTCGAGCCGGCCCATACGTGCCAAAGCATGGCTCTCCCACATATAAATTATAAAACAAAGCCTGTCTGTCTGTCTGTTCGTGATAAACTAAAAAACTACTAAACGGATTTTCATGCGGTTTTCACTAATAGACAGAGGGATTCATGAGGAAGGTTTAGGTGTGTAATTTGTACTCGTGCAAAGCCGGGGCGGGTTGCTAGTTTTCAATAAAATACCGCAGTTTTGAAAAATAATAATTGAATTAAGTCGTAAACTAATAGCGAATTTTAAAGATTTTCAAGCTGGCAATTTATATTAAACATATTATTGGAGGTAACTAGTTTATATATTAAATACCATTGCGGCCGTTGTCTACCACATAACCTAAAAATATGTATAGTTTTTGGTTTTGACATACAATCTTCTTACCATCACTACCTATATGGAGCCTTTATATACCTACGTTTGTCGTTTTTTTTTCACCTGATGGAAAGTGAATGATGAAAACGAAGATGGCACACGCCTATCCAAGAGAAACCTATTCACTATACTCTTGAACATTCTAGGATTATTATAAGTGTCGAAAAATAGGCAGTTCATTCCAGAGTTTGGCAATTCGAACCAAAAAGGAGCTATCAAAGCGTTTTCTTCGACTTTTTGGTGTTTCGACAATGAAACGGTGGAATCTCTGTCTGCGTCTAGTCGTCCGATAAAGGAATGGTGAGAGTTTAATTAGTTCGAAGAGTCTCACTAAATTGAATCCTATAAAAAAAACCGATAAGCAGGCGACTTTTCGACGATGCTCACGAGTATATTTATTATATTTATCTATATTTTACCATAAATAACTTTTAGACCAAGGAAAGTACGGAAGAAGTGTACAAGTTTTTTATCGCGTTAGGTCGAACATTTTTCTTCAGCTATTGCCACTTTCTACAAAATTGGTACTTTTATTTTGCTTTAACATCTTGCAAATGTCGTGGAAGGTTTTAAATCTATTGAAATAAATGCAGTAAATAAAACATAATTAAGTTCTTTATTCAAATTATAATGTAACAATTCTGTACTGGCCCTTGAGCACGAAGAGTCAACAGTTACGTAAAGTAATTTTAAGTAGCCAACTACATTATATCGCCGTTGGTAGCATGAACGCTTCAATTTTGCTCCTGTGGACAAGGTTATATCACAACGGCTGTACCAAGTATACACGATTAATAGAACCAATTAAAATGAACGATACGTTCAGGAAGCGCTACTATAGTGTATAAACGATTTGTTAAATGGTTTATACACCAAAAAAAAGTTTTTTTTTGGAGTTTACTCCTTAAGAATCGATTTTCATATAAGGCGCCCGGTATGAAAAAAATATGAAGAGTAAAATTTAGTGATCGTAGGGCAGCGTAACGCTTTAACGCTTTGTTGTGCTTTTTGTGCTTTATTGGAGTTTATTCCTTAAAGAAAGACGCATGTAATATGTGTATTTAACTTTATGTTATATATATGTATATGGAATATACAGCGTCTAGAAATGACGTATATATATATAGAAGAGAGAGAGATGGAGAGAGGGGGAGAGAGAGAGACTCCAGGAAATTGTAAACTCCAGTCGTGCGTCGGAGCTGACACACACCTTTTTTTTATATAAAATGTAAAGAAATTATGACATAGGTAATTTGAATTATTATTTGACATGAAATTGTGTTTTCAAAAATTGGTTACCATTAACACATTTAATGTTCTCTAAGTTTTTGATTTCTATACGCAGTCATTTTACTTTTGACACTTTATTGCCTATGTGGCAATAGGCAATAAATTGAATACATATATCTCTGAGAAATCATTAATTATAATGAAAAAACTACACAGCCTCTCATAAAATCATCTTGATTGCTCAATGGATTAATTTTTTTCTTATTCTTAAGGGTTGTTTGACGTCAATTTCGATATTAGATCTTATGTTCAACACAGCTATTTATGAGTTCTTCGTGTTGATGAATTTATCATACATCAGTTCCCTACTTGTGAGCACGTCGTCGTTTATAAGCTTACGGGCTGTATAATTAAGTTTGTCTTCTATGCGTTCCTAAATCATTGATCAGATTGTGATAAAACTGAGGGTTTTCGGTCCAAAAAAAATTATACACATAAAACAAATTAGTGTTCCTATGTTTTTCGTTCATAATGAAACTTCTATACAACCCAAATTTTTTTTAACAAAATGTGTACGCTAGCCGGGTACAGGTAGTATATTTAATAAAAGTAATAAAAATAAAAGAAAATGACTCGGTGTTTGAACTATTTTACGTAATATTGTTGAAGTTACTAACATGTTTTGTTCGTTTATGTGCTCAGTGATTTTCTTTGCTATGCGTTACTACTGCTACAAACTTCATTATCAATCATGAACACATAATAATTAAGGAGAATTTGATAACTAGCACATCCACTAGTTGAAATGGAGAATTTGTATTGGACTTCATATGCACTCAGTCTTGCTGCAGTCTTGCCCTTAATATTGTTACAATTTTTTTTTTGTCTTCTGACATGAAACATTTATTTAACTAGATTCTACATTAACATAATCAGCAATGGCCTTAATACAATTCTTTAAACAAAGTTTTAGGCTAATCTTATGGACTGTTTTAGGGACTCCAAATTATTAGGGCTATTAGAGCATGCCATACTCTCTAAGAGATACAATAAAGCATAATCAAGCGGATTAAGGTCGGGACTAGATGACGGCCAATTTCCAGCTGTGATGAAGTCAGAAACGTTTCCTTCCAGTCACACTTGTGTGGATCGAGCTTTATGACCCGGTGCTGAATGTTGCTGAAAGGACCGTTAGTGGAACATGGTGTAGTTAAAAAACTTAACCACCTCCTCAAGAATCGCACTTTTTACAAAAATATGCCTCAGTCACTCCATGCCGAACGCATCACTGAATACATCGGATAACGTCTACGTTGTGCTCTACTGACTAACTGAGAAGCTTGTATAGAGCTTCGAGTATAAACTAGGTCATTCTGTTTACTAAAACCTCACTCGGTTTAAAAAAAAACTGTAACCTCCTTTGCCGTATCGCCTAAGAAGTTCTTTTGATTTTGCCACCCTATTCATTTTTACCCTCCAGCTATCAACCTTCTGCCTTTACCCCAGGTGGAGTGGCGATCTGCGCAAAACGGTAGGGGAAAGGTGGCTGAATGAGGAGAACTGACCATCGAGCTCAGTGGCGTACATTAGGAGAAACCTATGTTCAGCAGTGGACGATGAAAGGTGGTGACGATTATGATGATTCATTTTTAAATTATCGGATAAGTAATAACTAGTGCATCTATTATAAGTAAGCCTCGTCCTCTTATATACAATACCTAAGTCAACTTTTAAAATACGTGATATGGTTCTGGGTATTATATTAATTTCTTCAGATCCCTTCACTGCTTTGACCGCTTTTTTGGTATCAATTTTACGTCGACTGACAGATCTTTTTCTGTCATAAATAGATTCGTTTCACTATACCTATCAATAACCCGGTACACGAACATTCGACTAATACGACCAAGCAGGTGGAGAGTTTCAAATGTTGCGTTTGCTAAACACCTACTTTGTGTAATGATACTACAGCAATTCGGTTCTCTTTGTCACCTCACTCTATTTTGTTAGGAACAGTCTCACAACTATTGCTTTACAATATCAAAATCACTAAATAACGTAACCGCTATGTTGTTCGAACCTCAATCTGCACTCAAGTGATTGTTAACAACTTATAATGTTAGTATGGTCTTTTATAACACCACTATTCATCAATATTTATCAACCGACCAATAGCATTGCGTTACCGGTATAACTAGTTATAATAATGTCTACTATCTCACTTTTATTAAATAGTGAACTGTTTTATCATACTTTGCCCCTATTTTTAATAAAATAAATAAGAGTTTTTGATGTGGCAACAACAATTTTAATACCATAAGAATATTTAATAAAAAATGGCGCGAAAACTAGAAAACATAACAAATGTCGTAGATGTCTAACTCGGGACTTAATCGCGATAATATTACTAAGGTACAATACCTTTTTTGGTTACCCGAACTTTCGATCGAATTGCACCGATCGTGGTAAAGGATAGACTGATGAGAGCTCAGCAAGGCCTCCGTGAGGTGCAAGTTTCAGCAACTACCTGCAATTGATTTTGATTATTTTTATTTTTGTTTGTACTGTCGCATGTCTTTACTTCGACACACTACACTTACGACATCCGTTATTGTTCTTCTACATAAAAACTTTAAGTATTGCAAATTTCACATTCTTAAGTCCGCGGAATTCGTTAAAAATGGGCACAAAGAATTCTCTTCACGTATATAAAAATAAAATGTTTCTAATAATTCGAATTTATAATGTAATATTACAGTTTTTTTTATTGTAATATGTAATATTTACGGCCAAACTGTGAATATAGGTCTACTCTGTGATTCTCGATCGTATCGTCACACTTATTATATATTATATCATACAGAGCACTTTCTGCTGTGTAAACTCTCACACCCTTTCTTGAAAGTCCTTCTAATCCAAATAAATTCAAGGTGAATGGATTGAATGATGATTTCATGGCAGTTAAATCAGACTACTGTTCATAGAGCACACCATCTATTCAATTGTTTATTTGATGACCGACGGATGTAACTCATCGAAAACAGTTTATCTAATAACATACCTCGTAGGAGACTTCCACAACCATTATATTATAACAGAATCATAGAACAACGGATGAATATCATCGACTGGACAGTTTAGTTAATAGTTTGGCTATGTGTAAATATGTAAATGGCAAACTGTAAATGATAATGACCTATGAAATTTCAGTTGTTACAATTGTTTGAATTAGAAATGACCAGGAAAATCCTTACAGTATGCATTACAGATTATAGGAGATATAAAAAGTCGTAAAGATACAAGATGTGTAGTTTCCATTTTGTTATGATACATATTCACATGATCATTTATACAAATATGGTATGGTTTTTGTTGCTTATACTAGCAAGAAACAGAATTTTACATGAAAGAGTAACAAGATACATGAAACTTTTTTTCAACAAGTAAAAATTTTAAATAATTGTTGAAATGATTAGCTTTATTACAGTTTTCAAAACCAAATTTTAATGATAATCATCACATGACATGTTGGCTGAAGGACAGTGGAGCCACAGTCCTTCAGCCAACATTACATGTCAATACTGTTTTAATCATCATCGTAATTGTAATAAACTAAATCATGTAAAAAAACTATTCTGAATATTTTACTACTAGCTGGAGTATACACACCTAAGCAGTGACTAGTGACAGATTTTTTTATTGTCTGGTTCTCTTATCGCCAACGGTTAAGGCACTGTAAACTGTTACTGAAGCTTCTGAGTATTTTCTTACTTTTTGGTACGTCATCTAGATGAACATGGCATTTTTAACATTTTTAATTACACTATGCAAGGTAAGTATATTATAAGACGCGCACGACGGACGACGACTTGAAGAAGGTGGCTGGCATGGATGCGGACTGCCCAAGACCGGCATAGTTTGCGCTCCTTGTGGGATTCGCATTCTTTTAGCTGTGGACGGCGATAGGCTGATTATAATGATTTCATAATAAATGTGTAATTGTTATTTATTTTAACATGTTAGTGACAAAGTTATTAGGTATAAAGTAACTCTCTGTTGAACCTTTAGGCTGAGAAACTCTATCCCAGTTTTACAAGATTAGCCTAATATATTAATAACTAGATGCATCCGCCAAGCGTTGCAATGCCTTTTTTCATCATTTTTTTTGGCCAGAAACCCTAGCGGGCGTCTCCAGAACAGGGTTTTCCTAAAGTTTCATCACAATCTGATCAATGGGTTCGTAACGCATACAAGATAAAAAAAAAATATTGATTTCTTTCTCTTGCATTATATAGTTGTTATCAGTACGTAATTTGAATCACCCGGCTCGTTATTAGCGTCTTTTCCTTCACTGACATTTTCTTTTCGTTTTATAATTAACTCATTTGTTAATTTGTCATTTTTTCTGTATTTAAGTAGCTTAATATATTTTCCTTAGTTTACACAAAATAAATTTCTGAACGCACGCATAAATATTTGACAACCAATATACATGTCAATCCTTTTTCATTAGGTATTGAAATATTTGTTTGATTTCTTTTACCTGCTTGCCCAGATAAAGCATGCGATTTCATGTTAATAAACAATAACACCGAGCTGGAAGAATAATGTCTTGATCAAAACTTCCAAACTTTCAACCATTCAATAAAGTTGGCCGTAAATGTTACATAATGAATACCTTAAGCATACACGTTGACTAAGGGACTAAATTGTCTGACGTAGGCAACATTGTTATCTGTTTATAATAGAATTGTTATCAATTTAATAGTTATTATACCACATACACCCACACACTATACCAACATAATACATATGTTGTCGCCACATTAAAAACTCTTATTTATTTTATTCAAAATAGGGGCAAACTATAACAGATGATAAAACAGTTCACTATTTAATAAAAATGAGTTAATAGACATTATTATAACTAGTTATACCGGTAACGCAATGCTATTGATCGGTTGATAAATATTGATGAATAGTGGGGTTATAAAAGGCTATGCTAACATTATGAGTTGTTAACAATCACTTGAGTGCTGATGGAGGTTCGAACAACATAGCAGTCACTGTTATTTAGTGATTATGAAAGTTTATAGCAAAAGTTGTGAGACTGTTCCTAACATATACAACAGTGTTCATACAATTATTGTAAAATAAATGAATTTGAAATAGGTTTAAGCTCCATTTCGGTGAAATACTTACAAGGAACATTAAATTCTACAAAACAATATTATTAATCAATAATGTAAGTACTACTTACATTGTCGTTTAGGAATATTAGTACTAAAATAATACAAGTATTCTTATATGTACCTAAATATGTATGTTCAGATCATGTCAGAATAATACTCATACATTCGATTAATAATTCTATTGTCGGGTAGTAATAAAAATACCAACAAAATTTAGTAGCTTTCATAAATCTTGACAAATTAATATAAATGATAGATCACTCATCGTTTAATCAATTAACTATGAATTAAAAGCGAAAAATTCCGAGTCTCCAAAACTCTTCACCGGTTGCTTTGAAATTTTGATACAATGTAGCATTCGAATGCTCGTGTGTTTTTTATGTAATCAAAAGCATCGGACTTGTAGTTTCTCTTGAAAGTAATGAACATTTCTATAGGTCTTTGTACAATGTATATGTTGTGAACCAAGTGATTAAACATTAAGTATCAATACAAGTAAAATCGGGCAATGTGATTAATACTTATATAATTTATACTTCGTTATTTACCAGTGTCCAGATAAACCACCAAATAATATTATAATATGAAATTGTAGATAAGACATAAATATAATATAAGTTAACATAAGTGTTTGGGGTGCAAGGTTTCCGCGGTGTTAAAGTATTAAAGGTTTATTGTTCTAAAGTATTTATTAAAGTTGTCACAGAGTATCATAAGTAGTTAGTAATATAATCTATTTGTTATGTTATAATGTTAATTGTTAGCGAATGCACCCAGTCTGTACGGTGACTACAGATACACTGAAGATTATTACATACAATTAATTTCCTTAGGATGAAATATGTTGAGTCGACAAAGTGTTCGGTTGTTTTATACCGTACAATAAGTATAAGTTTAAAGATAAGTTGTTCTTTGTGTTTGTTTAACGGTGAAACCGATAGATGGTGTTGTTAGGTAGCTTTGAATATCGACATGGTTTCGTTCCCTGTGGCACCATAAATATTTTTAAGAAATTCTTATTATGGTGAACCAGAACTGTTCTGAAAATATACACATATTGTTATTAATAATAATTAACAGTAGTATTATTTCTCACTCATGGACCTCAAATTTGGTTCATGGTCCTTACGTGCTGGAAGACTGACATGTTTGGTAATCATCGGTGGTGGTAGTGACTACCATTCCATACTTCATTATGGAAAGTGGATCGCTGTCCAGAGCAACGTCAGCTTAGCGCCAGGTGTCATTGCTTTGGAGGTACCGGATCGCAGCATCCGGAGGAAGGACGTACGGGAGGAGGATTCTTTGGCAGAAGGTGCAGCACAGCGCTAGAGGGCGCCATGTGGAGCTGGCTTATCTTCGAAAAATTGTGACAGTGAGTGCGGTGATAAATTGTGAGTACATTTTAAACCTTATATGTTGGATATATACTTAGCAATTTGCAAATTATTTGGAAGAGTGTATTTAAATTGGAACTTTAAAATCAAGACTAGTGGAACTTAGAAGCAAATTTGGCAGTAGTGAGGATTTGGACTTAGAATAATTTTAAGTAGTTTATACTTGTATTTGTTTTAAGTAAAAAGTGGCTGAGACGGGGAACCTATACCCGATTTTAACTTACTACCTAACCTAATAAACTTTTATGAATTCCAACATTTGTAAAATTTTAAGGATTTTGTCTTTACTTAGAATTTTTTTTCAATTAGGTAAATGATACATTGGTTTCTTAAGTAGAATTTTTAGAGTATACTAGTTAAATATTAGCAAGTCTTTTATTATTGTTTTATATGAGTTAGTTGTTTTATTAGTGAAATATTTATACAATTGCTTACGTAGTTGTAGATTAGAGCGTTGGAGAAACTGTAAATGGAATCACTTAACGAGACAGAATTAGGACATTAAGATTAAAATGTTTAAGGCTAAAACTAATTTTAAAAAGTCCCCAAAAGAACGATTAATTATTTCATATATCGAAACCAGAATTGATAATTTAGAGCAACAATGGGTATTGTTTATAAAAACTCATTCTCAAATTACAAGCACAGGAAAGAGATCGGAATATTGTAATTCCGACTATTATAAAACGATAAGTGAACTAATGTGAACTATAAGTCATTTGATATGGTTCAATCCCAAACTGCTGGGCAAGACCCAGTAGTTTGTACCTAAAGTGATGAGTTGTTACAAAAGTTTTGGGAGTTGGAAGCTGAACCATTGGAGTTTAAAAAGAGGTTTAAAAAGAAAAAACCAAATGTAATAAGTTTTACACAGCCACAACAAAACGGAATGATTGTGGTAGGTACGTCCTCAGATTACCATTCCGTGATGCTGACCCAGACTGCTAGTATGGTGAGTCAAGGAAAATAGCAGAAAAAAGATTAAGAGGATTAATGGAGGAATTCCAATTAAGTAAAAATATAACATAAAAAATTACTATACTAAAGTTATTAACGAACATTTAGAACTTAATCATATACGAAAAGTCACTGGTTTAGATAAAAGAACTGTATACTTACCTCACCACGCAGTTGTCCGGGAGGACAAGACCGCAATGACGGTCAGGGTCATATTTGATGCTTCCTGCAAAGGGACTAACGGAAGATCCCTAAATGATAATTGAATAGTTGGTCCATCTTTGCGAACTGAACTGCGCCGTACTATATGTGTTGGAAAAAGTATAAAATATATCTAGTCACAGATATAATAACAATGTAGGTTTTAGTTGACAGTAGAGACAGCCCCCATTTCAGCGAATACTTTGGAGGGAGAATCCTGAAAACGATATAGAAGAATACGAATTAGTAACAGTGACATTCGGAACTGCACCATATTGGGCTGTGCAGACACTGCATTAGATTGTAATATAATGAGTGTCAGTATAGTCCTGAAATATCAAAAATAGTTTTGAATGACTTCTATATGAATGATCTGATGACAGAAGCTGAAAATGTAGAAAACTGTTTTAATATTTATAGTGAGCTGACCAGAGTATTGCTTAAGGGAGGGTTTCAGTTGCAGAAGTGGACTGGTAATACAATAACAAGGAGTTATTAGATAAGATAAAGAAGGAAAATAAGAGGCAGGATGAGGAGTTAAAGATAAAGGTAGATAATATTACAAAGATTCTGGGTCTTGCCTGGAATCCTCGCGCTGTCGTTTTCCAATACAAAGTCGATCTTGCTCCACTAAGTAAACCTGCAACAAAAAGAAGAATAATTTCGGATATTTCACGGCTATTTGATACTCTTGGATGGTTAGCACCGTGTATAATTGTAGCAAAAATATTAATTCAGAAGCTGTGGCTATCCGGAGTTGAATGAGTCCAAGAAGTTCTAAGCAATTTATTAAAAGAATGGATAACTTACCGTCAAAACTTCCTAAAAAATCTCTCGATGGATGCATATTTCCTATAAATTAGTCAATCCTGAATTATACGGTTTTGCAGATACTTCAAAACGGACCTCAAATTTCGTTCAATCACATTGTTAGACCATTATGAATAACTGTTGAGCAAGTGGATAATTAAGCCAATTAGTAGGTAGTAGGCTGGGCGCTAGAATCAAGAACATGCATGGAAGGACCATGATTAGTAGGAAGCACAGTACACGCTGCTACAGAGCACAGTTGTTTTCTATTCAGTTTAGAATTAAAAGCTAATAAAAGCGGACAGTTTGTATTATTTCAAAATGTATATCTTGAATTTGAAAACTAATACGAAACTTCGGAAAAGTGTGTTATATAATTAGTAAAAACTTAAAAAAAAAAGAAATGTATTTGAATGAACATTATAAGTGTTTTAGAATGGAATCAGGAGAAAGAAGTCAAGAATACAGTTGATGTGATTGTAAAGGACATACGGCAATGTTTGGCAGGTTTAGTTATTGTTATAAAAAAAACTGTGTAACCCAAAATGCTATTAAACTGAAAACGGCATTTCAAGTGGTTTCGTGTGATTTCAACACAGTCATTTCTATAACGTCAATGAATCAGACGTGTTAGACAGCATAACGCTCTTTTACTTTTTTCATGATCGTCAGTCGTACTCAGGAGCAAAATGTTTACTTTTTGTAATGAGTAAGATTACGATAATGAGTACGTGATTTTAGAGAATTGATATGAAATTGTTTTGAAGAAAAAAAGGTTTTAGTCACGTCACCACTGAGCGTTGTGTTCGTTTTTTACATGTGTTTGGGTCAATGTTTACTTTACCATGCGTTTTGGGAATACATTTTAAAATATACACCTGTCTGACTTTTAGAACGTTGGCTTCGCAACATAAACTGTAAGTATTTTAGCATATTTTTTTTACGTGCGCTTCTATATATTGGTCGTAAAATAATTACGTTTAAAGAGAACAGTGTGCAATGCACGATTAATTAAAGACCCGCGGGACGCACGTGTGATACAACTTTTAGAGAACACTGTGATACAACTTCTAGTGAACATGCTTGCAATGCTTGTTAGTCTTGATCAAAACGTTGGAAGAGGTGACAGAAAACAAATACTAGAATATTTTTTTTGTATCTAGTATTTACGATTTACAAAACAGTATGATTACGTATTATGAAAGTTGATTACTATAAGTAAACCTGCAACAAAAATGTTTTGTTTCGCTAGGGCAACAGTATATCGCTAACCAGGCGCTTGTATTGAGGCCTGTTTGAATTTTCCTATTTCTCTAATAAGGATCGTTAACTTTGCATGGTCTTGTTGTTCTTTTCCTTCTGTTGCATATTTTTAATATAATCGCAATATCTATTGGTTGTTGTAGATATTTATATATATCAGTAAATGATACTTAACTTAGAGAAAAAATAAAGCATATAAATGTTAACCGATTAAATTATCAATGTCTTTCTGAGATACTAAAGCTTAGCGAGTGTCAGGACCCGCGGTAATGTTGGGTACCTGATTGTACAACTAAATGCAGACGGTAAACGCACATAAGTACTGTTTCTGAAATAAGTTGTTCATCTTATCTAGAAAGTCTTATTAATAACTTGTAAAATAATTGTAGCTTAAGGTCCATCGAAAGTACTGAGAAAAGTAACAATTACAAAAAATATGTTAATTAATTAATTTTACGTGGTATAATTATCTATATAACGTCAGGCAATTCATTGGTGTGTAATACCTATTTTGTGATCGCGTAAAACCCCGTATATAAATGTAATTATATTATGGAACGCAAAAGTTTAAAAGTAAATTTTAGATGTCCCTCACCTATTGGCCAAAAAATTGGTAATATGGCATAAATTTACATGAAATTGTGCTTTAAACTATTTGAATCCAAGTTGAATTGAAAAACGTTGAGTTGTCAAATAAATAACTAACGATATTATAACATTTTCTCAAAGCTAATCTGTGATGTATTTTATCACGAAAAATATTTTGAAATATATTCAAAACGTTTTCCCACTCGTACAACTTCAGTATACATTCTTGGTTTGTAATATTTCTCGCAGTTCCACGCATGCGCGTTGCTGAGACCTTTTCAAAGGGAGCAGTTTATTCTGAAACCCGCTGGAAAGCGGACAGGGCTGCATTGGCTCGGGATACACATATTGCTGAAATCACGACATGTATATCGTTGTATGTATCCATTTGTTGTACGAAAGTGTTGTCAGTAACAAAATAATGTCGATGGAAACATAAAATCTTTATCATATCAACTTTTAAAATAGTTGTAAAATATTTTTTCAATGTGATTTCTTGACCATATTGTGTGACTAAGTCGTTGTTAGTGTTCTAAATAAACCATGATGTTTTAGTGTTCTTAGTTATCTACTATACATAATTACTAGACAAGTTTGAGTGTTGAACCAAGCGGTAAGTTGCTCTTGATTAAATTATCATGTGTTTTTATTATTAAGTACGGTTATACAGAACTTTTTATTTAAATTAAACAAACTCTTATTCATTAAAGAGTAATAAACACAAAACTGTATGTATTTCAAGAATGTGAATATAAATACAATGAATGAAGAGCATAATTGCTAAAGTTTGTAATCATTATAAAGATTTGTTTTGAAACTTTCCTAATTTCACTTCATGGCGACTTGGATTGTTGAGTCTTTGATTTGCTGTGGATGTTTTTACATTGCCTTTAGTTGCGTCAATATTATAATTGAATAAGTTTAGGAGATGTTTAGTTGAAATAAGCTTTAATTTGTCCTATTTTGTGTATTAGCTTAATAAAGTCTTGCGAATTCGCGTGACTGAATATAATTTCGCTTGTCGTAGATTTTGAAAAATATCGTTTACTAGCAGCGCCCCGTGATTTCACCCGCGTAAGTGCCGATCCCGTGGGAATATCGGGATAAAAAGTAGCCTATATATTAATCCAGGTCTCCAGCTATCTACATACCAAGTTTCATCACAATCGGTTCAGTAGTTTTGGCGTGAAAGAGTAACAAACATCCATACACATACATACATCCTCACAAACTTTCACGTTTATAATATTAGTAGGATTTTTATTACTTTTTATTTGATTACTTGAATCATTAGGGACATAATGCATGCAAGTAATTTTGTAGGTTTCTATACTTCTTTCTTTTATACACCTTTGAAAAAGGTTAGTCACTATTCATTGCTTCGTCAATAATGAACCTTGAAAGAAATATGACACAGGGAAATAATCGTATATCACATCATTTATCAATTTCAATTTACAGACAAGTGCGATTATTCGTAAGCGGCAAAAAGCTGCTGATTCATACATACTTTATATCGACAAATATTCACGACATTACAAATTAATCAAGCCGCCCTCGCCCTCTTTCTCGTTAAGTGGATTTTCCTATTACACTATAAAAGTAACGATTAAAATAATGACCTTCAGTCTCATTATTAGTATCAATCCTGCTAGAAGTTAATCATGTGCAAATATTTGTTTCTTTAGGGATGAATATGAGTCGTAAGAAGAAAACAGAAGACTTGACGATAACAATTGTATTCTACTTTGTGACCTAAACCAAAATCGTGTCACATACACAATATAGTAGTTTCCTGTAGTTGAAATAAACACTTAACAGAGCTCATGAAATTAATGTAAAACTAAATATGTTGTTAATTTAAAGTTTATTATTATTTAATCGTACACGTTTCTACAGAACCAACCATTTTGAGGTTTAATAAAGAGAAACTATTCGTAATCAGTGTTTCGTAAATTTAGTAGTTTGACACTACTGGATATTTAATTATTTATATTTACTATTATAAATACGAAGGTTTGGATGGATAGATGTTTAATTCTCAATCAAGCCAGAACGGCTGGACGAGATTTGGCACAAAGAAAATTTTCACGCGAACGAAGACGCGGGCAATAGCTAGTATTTAATATACCTATGGTAAAAATGTAATAAGATTGTGAGGGCTTTGATGTTAAGAAAAAAAAGAATATTATCATAAAGCTTTATATTAACGACCTAGTCCTGACTAGAGTTTGAGTGAGTAATAAAATAGAATGATACTTTCAACAGCTTTACGTTGAAGTAGTTAGTGTTATGTTATACATTATATAAGTAGTATTACTTCCGTCAAAAACGACAACGAAGATTTTTTGAAGGTAGGATATAACTGTACCTACTTTCTAGTCATACGGTCGGTAGTTTTATTAAATATATTGTTCTAGAATAATGGAGGTTACCTTCATTTGTTTATAGTAACAGGGCAGTAAAACCAAACAACGCCAATTGTAGCATATTACTGAGTACTTGCATTAGTTAGTTTTAATTTGTGTTTATAAAATAGGTAACTACACCTGGTGCTGTCTCGACTCGAAGTGTTATTAGCTATTTCCCTTCCTAAGGAGCTCTGATCAACCAGAGTACAGAGCAGGTACTATTTTCGCACGTCGTTATTTTTCTGACAGATACATTTTTAGACGGGCCACTCCGAATTCGAATGAAAAATTCTATTTTTGAACTCCATTCTAACCTTTTATTATTTCTTTTTCTTTATAATCTTTATTGAATATTTTCATCCAAGATTTCGCTGTATGTCTGTGTGCTAATCTAGGATGCGCTCCATCAGTGTGCTATATACCTAATCCGATTATACATATCAACATGAACTAGTGGTGTTATGTTATAGTGTTAATAGATGTATTAGGGTGGTAATGTTAATAGCTTGGTAAAATTAGAATGTCCTGTAGGTCTAGTGGTTAGTGATCCTGACTACTGAGTCAGTTGTGGGTTCGATTCCCATCCAGGACAATTATTATTGTGATTAGCATAATCATTTGTTCTGTGTCTGGGTCTAATTTATCTATAATATTAAATATTTATAAATATACAGTGTGTATTTAAAAAAGGAACACTTATTTGAATCACTGAAAGGGCATGACTAGCATGCAGCTACAATAAGAATTAAAAAGAACTATCCGTTTACAAGTTATGAGACTATTTGATTTCAAGGTACTTTTTTCTCTGTTTTTTATAAAAGTAAGTGGAGCGTGTACAGTGCATTTTTCATATGAGAAAATCCATAAAAACTGACTTCGAAATTTTTTTAAGTTAAGTTTTATGGATTTTCTCAATAACTGAGTGAATAGTTGCAAAATAAAAAATACATACGATTTTAAATCTTTAAATTTACACATTCCAACTACTTTTATGAAAAAACGGAGGCAAAAATACCTGTAAATTCAAACGGTCATAACTTGTAAACGGATAGTTTTTTTTTCAATTTTTTGATTGTATCTGCATGTTGGAGTCATGCTCTTTCAGTGATTTAAATAAGTGTTCCTTTTTCAAATACAGGTTGTATTTGAAAAAGTATAAGTATGTTTATCAGCAATCTGGTTACCATAGTATAGGCTCTGATTAGTTTGAAATCAGACGGCCTTGTATGAAATGTGCCAAGTTATTAAGTTATTATTTTGTTTCATTTTTATGTTTTATTAACCTCTAAATTTATGTAAAAAAACAGTCAGTCGTGGGACTGCACGTCAGAAGTGAAAACATAACTTCACAATGTATTTGCATATACATACACACACACATCTGTATTTATATAATTAGGTTAAAAATAAAAAGTAGGTAATAATATATCTAAATGTATACATATGGTACACTGGAAGTTCTGTGCTCCTGGCCGCTCATAAATGTTTGAATTTCGAAAGTTATATTTTTTAAATATAAGAAACTCGGCTCCGTCTTACGAATTTTCGACCAGGTCACGTGTCCATCCCATGCACAACGCCCCTAAAGAAATTTCAGTACAAGAAAAATAAAATTAATTACAGTCACTAAAGGAAACTTGGTACATACATCGCGAAAACAAACAACTGTCAATCAAACAATTCGGTCAAAGTTGTAACTAACTTTGACCGAATTACGCAGCAATGTAATCTCCAATTTCTGAAAATAGTTGGAACTAGAGTAGCTTCAATGTGTCATTCACCGGGACCATTCAGTGGTAAATAGAATTACGTATCGATATACGTCGCTTCGTCACGAAACCTCTAAGCGAATAAAATACATTATATTATTATCCTCATTTTGGCGTGTTTATGTCAATCCATTTTATTTTATTATTTTGTAACCAACTAGAAGCAGGAGGAGGAGGAAAAAGGTTTATTTCATAAAAAAACTTGACAAGGTCATAACATATTCTATAATGGTTAATGATCACTGTGCACAATCGCAAAAGCATTATCGACCACTATCCTTTGCTTCTAATCCTATGGAGCCCTGAGGCCCTACTCACAAGCTGAATAGAATTCAAATTATATTTTCACTCAAATTTGAACGTCAAGGAACTAAACACGAAATTTTAAAGGATAAACATCGATCACATATTTCAAATTTCATATTTAAGCCTTGATTGTTTTTATACTTATGTAATATAAAAAATAAGTTTAATATTTTTGGTGGAGTTCAAGGTTCACCTTGGTTTGTTCTTCTTACAAAGTTAAATATTTCACAACTTGGGAATGTGGGACGAATAGAATAGTTTTTAAAGTCATTGTTCTAGTGAAACACCCGCATAACCTTACAAAAGGCATACGACGTAAAGTTCCCGCAAATACTTTTCACGACATGGTAATTACAATGTGACATTTTTACTTCTTTGCTCGGTTTTTATTTTTCGTTCTTAGAATAAATGGATTTTCAAATTCTAATGTGTAAAATAAAATAAACTCAAATTTACTTTATGTTTGCGTTTCTTTTACATTGGAAAGTCAATCAATTACAAGAACTGTTTTTCCTAATAATAAAAATATTAATTTCATTGAAGTTCCATTTTCAAGAGAAGATCTTTTATGATCTGGAATCTACATGGTTCATATAGATATATTGTATCCTTTCCTGCGAATTGTTAATTGTAAGAAATTATTAAAATGTATAGAAATGCTATTTTTAAGCCTATGTCCACGAGAGGGGTCGATGTTTGGGAGTGAAAAGTTTTACATTATCATCAAGGACTATTCTATCTATTGACTATTCTATCTATCTATTGACGAGGGGGGTGGTTTATTGGTTTTGCCGTCATTGATCGAAGTTTTTTTTGGAGTAGACATCTGTTGTTATTGATGTGATCTCAAAAAGTAATAGATCATGACTCGTGTACAGTGGAGACTAAACAGTTATATATCTATCTTCTAAACATGCGTGAGCTTCACGGGCATTGTAACAAGGTATATGACTTGAGTTTCAGTGTTATTGCGTTTTTTGCTTTCATTTATCGTAGAGCTTTCACTATTCATCACACATAACAATTTTGTCACCACACAAAATTCTTATTAATAATACGAATGAAGTACTTAAAAAATAAGGGTTAGCGTTAAATTTATATTTTTACAAATTATATAAACTGAGTTAGTGTTTTTATCATGTGTGAATGGTTCGTTATAACTAGTCTACTTAGTAACGAACGTTGCGTCTCATTAAATTTTGTATTCAGTTATAATATTCAGCTATGATGTCGGGTTTATCATTTTGTGGTATGAAGCTTCTCTATGCAGTACCATGTTAATCGTCTCATGGTCAATGGTTCTTTGAGCTATCAGTATTAATCATTACTGATAGCTCAATAATAAATTTATTATATGATTCCTAAATGATATTTTATGATCTTTTCGAAGTGGACATATAATCATTTATCTCCTTCAACATACTTCTGTTCAGTTCCTTCCTTTCTAAGACAGTTTACCTTACTATATTGGAAAAAACTGAGAAATTCTTACGACGCTATCGTAAATACTCGTAGCTTTTGTAATCATGGGATATAGTAGTCATAATAGTGAGAATGTAGGTGGAGCTATTAATACTCTTCTCTTTGAAATACTATATGTCTTTAGTTATTTTATAAAATTTTTTGTCATGAGTAAATCTGCCAGTGGAGACAGTACTAAAGGATTTATTTACTTTACACAACAAATTGCAAATATCATTCTATTATACCATATAGTTCATCTTCTTTGTCTTACTTGACACTAGACATCTGTCGTCGGCTGTCATCATGTCTCACCGAGTTGAATCGCTATGATTGAGTAAGTGTCTCCAAATCAATAACATATCTTGTTTGTGATTGCCACTTAAATCCTTTTAATCAATGGTATTCGATTTGGGATGGACTTGCAGTCTATAGCAGATTATGGTGAAATAACCTCGTATTGTGTTCCTGTTGTGAAATGGGTCGAGAGTTTTCAAAACTCTAGGATCTACAACCTTTGGTCATTAAACTGTGAGTTCTTGAACATATTTTTTACTTTCATAAGTTTAAACTTACACTTTACTCAAATTATCTAAACTTACTACAAACTGGCTTATAATGTTTTCAATGCTTTTGAACATTTATATCTAAACTTCTACTTTGTCTTTAATTTCTTAAAGTGATTGCTGATAAATGACGAATGAAAGCAGAATACTGCTGACTAAGTCTTTCTTTGGAATTTGTAATAGTACCTAAAGCTTTAACCTTATTTTAGAATGTCATGTAATGTAAATCCTTGGTTCCCACATCACTACCATACAGTGTAAGCATCGGCGTCATACGGACATAACCATCTCGAACAAAAACTCCGAACATACAACTACACGCGTAAATATTTTACACTTGGCTTATTATGATGCTTAATGTTGTACGATTTGTTATAGTGTAATGTTTATAAAGAAGACTACTTTCATGTCTCAATTTATTGTAAAGTACAAAAAGTTACAAATGAAAGAACACAAAAAAAAACTAAAGTTACACAACTTACGAAGAAGGGGTTTATTTTTAAACGATTACAAGAAGTTTTTTTACACGTTCATGTTAACTTATACTACAGTAAAATTACATGGGTTAACCCATAATTTTATTCCAAGCGCCATGAAGAAAAATCAAATTACAGCTTAAAAAGAAAATGTATTCGACTGCTAGACTAACAACTTACAAAAACCCGTAGAAGTACGAGAAATAATTAGAAATTAGCTTCAGCATCAACATAGGTTGTAAAGAATTTCCCTGTCACATATCTCTGTCATGATTTCAGCTCCATGGCGTAGGCGTGTATTGTTTGTACTGGTTCATGTGAATTGAATAATGAACGAAACTTGAGTCTTGAAGTATAAAATAACCGTTTATTACAGAGCACGTTACAGTAAGACATCGAAGCAAGTTGTGTCAAAATCTATCTATCTAAAAATCTATATCTAAATTAAGTACGAAAGACAAAAATAGACCCGGAAATATCTATAGATCTTTGTCGGGTTGCCAACATGCTGGGGGAGGCAAACAAAACTAAAACACGAAATTTCTTGCCGTGTTGCAGACACGTATAGCGGGAATCATCCGCAGGCCGTATATCTGACCGCCGACGGCCGCGCCGTCAGAAGCAACACTCGGCGACTTGTCACAGGCTTCATTTTTAACCTGAGCGTCGCCACGTCTCCGCCGCAATGTAGCTTTACCAAATCGTAGCCAGTTCCCCTTGCCGATGCCAAAGGACGATATGTAGGCGTGTATTGTTTGTACTGGTTCGTGTGAATTGGATAATGAATGAAAATTATGTTTTGAAGTATAAAATAACTGTTTATTCCAGAGCACGTCACAGTAAGAAATCGAAGCAAGTTGTGTCAAAATCTATCTATCTAATATTCTACATCTAAATTAAGTACTATATATAAAAATAGACCCGGAAATATCTATAGATCTTTGTTGGGTTGCCAACACTCGGTATAATTGTAAATTATTACATTAAATACTTCAACATTTTCAAATTGATATGATGTTATCTAATGGTAATCAAATCAATTTGAAAAGTTGGTTAAAAACAGGCTCAGAAGTTATTTATATGCTATAAATGTAGCTAATAAAAATTCATATTATTGGTATTAAATAATACCAAATGTAAATTTGTGGAGAATTGTATCAAGAAAAATATGGGAGAAATTTCATATTCGTACAATTTCAAAACTAGTAAATCTAGTCTACAGCATGAAGAAAAACACCCACACGTTTTCTAAATTAAAATGGTATGTTCTTTTATATCTGTCGTTTATGTATGTATAGAAGGCGGTAGGAGGTTAAACAATTACATATGTAAATTTATTAAAAGGAAACATAATTTATTAGAGATTTTTTAACATCTGATGTAATTACTATTCCATACCATGTAACTGCATGTGCTATTTCATATTGTAGGATGACGGATATTGCAATAGAATCATACCACAACCACAGAATATATAATACGAGAGTCGTACTCGTAGTACAGAAGTCCCACTCCGCCAAATTATTTAAATAAATAGCGACTCTTGTTCCGAAATCATAAAGTCGCAATTCAGCTTGCACAGCGCTAGACCTAGAAATAAATGCCTCTCTTTCTATCGCGTAACTCTGAATTTTGGCACGATTAGTCGACTCCGCCATGTACTTGTAGGTTTATCCCTACACTGCGGGGAGGACCTGGCCTGCCACAACACAAATACAATTTAAGGATCTGTATTTTTATTGTTCTGATATATCGAATCTATTTGTAAAATTGTAGATTGCTTGACGAGGAAATACGTCAACCCAGAAATCCACAATGAATTGCTAGTACAGTTTACTGGTCAGCAAGGTCATCAAAATTTCTTGGGTAGGTGGGCAGTCCATAAATAGACGAAAAAAAACTAATTGTAATAAAAGTAATTATAATTAGGTACTTTTCTTAAAGTTTTAATTGTTATTTCATTTCACCAAACAAACCCAAAACTGTTATTTAATTTCACATGTTACTTATGATGGTTTCGTGAAACATTCTCCACAACCGTTAAAGTTGTATAAAAACTACTAAAATATGAAATTCGGTTACAGTGCTTAATTGTCTAAATGTATATTGTATTAATTTAATGTTATGTAATTTATAATATTTATATAAAAAAAACATATAGGTGATTTTGTCCGTTAAAGTTTAAAAGCGTTTCATATTTGTAAACCTGATAGAAAAAATAATTACGATTAAAAATCAGCCAATGGAACAAAAGTTTGCAGTATAAAGGTGCATATAGCAGGGCATTCATCCTCACACATTGGAACCTAAATGGTCGCGCATGGAACGGTTCTAGAGGATTTTTTCTCCACGAACACTCCGGCTGTGGAATGAGCTCCCCTGCCGAGGTTTTCCCGAGGGACTACAGTATGGGGTTCTTCAAGAAAGGAGTGTATAGGTTCTTAAAGGGTTGGCAACGCTCATGCTTGTCCTGTGGAATTGCAAGCGTCCATAGGCAAAAGTAACTACTTACCATCAAGCGGGCCGTATGCTTGTTTGCCACTGAAGTGGAAAAAAAATATTAATTCAAATAAATCGCCAGTGGTCGTTCTCGATCAGGTGATCGGTAAAAGCGAAAATTATAATACCTCAATACCCCGGGGATTAAAGACAGAGGATCGTCAACAGAAACGTCAATGAATGATATGAATGGTTACACTCTAATATTAATTATTTCGTGATCGATAGATTAAAATAGGTGAAATTTTATCAGAGTTTACAAAAACGCGTTTACTGAGATTTTTACGCGCTCCCAAACGGTGCACAGGTCTCAAATTTGTTAAATGAGTAATATAAAAAAAAAAACAAATACCAGCATCAGCATGAAATGGTAATGGTCCAACTAAACAGTCCGGAGATCCGACGTAGGACGACACGTAGTCTTTGGGTGATGACAACACATGTCCGCTCATTAGGGAACACATACGGAAAGGCCTATTTCAACATAGGATGTCTTTTAGAAAAGATAATGATGCTGAACAGGGTCGCTTTAGAATTGTAACATTAAATAATTTTCACTAAAAAAAAATTCCAACATAGTTTTTTAATAACTACGAGCAAAAAGTTGGAAAAAACTACCACGGAAGTTATTACGATATATCATAACCCGAAACTAACTATTTTTTCATTCAGGATTTTAGTAATATTATAATATTACTATTATTAGATAAAGTAGAAAGAACAACATGGATTAGAGAAACCAAAATTTATAGGAATATGTTTTTCTGTTTTATCTCTTTTATCCAGAAAGATATCTAGCAGTTGAACGCTTGTAAATTCAAATTCTGCACAGCGGTTGTGTAAAGTTAAATTTGAAGAAGTAATTTTATATATTTTTTAATTGGAGATTAATAAATAGTAATATTTTTTTTAATTGGGTAAATTAGCAATATGGTGATAGAAATGGCAAAACTTGCGGTCGAGAGATTGTGGGTTTAAGACGCACCTAAAAGTTCAACTCCGACGTAAACCCACTTAAAAAACAAGCATTTAGCTTACTTGGAGAGGTTAAAGCGAGTACACAAATTAAGAAGTATTATTTTAAATATAAAACACTAGCTGTTGCCCGCAACTTCGTTCGCAATTGCAATTTGTGTAAAATCTATCCAAATTAATAAACTTTTCGTTAGGTAAGAACCTTTCTTCAAAATATTAGAAAACATAAAAAGATGAATGAAATCGGTTAAGTCGTTTTCAAATTATGGCGTGACCATGGCAAACAGGGATTGATTTTTATATGTATAGAATAAAATATTTTTATTTTTTTATAAGAAATGTATTTATTTTTATTTTTATTTGTTTTATTCGATCTCGTAAGTAGGTACATATAGTATTATCTGGCCCAGTCACAAAATCCATTCTTGGCTGACGTGTCCTACCTATAAACTACCTCCCTGCTACATTCCAGGTCTGTAGTACAAAAATCCAGGACTTTCATTTAAATTTGAGATAGCCCTTAGACCTCCTGAAGCCGCTCCTGTCACAAAATCCGTTCGAAGCTCACGTGTCCTTTCTATAAACTACTTTCCTGCTAAATTTCAGGTCACTTGTACATAAAAACCAAGGACTTCGGTAAACACTTTTGAGAGCCCTTACACTCTTTAATCCGGCTGTATTGCAAAATCCGTTCTAAACTACCCGATTTCAGATCTCTAGTACAAAAAATCAAGGACTTTCATTCAAACTTACGAGGGCCCTAAGACCCCCTAAATCCGGCCCTGTTGCAAAATCCGGCTAACATCCGATTCTTAGCTGACGTCTCCTACTCATAAACTACCTTCTACCCAAATTTCATCTCCATAAGTAGTTTTACAGATTTCGAGATTATTAAGTAGATGAATGAGTGAATGAGTATCCCTTTTTATATATTTAGATTTCTAAATCATCATCATCCTCATGGTGGACGAAGGCTTCTCCCAAGGAGCGTCAATTATCCCGGTCTTGAGCAGCCCGCACCCTTCTGCTGCCAGCCACCTTCTTCAAGTCGTCTGTCCATCGGGCCGCAGGGCGCCCTACACTACAGTTACCTAAATTCATGGACCCATCAACCAATCAACGGAGGAAGGCCATCCCCATTTTGTTCCACGTTTGTTTTTCCTCTGATTTTGTGTTCCAGTTTATATCAGCTTTTCATATTCATTAACCCATTTTTCTCTCGGTCTATCTCTTTTTCTCTTTTTTGTTGGTCCTTGCCAAGTAGTTACTCTCTTTGTCAATTTAATCTATCCTGATCCTGACCTGATCATTTTCATTTTAGTTTTTAAGAATGAAAAATCCAAACATTTATGACCTTTGTTGTTTTTCTTATACCTGTGTTTTCTCTGAATGCTTGGTATACTCCTTTTCATTACTTTCTGGCAAACTTTGTGTTTAATGTTACTACATATCTATGTTTGACAGCCATACGTAAGACAGGGTAGTAAACATGAGTCCATAATTTATTTCTTGAGTTCTACAGGGAGATTTAATGTTAGTGTTTCTCTATTGCTCCAGAATTTATTTCAAGTTGTGTTAACTCGTCTTTTCACCTTGTCTTCGTATCTTGTCGTAGAAAAAGATACCCGTTGTCCCAAGTAAACATAACTTTGAACGTATATTAACGTATTGTTATTGACAGTTATTGGTATAATTGGAGGTACGTGTGTCTGTTATGGATATCCTATTTTTGGGGCTATTTTGTAATGTATAATGTGTAATTTTTTTGTAAGTTTGCGTTTTCGTCGTGGTCGCTTTTTCTTTAACAAAACTTCTTGTGGAAAGTCTTCTTTAACGTTAAAGGGAGAGCCCTTAAATGTTTCTTTTTCTTTAAAATTTAAATTTTGCCGTCCCTCAGTTTTTAATGTTACTAATAAATTGTCTAGCTCTTTTTGTTTACCAAGTTCACCATTTCTATTTCAGACACCTCAATGAAGATCTTTATTTTTTTTTGCAGAGTAATAATATACCATTTAATACTGTATGTCCATGCTTGGTCTGACTCTATATAGTACAATAAAATAACTGATAAATAAAATGAACGCCATCTTAAAGATCTTATGTAGATTGAGGCTGTAATTTTATTTGATACAAACTTATAATTTACTTTATCTGTAACAAGATAAACCTACTTTTATATAATTCATGAAATTATTGTTAATATGCATATTAACAATAATTTCATGTTATATAGCATTAAAGTCCCAAATATAAAGTCTAGGCTGACTCTTTACAGCTTCCTATTAATATATATTTTCAGCACCCATGCCAGTCCAATTACTGACTGTTACTTACGTTCTGTTACTGCTACCATTCATAAATCCTCTTGTTTATTACTACGTATTAATCATATTTATGGGTTTAAGCCTAATTTCCTCAATTAGGGCAGTTTAAGTGCCATTCAAATTAATATCTTGGCATTAGTAGAAATTACTTAATTATATTTTACGTGGGAGAGCCATGCTTCGGCACGTGTGGGCCGGCTCGACTCCGCTCGATACCACGGCCTCACAGAAAACCGGCAGTGAAGCAATGATTGCATTGCATTTCGCCGCGTGAGTGAGGTTACCGGAGGCCCTAACACTTCCCTTATCCCTATTCCCGTCCTTCCTCTCTCCCCCCTCTCCCCTCTTCCCACACTTTTCCCCCTCCCCCTCTTCTCCTACTCCCACCTTAAAGGGCGGCAACGCACTTGTTACTCTCGAGTTACAGATGCCCATGGGCGGCGGTAATCACCATCAGGTGACCCGTCCCGTCCTATACCATAAAAAAAAAACTTAATTATATGCTACAAAAAACATCATTTGGGTATTTTAACTACATTTTCACATTAATCAGTTGCCAATTCTTGCCAGCTCTTGAAAACTTTCAGTTGCCTGGATTACTAGTTGAATCTTAGAAAACCGAATGAATTGTGAATTACCAAGGTTTCGTGTTACTCGGAAATTTTAGTTTAAGTCTAAATCCCCAGGTTGATATCAACAGAGATTGCAAAGAAGAGGTTATATCAGAATCTAAAATACTGAAAAATAACAGTGTATTCGATGCCGGGCCTATTGTGGCCATTGTGAAGAGAGACAGTATACATGTGACGAGGGGACTAAGCTACCAACCCGATATCATCGACATATTGTGAAGCGCGTGCTAGATAAGAACGAGCCCTCTTCTCTAACAGCGTCACCGGGTGAAAGATTACCTCGCCCGCCACCAAGCTTACTAGGAACTTTTTTAAGAGTCACTCACCGATTGGTTACTCGGATTGACCACGTAAAAGTTTATAGGGGACTCTGTCTACCGCCTCAAGACAGAGAGTCAGAGACAGTGAACCCAAATAGGTATACTAGGTAGTTTTTCATCATGCTAGGTAGTTTTTTACACAGATTTTTTTCTCGTGTAGTCTCAAAGTACTACTGTTCTTCTCATTTTGAATTGTTCCGCGAGCACCGTAAACGCCTTACGGTACTCCCAAAAAATTTGAAATGAGTCCAAAAGAATACGGGAATATTGAACCTGTCTGCTCTCTTACGATTTTTCCAATGTCCTCAGTGTGAGATACATAAGTTAAGCATAAGTGATAAATTATATCCCACAAAAGTATGTTTCTTTTATTAACGCCGAGTATCGATTGAGACGCTCCCAACTCTTAATTATTAGTTTAGCAGTTAAAATCAAAGTACTTAGTACTTAGATAAACCCGATGTCTTACGGATTTGTTGTTAAACTTTGGTTTATACTCGTATTATGAGACCAAACGGCTATTCAGAAACTCAAGTTTATAAAATTAGCTCATTCCACCTAAATGTCCATGTAAATCTTATACATAAAATATACTACTATCGTACAATACGTCCGGAGACTAACTTGGAGATGGCACATAAATATATATTTTTTTGATTTTTGGAAAGTACTGGCCATCACTTGATACGTATCATTTTTTTTAAGTCTAACAATAAAATATTGAGTTATGGATACTTTTGTAATTTCGAAATCAATGGCGAAAAACGAATTTCGTGAGTTGATAAAACATTGGTTTTTAATGGGAAAAACCGTTCAAGCACAGCAGTGGCTTATAAATTGTTATACTGAATCGGCTCTATCTAAACTAACTATTTGTCGGTGGTATGCTGATTTTAAACGCGGTCGTATAGACACAAATGATGCTGAACGCTCTGGTCGTCCAAATGAAGCAGTGACTTAACAAAACAACAACCAAGTCCTGAACATTGTGAAAGTGCTGAACTCACTTTTAGTGCGTGAGATAGCAGAGATAGTGAAGATTTCAACTGGTAGTATTTGCCCTATTTTACATCAAAATTTGGCCATGAAAAAGCTTTTTTCCAAATGGGTGCTACTTTTGCTAACAATTGCTCAAAAGCAACAACGTATTACTAATTCAGAACGCTGATTGATACTATGCCATTTCACCCATTGTCACATACCGCCGTAACCATCACCATTTCACTTCGGAATCCAATCGACAGTCAGCAGAGTGAATAATCACAGCAACGGAAGCTTGCTTTAAAACTGAAGATAAATAGTTCTACACACATGGAATAGAAAAGTCATAAAAACAGTTGTACTCTCGTACGTTGATTAATAAAAAACAATTTTATCGAAAAAACCACGAAAATAACGTAACATAAAGTAACTAACTACAAATAAGTTTATATACCAAAACGTTTTTACTTTCTAAGCATAGTCCGCAAAGTTCTTAATTAATAGCTTCCCATTTTGTTAACCACTCATGTCGAAAATTTAAGCGGATTCTGTTTTGATATACTTAATTAATGGTTTTATGTCCCTATTTGTTTGTTCATACTCATGCTTAAAATCCCTCATTTGTAAGTTTACTGGTGCTCAATCTCATTGGAAATGGAATATTACTTAAGGATGGTTAAAGTAACAAAGCTAAGTAGTTTTAGTGATTTTAATTAGTGTTACATTAATTATTCCTTCACATTAACTAATAACGAATAACAACTCTATCGTGGGTAGTATTCATAAACATTACATTTTATAAACGGTTAAAATATTTATATTATCAAGGAATTCTGAGTGGGCGAGTAAGATGCCTTTTACGATCTCTGTGGCGCAGCAGCGGTAGTGTATTGCACTGTAACGTCAGGGTTTTGCGGGTTCGATTGCCGTTCAGTGCATATTTTTGTATGCACGTCGATTTGCATCGATCTTGGCGTTTCTTAAAATGGAATGTATCTAAGTATGTTTATCAGTATTCTGGAACCCATTCTACATGCTATGCTTAGTTTATTAAAGCTAAGTAATTATGTATTTACACGGGAATTAACGCGATCGCAAAAAGGTATTACATACCTTTGAATTGCCTGACGTTTCGACCACGTTGCACTGGCCGTGGTCACAGGCTGACTGGCTCAGTGGTGCACGATCTCCGTCATTGAGATAGTGAGGAAGAAGGTTCTTCATCCACCTGCACATTTTCAATATTTTTAATATTTTTGTTTCGCCATGTACCGTCACATACTTTACTAACAGTGTCCCTATTTTGTAACCAACCGATGTATTTTGGTGTATACTCGACTGCGCATAAAAGTGAAGTGGCATGTTTTTTATCACTGGATTCCACGCTGTAGATAATTTGAAACCATTTTCCCAATTAAAAGTTTTTTTTTTTTAAATTTCAATTGCTTCACGTATAACTCTTAAGTAAAAGTGACGTCCCGTGGAGAGGACTTGCGTACATTGAAACTCAATTCAGTGATTGGTGCCCGCTTCGAGTGCTTGTCGGTTCTTTACAGCAGCAATATGTTCTGTGATCCTTTCAGCAATAGTTCGCTTTGTTTGGTCTATGTAAAAACTACCGCAGCTGCAGTTTGTTTTATAGACACCTAGAGTTTGTAACGGCAAGACATCCTTCGGTGTACTGACGATGTTTTCAACCTTGATGCCTGGTGTGTATACTGTTGGAATGGAGTATTTCTTTAACACGGAGCCGATCTTATCCGTTACTCTTTTGATATATGGCATGTAGGCTGGTAGTTTCTTCACCTCCGGATGCTTGCATCACATTGTTGGTTGCTTCCGTCTTCGATTTACCTGATATGCGTTACTTTTGAGTACCTCCTAAACATTTTCCAGCTCTCGCTCCAAATGTTCAGGGTCACAAAGATCGTATGCTCTGTTCTTGAGTGACGAAGAGGTATCGGTATGAGTAAGCTTGCGGTACACACAGTGCGACAAGGATCAATCTGATCTCGTGGTTACTTTGACATCTAAAAATGACAACGACCTATGTGCCTCCATTTCATATGTGAACCTTATCTAGGGGTGAATAGAGTTGAGATGTTGTAAATATTGATCTACTTCCTGTTTATTTCCTGTCACGATACTAAGATGTCAACCACGAATCGCTTCCAAAGCTTAACAGTTTTGAGGCCGAGACTCAGCGCCTTCTCTTGAAAGTGCAACCTGGTCGATACGTCAGGCAATTCAGAGGTAAGCTACCTTTTCGTGATCGCGTTAATTCCCTTGTAAATACATAATTATATCGTGGAACGCAAAAGTTTAAAAGTTAGTAAAGCTAAGTAATTTGCCAAAGCTTAATTATTTTTAGATTAAACAGAAGACTTTGGACAAAGAATATAAGAAGAATATTGTCAGATTGGTTACAGCCGCAGTGACTTTCTGTAGTATAACCATGTGCTGTATAACCATACGGTAACTATACCTTATTATTTTATAGACATCTTATTTGCTCACTGTAGCAATGTAAGATTATTCCCATTTGTCTTTTCACTGACTTATTTCTTTCAAGTATTGACACGTAATTCCATGACATGTCACAATGATTGAACCATCTGCCAAAACAAAGGATTTCACAAGAATACAGTAAGTAATCTTCTTTTATTTTCATTACATGTTATGTACATGTTTGTCAACACGATGTTTCAGTTACCGTGAAGCTGAATTAAACTTTATTGTCCATTTAGAAGTCACTCATAAAAAGGTCACTTCTTGCTTAAATAGATATAATAGGTTGATGACATGCCCAGTGGTCTGTCAAACGATTTCCTGTGGGTAAAATTAATGGGCGAAATTCTGGGCGCGTTGCTTTGGTGTCATTCAGGCAAAAAACTTTTCCCTCGTTTATACTGTTTTTGCTTGGTGTCCCACACAGACGATAATCGCCCCGACTAATGTACATTTCGTTCTCGCCTATGAGCGCAGAGCAGAAATACGTAAAATAAATTGTAACGCTTTCATTTTATCGTTCGATGTTTAATCAAGTAATAATAGGAACAAGAAGTATCTGACTCGTTCTTATACTGTTTTATATCATGTTCATTCATTACATTCTACTTTTTCGCTTAATACTTTATTTAAACTGTTATTCCTTATTTATGAACATTAATTTACTTTTAAAATGCGATTTACTTAAATATATTTTATTTAAGAGGCTTACCTATGACAACTTATATATACTTTATTTGCATCTAAATAAAAGAAAACAACGTCTTCAAATCAATGTTATGGACAAAAATCTAACTACTGTGTTCGGCAAGTCTTCTTTCCCTTTCAGTCAGTTCTCATATGCAATGCACTTCCTCTCGAAATCAGGTTGGAAACAATTATTAAAATTTATCATATTAGGTATAAACATTATTTGAAATTCTCCTCTCTGCATCACCAAAAGGTAGATAATGCCTTAGGCATTAAGCCGAGGTACCAGATGTGCATAAAGTTTATATAAATAAATATGTAAATACTTATGCAATTCAAATTTTTCACGTACAACTTTCTTGAATTGATAAAATAAACCATAAGACAGTAAGTTTCATGATATCTTTAATATTGCTCTAAGAAACGAGCAACAAAAAACACTATAAATTAAAGCATAAAGTAGCACAAAATAATTATGGTAATACGTAGAGTTTCTTTGTTCAATTCTTTCATACTAGGTTTACATCATGTTTTACCTTTTATTATTTTACTAAGCACTCCGGCTCTTATAGGAGCGTGGCCTATTTGATTCGTAAACATTGTTCTACGGCGCCCAGTTTACATTTGCAATTTCTTTTGTCACTTTGGACCCATACATTATATACTTGACAAACCCACCTTAGCTTAACAAACCTTTAGCCTACTGTGGAATCTTTATCGTAAAGCTTGTCAATGTATATTTGCAAGATATAAGTATAATTCATGCCTAGGTATGCATGGAACTTGGTTATTTAGGAGATAGTACGTTTATTAGAAGAAAAATCTTGTTTATTTCGTTTTCCTTTTACTATCTTTACTAATATTTTGTTGTTGCTCTATTTGACTATTGCAAAGAAACAATAATTTTGAAATCGAAATTTTGTTATTACAAATCCGTCAGTATCAGTTCTCAATAAACGATCTAACTTAAGTAAATATTTGTGTTAGGTGTAGCTCTAAACTAGTAAGATATGCACTGGGTGAGATTTATTCCGCGACCGAAAATAAAATGCTATTGGCATTTCATTCTTATTTACTTAAGTACGACTAATTTATAGATGAACCGGTTATAGGAGAGCGTAGTCTCTCTTTTTTATTTAACATATTTCTCAACCGCAGGATAGGCTTATAGTCAGTGGATTTGATGTATTTAAAAGAAAGTGGATTTAAATGTAAATTTGTGGCAATTTTTGACAACATGTAATAATAAGTTGAAATTAATAAACAATAATAATAAAATGTTTAATTCATATCACCATAAATTACAAATAGATGAAGAATACATAGACTCGCTAAATGAGGATTGCACGTAATTTGTGAGACATATGGTGTCTAAACTAAGCCGAAGCCTGTATTTTAGAGCACCAGCATATTTGTAACAAGTATAACTATCGTGATTGTGGTTTGCTATCAAATTATAACTTTTAGATTAATTCAGCCAGAAATCAGGGGCACGGCAGTGCTCCCGCCATTTCATTTCTTTCTCGAAGCCGTTCAGGACGTTTTCGATCCCCTGTAACTTCGTTGTGGATAAAGCTAGAAGTCTGAATTTTCAGTGACCAATAGGACATAATATAAAAGATATATTCCTAAAATTCATTTAATTTAAACCAATAGTTTAAAAACTATCTTTAGCAAGTCCAAGTTCTTCAATTTTGATTTTTAAGACGCGGATAAACCTTTCACCTTTGAATTTTAACCTTCACTATATCAGATTAGGCTACGTGCTTTTATCTGCTTTAAAAAGAACAAAAAAGAAAGAAATGTAGTTGTAATTTACAAATAAGATAATTACTTTTTTTTATTTTGAGTTTTATACGAATTTACCAACAATATAATTTGATGTAAATAAAGTCTGAACCCTCATTAAACTAAATAAAACAATATTACCATTACTGCTACAATTTAATTAACAAATTTACGATGGATAAAATAAGTATAAGTAATAGTCGACACGATCTTTACAGATGTTGGCGGTTGGTATTCAAGTTCCAAAAGACTCTCTGTAAGAATATGTTTGGAATACTTTTCGTAATTATAGCAAGATACTAAATAGTGATATTTACATGATTTAATCACTTAATGTTACTGTTTCCCACAGGCAACTGTTAGATATACTTAAATGAAACTTATCATCGTAGATAGAACCTATATTGCCCTAGTTTTACATGCTTTGTACATATATATATACATAAGTGCGAGGCGTTGGCCTTGTTGTTCATACAGTGTGCACCTGTACAGGGCATAAAACTGTACATAAATTTAATGCACATTTTATGCAAAAACATATTTTATTGAAATACTGATACCATTATCATGTCACAATCCTTTGATTACGCCGCTTTCAAATTAAGCCCAAATTAATTACCTCAAAATTTATATTCATCTGGTATCAAATCCATGAAAACCGTTGAGTGGTGTAATTTAGAGTTATCTAGTGACTCGTAAATTGTAACCGTTTTTGTTATAACACAAATTTATTCACACCTTCAAATGCGAGATATTTTTCTACAGTGTAAACATTTGAAATTATGTCTCCATTTCTTTTTATCAGACCCAAAGGCACACAAAACAACCTGAAGCTTACTGACCGCGTTACGATGTTTTCACTCGACATTTCTGCAAAACTTATTTATTTCTCCCCTATTCAGTATAACGAGCACCGTCTTCTTTACTTCCTTCCCATTGATGTTACGACAGAGAAAAATACGTACCTCGCCGACACCTCGTGTTAGAGATCAACGAGAAACATTATGGTAATAAGCCAAAATGTTGTAAGCTACAATACTGCCAAATACTTTGTATTTCTTTTGTTTACAAATACATTAACTTATTTTCTTTCAAAATTGCAGATAGAGTATGTGATATAATATTTGGTTAATATGAAAGAACGCATACGGACTTCCCTGATAACTTACCTCGATAGGTCTAAAAGGTGTTTGTGGACTTTTTATTCGTTTTCTTAGTTTTTTACTATTTCATCTCAACCAAAGCCTAGATATTTTATATCGTAATTAAGTGTAATATATTCTTTTGTTTTAATCAACTGATGAAATTTTATTGTATTTCATTAATTTTTACCATAGTAATCGGCATCAGAGCTAATGTCGATTACTATAACAAAAGGAATGTTATGCTTGACTTCATGCAAAAATATGATATTTTTATAGTAAAAATGCAAAAATGATTTTTGCATTTGTTTATTAATTTTTGTATGCGCTATTTTTATTTTAGGAGGTTTTTGTTAAATTATATTACTTGTCAAAAGTTTTTAATTTTAATACAAAATGTGCGAGACATTATTTTTTAAACCAAATTTTCTGCAAATGGTATTATAATTGCACTATTAATGAATGTCGGTCGCCTTAAAATTAAATCTTATTTTTGTCAGGAAAACTAATTAAGAAGCGCTTTGAAGTAATTAGTGTAATTGAGAACTTTTACTTTGATAATACTCTAATCGCTTGGAATCTGCTCTAATGTATCTGAACGATTTATCTTTTGTGTAATGTTCACGCTGGTTTGGCAATGATTGGAGTGAAAATTCTTCTAAGGATTAGGAAGGCTGTAAGCAGTGAAGGATTGCGAACGAAATGAAGCGATAAATGGAACCAAATTTAATATTTTCTTGGTTAATGCTTGCTGCTTAAAATGTGTGATCTTTAGCCTCGTTTACATTATTAGAAATTTTGTCCTTGTCGCCCGAAACAAAATATGCAAGCTCAACGTAATTCCTCCGGCGATATCTCAAAGAAAACTGGGTAGTATGTACGAGGCAAATATTGAGTGATAATGTCCAACGAAGTTGCAAAGTTATGACCCTGCGACTTCGTGTCGCGTTCGATGTCTCTCCGCGACATGTCCCCTAGTGAATATATGGCTTTAATTAATTTTGTCGTGAATACTGTTTTTATTGCATTAAACGGCGTCGCCAAGCATAATCATTTACTTAATCAAAATTGAAATTTTCAATTGACATCGTAGTTTATCTATATAAAGATAATACATACCGATATTTTGATAATAGTATTACAAGAATGATAATAACATAAAATACTAATAAGAAGGACCTAAAAAGGAGCTATAATCCTAGGTATGACTTTGAATGCGTGTATGCTTTGAGCTTTTCTTATTTTGATTGACAATGCATTCTATAACCATGTTGCAACAATGGTGAAGATATATCACGAAACGATGTGGAATGTGAAGGCATTTTTAATTCTACGTTTTCTGGTGATCTTAAGAATTTTGTATGTGTATCATGGAGGAACTCAAAACGTTCCCTGAGATAGGATGGTATAAAAGGGTTAAACATTTTACGTATTCGTAACCACTCGAGCTTTTAACAAAATTGTTTCTAATTATATGAGAAATCTATAATTGTTTTTAAACATTCGCGACTATACATATTTGATGTGTGAATCGGAACTTAATCGCGGTAATAATATACCTTCTAATTATTACCGCGATTAAGTCTCGATTCACACATCAAAAAGAAATCTATGTCAGTACATTTTTTTCTCGGAAAAAATAGCTACAGTTTCGTAAACACCAACATTATAATATCGCCTTTTGCATACTGCTTCATGCGTACTCACTATTATGTTGTTTAAAGTTTTAAGAAAATATGAATTTAGTCTTTTTAGTTTATTATTTATTATTCCAGCCCCCGGTGTTGATATTCGCTGGGATAGCTGCGTTATTTAACAATAAGTCCCCATGAACAAAAATTTACTTATTGTTAGACATGCTGTCACTGTTAACAACAATTTTGTTTATTGAAATGTTTGTGTCACATTTTAAGCTGACGCTATTTATAAAGTTTTAACTGACATGGATGATAAGTAATAATAAAAATAAAAATATGCAAGGACAAGAAATACAACGCTGTGCTATGAGTTTTCTAGATAAATCTCATTTATTTGCCAATTGATGAATTCAGGCATACTCGTATTTCAACTGAGCGGGAATCAGTCGAATGCTCTACCGTCTCGCTAAACAAGTTATCAGAAATATTCCATGATTGACTCATGACTTCGTGAATGGTTAGACACATATGTGTACCTTTGTATTGTAGGTCCCGTGAGAGCCCTTACTATTAAAATTTTATAAGCGGTTCTAGTTTAGTTAATACACAGTGTTGAAACTTGCTCACTGCCTTTGTAAAGTGACAAAAGTTGGTACGAATTATTCACGTTTACACTTACTGAGTAATTTATGGGTCGCCTTTGTACAAACTTGGACCCTGAATACGTGATAAACTTAATCCTTTACATATTTAGTGGAGTTATAACTGATAGTACCATTGGGATTGTGATTGAAAATAAATAAAATGTGATAAAAGACGCCTTGGAACTCCAAATAGAGGAGGAAATTTTAGGAATGCCTAAAATGTTATTATTTACTTAACCTGTTTATGAATTAGGCAAATATTTCTCGATAAATTTTATGTTAGAGATTATACCAGTTAGCTTGTGAAATGCGGTCTTCTCGACTGTACTTAAAAGTAAAGAGGCTCTGTTTTGAACAGAATCTATTGTACTCTATCTACATTCATTCTTATTATTGTTTTTAGGGTTCAGTACCAAAACTGTGCCAACGAAACCCTGTTACTAAGCTTTCGCTTACCGTCTGTCTTTTAGCGGGCTGTATTTCAATTATTTGATTATTTTATTAGATTATTATAATAGATTAAGTGGTCGCCTCGCCACTACGCCGCGCCGAGTGTTGTGGGTTCAAATCCCACAAGGGACAAAAACGACCACAACCACGAGTCTGGGTGTTATTTGTGTCGTTGTGATGTGAATGTTTGTGAAGCCCCCGCGACACAGGGATATTCCAAAAGTGGGAGTTCTTTAAAAAAAAATAGGTAGACTGTTAAAATTTTCACACAGTGTGTTTTTCACTAACAAATAATAAATAAAAAGGTGTTTTTATTTAATGTTGTACGATGGAACGGAACCCTTCTTGTACGAGTCGGACTCACGCTTGGCCATTTTTTTCTTCCTGTATTTTTCTTCGATAATATTTGACTATTACCGAATAATACATATACTATACCCGCATACGTGATAAGCTATATATTTAAAGAATGGATTCCTAATTACAATTAGGTCGTAATAAATAATGGGAATTGCCAGACGGATTTTAAATAATAAGACAAATGACACTTGATGTGGAAATTCCGAGTCTCAATCATATTTTATGCGACCTTACATATAGGATTAAGATATGTAAGACGCACTTGCAATTACGTAGGGTGTTATGAATCTCACATCTAGGTAGGTAGAAGTAATAGAGGATAAGAAACCTTATAAATTATTTTTAAACTTTCGCGACTTTGATTCATATTAGATATGTAAATCGGGACTTAATCGCAATAATATTTCCGATCGTGATCACGGTCGTGGCCACCCGTGACCGTGATCGATGCAATTCGATCAATATATATATTGTTTTTATAAATTTTGCATATAATAATATTTTGTACTCTATGAAATATCTTAAAAATATTTTTGCACATTAAGCCTACAAAATTTGCGTAAAACACAAAACTTAACTAAATTCTTCCAATAGGTAAAGAGAACTACTAATGATTCCAATTTAGATATTATGGATACTTCAGTATTTAAATGAATAAACAACGTTTGGCCAGCGGGCCGCAGTATCAATTATCTAGAGATTAAAGCCTAAATTGATATCAAGGGGTAAATAATGTACTATCTACATATTTACATATACTAACGCCCTAGGGCAATTTACTATTTTCGAATTTAATGTTGTACTTCGTCAGTTCAAATGATTTAATAATTTTTAATTACTTATTAACATTAATATTTATTTCAAAATCTCGACTTTTGTCGGTTTTATAAATACCCCGTCCCGTAACCTACGGGAAAAAAGATATCTACGTCCCCATAATTTCAAAATTAATAAAGTTACATATATGAATAAATGTTATATATATGAATAAATACATTAAAATTGAATGTGTAGTTTCATTGTATGAGAGGAACCTAACTAGTGTGTATCTGTCGTGTGGTGTGTGTCAGTCGCGGCTCTTCTCCTTCCTCATCCTCGTCCTCTTCCCCTTCCTCTTACCCGTCGTGTGCTTAATGTTTGTTGTGTGTCTAGTGTATGAGTTATGTTGAGTGGGTTTGGTGTGTCTGGTGATTGCGCTATGTTTGGCAATTGTTGCGGGTCCTGTGAGTCTTCTGACTGATGTATGTTTTGCGATTCCTGGGTGTTTTATGTGTGTTGGGCCTGCGTGTTGTGTATGAACACCGTATCTCCTAAAACTTTACTGAGTATGGTTACTGTGTGTATGGCTGCTTGTTTTTGAAGGATGGTAATGTCGATGTTGGTTTCTAATTTGTCTATGTTTTTCCTTATGCTTTTAGCTACTTCTCCCGTTGCGCCTATAACTATCGGAATGACAGTCGTTTGTGTATTCCACAGACGGGTGACTTCAGTTTTCAGCAGGTGGTATTTACTCAATTTCTCAATTTCCTTAGCACCTATATTGTAGTCGGATGGTACGGTGATGTCTATTAAAAATGTTTTATTGCTGATTTTGTCGATATATATAAGGTCAGGTCTATTGTGTGTTACGGTGATATCTGTTTGTACGGGCATTTCCCAAAGGATTTTAGTGGTTTCATTTTCTTTAACTTGTGGTTGTAAAAGTGTTTCTTTCCACCAAAGGTGAGACTTCTATTTTGTGTTTTTTGGCCAGACACCAGTAGACGTATTGGACAAAATTATTATGCCGTTTAACATAATAGGTCCCCGCCAGTTTTTCGCATCCCGATATGATATGCTGAGTGGCCTCATCCTTGCAGGCACATAGGCGACATTTTCCGTCTACTGGTTCTTTTAGTATATCGCGCTGATGCTGTCGGGTCATGATGGCTTGGTCTTGTATGGCTGATGATTCTAATTTGGGAGATATCTGCTGTTTCTTAATCCATTTAAACGAAAGTTCTGTATCTACGTTGGCTTGATCAAGTACTTTATGCGGAAATTGCCCGTGTAACTGCTTACTTCTCCATACTGCATTGTGTGTTTTAGTTACCGCTTTCTTTAATTATAGTGTAAATAATAATAATATATAATATTATAACGATCAAATATCGTTTCCTTTGGGTGATGTTAGTTCCTTGAACACTTTGGCTTATTATAAACGAACTGATTGCTGGGCCTTTTTATGCAATTAAAAATCAAAATAATTCTTAAATAAAAAAACGAATTAAAAAAAAAATCTATAAAACACTCACACGGTTTTCTCATGGATGCCATCGTCAGAACTGGATCAAATTGAAATGAGACCACACGGGAAGTATTAGCTTTCTAATAAAAAAAATCATCAAAATCGGTTCACCCAGTCGAAAGTTCTGAGGTAACAAACATAAAAAAAAAACAAAATACAGTCGAATTGAGAACCTCCTCTTTTTTTGAAGTCCGTTAAAAAGTAACAGTTTGCATGTGTTTATAAAGTCTAAGTATTACAATAGACTTATTAAATATAAAGACAAGGTTATTTTACAAGTAAAGAAGAGCAATTTTCTAACGCAATGAATCCTTTTTTCTAGCAAGGCATCAGAAATTCTATACCTAAATAGAATCGATGTTGGCTCGATCTTCATTCCGAAATTGCGTAACTGGTGGCAATGAAACGTAGCAAAACCCTCGCTATGGAAACTGAAACTAGTTATACCAAAAACATCTACAGGATCATAAATTCTTCCCGATACCTACACTGTACAACTTACTTCAAACTTGAATTATATTTAGATTAGGCTTTAAGCTCTTTTGGATAGTTGAAGACGTTTCGCTTCTAAACTAATACTATTAGTAAACGGAGTCAAACTTAGGTCGATAAAAACATTTCAGTTTAACAGCGTTTCATTATATTATATTCAAAGTCATAGTACATTTATTCATCCAACATTTCAGATAACACCTGTGAACGTCAGAAACTATATTTAAATTTAGTGACATTTTTGCTATTTGTTTTTTTGCTTTAATCAAAAAAAAACTATTCATTAAAAAATCAAGGCCTTTCTTTTTCAATGTCTATTATTAAATTCATAGAATGTATAAGCAAGATATTATGCTGGTGATAAAAGTGAAGACTAAACCGGCCGTTGTAGCCAATAATATTTAGTCTATCATTTCAAGTTTGTTAACCTAAAGTAAAACTGAATATTAATATATAAAACCGATATATAGTTATATATCGGTTTTATATATAAAATAACTTGTACTTATCCTAATCATAGTCACGAAGTAGCTATAATTATCTAATATTAACTATCACCATTTCTCCGTATTTAAAACTGCCTTATTTACCTAAATTACCACAATATTGCTGCTCTTGAAAGAATCAAGACATTACTTGTACTCCATGTTTATTATCATTTTAATATAAAATGTAATGTAAATGTGCCTGAATTTATCTGCAATATGTGAGCGGAACTTTATCAAATAGTTATAACTAACTTTTCTGTGAAACACACATAAGAGACCGGGGAAAAACTCATTCAGTCAGACGTCTGCAGTAATAAAGAGGAAACTGTAAAGAATGAAGTTAACTTAAGAAAGCTGCATGGTAATATAGATTCTCTCTTCTTCGTCAATTCATAAAATGCCATTAAAGGGATATGCCCACTTATGGCTTTTGTTTGCCCAGCAATGTAGTAAATACCAAAAAAATACCCATTTTGTAACTAAATTCTTGCTATTACTAAGAAGGTCGTAAAACTACGAATTCTAAAGTCAAAAAAATAAAATCCTCAAACAATCAATGCATTATTTGGCATTTCCGTTCGCCAAATGTGAATCCTGTCGATAAAGTGAAGGTATTTCGCCCTAAAAATCGATACACATAAATGCGGTTATGAAAACCTATTCTTTTTTTAATCTTGTCTTGGTGTCCTTTTGTTAACGTTATTTTGTTCAGAATTAACAATAAAAAACAACGACTATTTATGGACTACCAGAACCTGCATATTATACGTAAAAAATAAATATTTCTGGGTTTTAAATAATTAAATCGTTCTAATACCGCCATCTCTAACCTCTAAATGCAATCGTATTTCGTTTCTAGCTGTACGCTTACGACTCGTTATCTTTTCTACATTTTTTTGTAACTGATATATATCCGACGACTTCCATTACTATAATGGACCCACCTCACACGATGACACCGCACCTGTATCAAAAAGACCTGGCACGACTATGGAACCCGATTTACACGATAACTCCGTGTTACCACGGACACATATCTGTATTAATTGTGGCGTGGATACACGAAGGCTTAGAAGATTTTCTTAGTTGGTCGCAGGACGGTAGGGTGTTGTGCCCATGTTATGACCATTGTTTGGTTCTTGGGCTGGGCAAGGTTTCAATCTAATATAAATCCCCAGCCCAGTTTCTAGATGAAGTGTTAATTTTATATTTAAATGAGGACGAATAAAGATTCAACGAAAAACTAAAAATGTTTTTTGTTTTTCTCTTTATTTAAGGTTTTAAATAATACACTCATATAACATCAAAAAATAATATAACTTACAAAAAGTCAGAAGAATTACTTGGGTTTGAACTTAGGACCTCTCATTTGCCAGGGTCATACCGCTTTGGCTATCAGAGCAAATAGTGAGTTTTATATTATTTTATTTTTTAATTATGTCCTAGTCCTATAAAAAAAAATAGCGGTTCCTATATCTATGATTTCAACCCTAACGCCTACAATTTATTTCATTTATGGGCGCCATTGGGCCAAAAGCTCTTTAACAAATGGGCATATCCCTCTGTAAAGGATTTGAAAGGTCTTAGTAACCGTATCCATTTATTTAGAAGGCAATAAATCATTTTTGAAAATCACTCCATGGCACTATCTAGTTGGCTAAGAATAAGACAGGCCAAATGACGCTAATGAAAAGCTTTTAAAAACTGTAAGTTTTTTTATTTTTAAATATAATATATATTTAATATAAACTTAAGCAATGAGATATTTGAAAAAAAAATCACCCCTGAGCCTGTAAGCTAAACGCTGAACGGTTCTTCCCTAGTCCAGCAAAAATGTTTGTAAGGCGGTGTCTATACCTTTATATTGCTCGTACGTTGCACTCATAGGGGACGTATATTTCTTAAAATTTAAATTTAAGCAACATCCATGTTATATAGGTACGCTTGCAAACAATGAAATGACATCGAAAGCCCTCTAGATAGAGGAAACTCCTGATCCCATACATACAATCAAAGCAACAGAAAATTCATTTTTGTTAAATTATTATAAGTAGTAATAGAGTACTAAATAAAGAGAAGCAGATGCTCGGGAGAGACGTCTTCTGCTATTATATTCTAGGTTTAAGATATAAGCAAATTTCAATACCCGGGCTTTTTATTTTTTTTTGGTATTTTTATTTGCCCATACTTATATGGGCAAATAAAAATACCAAGGCTGAAAATCAGGTTTTAAAATAATTACAAGTTTTACTATTGTAAATGCCTGATTTGATAAAAAAAAAAATATCATGGAAAACATATTGTGATAAAAAAGAGATTCTTAATGTGACAGTATTTATTGGAACGAAGTTCCTTATGGGGCGTTGCGGAAGGGTACCCTAGCCGGCAAAAAACGTTTGTAACGTAAGATTTTTATGTATAGTCTATGTATGATGGCTATAGAGTGTGTAATGTATAGTCTACGTGATGACTGTTATTATTATTATTATGTATTTTTATAAATCATTCAATCATCAATAAAATAAAGGTGTTAAGAAAATGTTGTAAAGTAGCTTTTTTGATTTTTATCGATAAAAAAATCATAATAAAAAATGTATACCCGAATAATTATTTTCTTTATACCTCGAATAGAACTTGAAATTAATATTGTTATAATAAGGAACTTCTTTCCTATCTGGTGTCCACACAGTTTTTTTTGTGTGTGTCACGCGATAAATTTGCCAATTACAAAGATATTTTTATAACTCTTTCTTTTATTGAATTTGTTTTTCTTAAAAAATAACTATGTACATGTTTCAAGATTGATGTACAAGTAAAACCGACTGCAATGCGTCTAAATCTTGCCTCTTACTTTTTTTAAACATAATATGTCAAAAACATTATTGCTCCTGAGTGAGGTATACTTGATTACGATCATACGTATATTGACAAAGCTTAAAAGCATACTAAGTGAATCTTGTGTCAACTAAGATGAATTTCTACCATCTTAAAACGTGAACACACATATAATGTCCCACACGCTCTTTTGAGTAAAACATCTGAATAAATAAATGTAAAAATATCAACAATTTTAACATCCATCTAAAAAGTCTAACGAATTCTTATGTTCTTACATCTTTTTATTGATTGATCAATTGAATATTTCTGTAGGTTCTCTAATTTTACAGCCGTCTCATTCGCGCTATTAGCGATTCATGTATAATACATACATGATACCAAAAATCACATGGCAATGTAATAAGTCAATGTAGTCATTCTAGCTACTCGATAATTTATAACATATCGTACTTAATATTCAGTAAACTTGGATTCCTATTACAACTTTTGACGTAAGTGGCTTGCATAATGTAACCTCGACTTACAATGACAAAGTGTCGAAAAGTCCACAAGCTCTGACAGATGGCCCAACCTACCCAAAGAATGTTCTAAAGCGATGAGATCTTATCTAACTCGTAAAAGTGTCGGCACTTTTGCGATTTTCTCCTAAAGATCCCATGATTGTATTTTAAAGGCAAAGAATTTGTCTTACCACGTAATTGACAGGACCCGCAACGGTATCACTAATAAACCATTACTCTTATATTATTTTTACACATTGGTATTATTGAAAAGAGGGGTAGATAATCATTTTCTTTAGAAAAAGCATGCCGACCTTAAGAAATGTAAATATATGATGAAAAAACTAGAATGTAAATAATCATCTTCAAACCACCATTTCTTGTGCTTTAAAAGTGACAGGCTTTACGTTTTAATTTGCATATTAAATTTGATTATGGTATTACATGAACATAATGTTTGTATGTAGATTTTTGTCCGAACAAATCTTAGTAAAATCTTTGAAATTTACAATAAGCAAACAAATCTTTTTTGACTGTTTTATTTTTTTTTAAGCTATTGCATAGCTTTTATCGCGGGCTTTGAGCGCGGCGACCGAATCAAGAAATTCTATTCTAGAAAATAAAACCTAACACCCCCACTCCGCCTACCATGTAGCTCGGCCGAGCGTTCGCTTAACGTGTATGCGAAGCTCGCACGGATCGAGACGAGCTGCTCTGAAATCGGACGAATACGTAAGCAGCTGTTTGTGAGAAAGTATATATATATATACGTAGAAATGTTATGTGTCATAATTTACAGCGGAACGACTGTCACCAAACTCAGACAAATAAAAGGACTATTTATTACTGCACACTAATAACGAATTGTTTTGATTTGATGTTTTTATTTTGCTCAAAACTAGCCTACAATACATAAAGTCACACATTTGATAATAAATCTTAATAGTTATTTTCCCATAGCATAAGAAGAACTTACAACGTTTCATAATCTTGAAAGTAAGAATACTTCATTGCAAGCTATTCAAAAACAGATGGCGTTATTCTAAATGCACGCAATTATAACATTAATCACTTTAGGAATAAATTCGATATTTGTGTCGTTCTTCGATATGTACCGCTACTCGCTTAGTGTTGTAGCACATTTTAGAATATTATCAATAATATCGATACCTAACTTCTGTTTGGACGGAGCAGAATAAAAAACATGAATTGAAGGATATCTGGGAAGGTAACATAAAAAAGGTGAAAAAATAAGTACTTGCATAATAATGTTTATTAATTTTAAGAATCTGTATTATAATCATATATAATAAAAACTGTATTAGACACTTAACAAAATTCAAAACAGTGGTTACATAATTAATATTTGGCATATTTGGTATGTATCTCTAGTAGTAGATTTTAGAATAAAATTTGTAAAAATATTACTATATTCATATTTATTTTTTTAGAAAATACATAGTCTCAATAATCATAATTGACTGCAATGAACAAAAATGCAATACGTCTAATTGTCGACCTGTTGGTATAGTGTTTAGCGATTCTGACTACTGAGTCAGAGTTCGTGGGTTCAATTCCCACCCAGGACTAATATAACTATAATATGTCTGAAACAAACAAACAAAATTTAATATTTATAATATTAGAGTAAGTAAATGTAATACGTTTAAAAGTATGCATATCGATAAAACCAACATCCTACCTGACTACATCACTAATCGTATATAGCATAGAATAGAATATTCGAGAATAACACTGAAAACTGATAATGCCCAATCATACCAAACTGAGCTTTATATGAAAAACATAAGGAAGAGTTTAGCTTAAATCTCTAGTCAATTATTAGTTAAATAAAATTTTAAAATTTTATTGAAAAAATATATAAAATTGTACTTACCGATGGTAAGAAACACCTCCATTATTAAAGTTTTTCCTTCTGCTATCATTTTTACACTGTAAAACAGAGCAGTACGGCATTGTGGCATAAACAGAACTTTCAATTGACGGCCGACTCGACACAGCGTTGTAACACGACTATGATACAAAATACCTACAACTCATAAAGGTAGGCGTTGCAACGCATAGCAGTGGCAAGCGCGTCGCGCCTACTAGTCATTTCTACGTGTATCTTTCTGTTCTGTGGTAATATCTTTATAATTCCACACTCACCGCACGTGCACCGCGCAAAGTATACATGTAGGTATATATGTATAAATAGGTGTACCTATGTACAACAGTGAATAGCAGTTGCTGGTGAATAACTGTACGCGTAAAATTTGTGTATAAAGTGTTTTTAATATGAATAAACAAAGTCCATTTATTAATGAAGAAAGTGATGAAAAAATAGTGAAAGAAAATGAGTGAGTACTCTCTATACATACATATTATTATTATCACAAATGCAGTATATTTTTTTTAATTTATATATAATACTGCTATAATAAATAACATAAATTTTTGATATTAAAATGAGTCGACGATCTTAAAAGTAGTCCTCTTTTATACACACACACACACACACACACACACACACACACACACACACACACACACACACACACACACACACACACACACATATATAGTTTAAATTCTTAATTTAAATTCTCAATATGTATGTATATGTATATATATATTCTTCATTATGTATATAATAGAATCCATTAAACCAAGCACGTGTACTATTTTATTTAATGTTTTACTCAAGAAAACGCATACTTATAATCTTACAAAAAATCTACTGCTTAAACTTGCCAATGCACTTTGACTTTCCTAGTTGGAACCTATCAACTACGTGTGTCGACAGGCGACAAGAGGATTGAATGGATCGACCCATTTACGATTGTCTTGTTTTCTTTTATACAAAAAATATTTGTTTTATTTACAATGTGCTCATTGCACGGCGAACATAATTGATTTGTCCAATTGGTATTCAATTTTAACAGTGTAACACTTATAAGTAATGAAACTTCGTGATGGACTTCTATTACAATTATTGATTTTTAAGTGAAATTCAATATATAATTGTAATAGTTTATAGATGGCAGAGGGACACTAGAATATTTAGATTAGTAGAATCCTTATGCAGTCATAGGGCCTAATCATTTATTTGGTCTGAGAAACGTACATAAATAATCAATTTTAATTCATTTAAATGTTACTTATTGCTAGTTTTATTGAAAATTTAAAATGATAAAGCTTTCTAATGTGTTCATCTATATTCTTAGGCAATTCAATTGCACAAAGATAAATGATAATGAGTTTGGTCTTCATTTTAATCTATTTTTTTGGGTGGTGGGATAAGTCTCAGGGTGAGGCAATCACCTAAAAGGAATGAAAGTAAGATCTAAGGAGCAGTTGTAGCGATTGCAATAATATAACAAGAGTAGGTGAGGTGGAATAGCTTTAATTTCCTCATTTTAAGGAATATACATATTAGTATAACTGAACTAGGGATAGTAAAGCGATAACGATTACCGTTATTGTTACTACTGAGAATAGAAGTACTCGAAGGTCAAACAATGAAAGCAATTTAATGGAATGGTAACAATATTTAAGGCAGGTACCTGTACTTATTAATACAAGCGAGCTCCGTGTAAAGTGTAACAACAGATCGTTACATATCAAGCAATACTAATAAAGATACTAAAGAGTATTGAAAACGACTAGAAAGGGACAAATGATAGGGAATGTTAATGAATAAAAATTTAGTTCTTACTGCAATTGTCAGAATGTTGATGTATGACGGTTATAACCAATATTGAATCGGCGTAAGTTAAAAATTGCTTTTTGAATTAGACCTACATACCTCGGTGAATGTTACTTTAACAAAAAGCAACATGTTTTGTTACGTTCATGTTACCATACTCCAGTGGTTCTGGTTCTTGGAAAGCCATAACATACACTTGTACACAGAATTGCAATAGCAAGAAATACTACCGCAATTATATGTTATACAGTGTTATGATGTTATAACTCCTACATCGTCGTTTCCTAAATTTATAGCACAACTGTGTTAATGGGGATGGACAGTTAACCGATAATAGAATTAGGTCTCAATGTAAACGTGCGTCTTATAACATATCTCTCGTGCGTGTTTTACTTTAATTTATCCTAAATGAAACTTCTAAATATACAATTACTAAAGTTACAGTCTTTAGTTACTAGCTTTTACAATTTTAAATTCTAATGTGAGTCTGCTACAATCTGTTGTGTTGTCCTACTTTAAGCGATTTAAATGCAGTGTACAGGCTTGTAACAAAATTAATTAATTCATATGTCTAATTCATCATGTCTAGATAATTCAAATTGCATATTCCAAAAGTTTAAGCCGTTGTCCTATGCTTTAATTACACAATTAAGCAATAGCAGAAGTTTATGTAATTTAACATAAATGTGTGTAAATTTGACTTCATACCCCAACAGTTTGCGTTGGGAAGTTTATTTATTTATTTAATAGTTGTATATAGTACACATATTCTAAATAGGAGAGCTTTAATTACGCGATGCAGGATCAGCTTTTTTGGACACTCACATAAGGAGGACTGAACTACTTAGTATTGATGTTGGGTATGCTAAAGCAAGAAGTTATGCGGTAGGTTCGTAGATAAATTGCTGTACGTACATATAAATACTCTGAATAATACAAATTCATGTATGAAATTATTTGAACTAAGCCGGTGTTGCAAAACTGTAACGTCACTTGTTACGGGTGTGACGAGTGACGTTACAGTTGAATGCATCAGAATGTTTGAATATATTTGACGATTTGTAATCGTCAAATATATTCAAACATTTTGGTAAAAACATTACTTATAAAACCAATGTGACCTGCAAACCATATTCCTTTTGTTGTCGAAGGAGTTTCCTGAGGCTGTATGATAAACCTTACAGTTTCGGGTAAGCTTTAGTCATATGTAACTACTACAGAATCGTAAATATAAGAACGCTATTTGTAAAGATTTTATAAGCTCGTGACTTACTCTCATTTACATAATAGTTACATATTCATAGCTCAGTGAGCAAACATATTGCGCTTATGTGTCTTTATATACATATGTATGTGAAACACATAGCAGCAACAGCTGAAAATCGTCAAATTTCGTTTAAATAACTTATGTGTCTTCATATACATATGTATGTGTCTCCTCCGCTCCTTTCCTCAACACAATGTCGATCGTCAAACGCTCTTCTTGGTAAACAAACTAGATTTTAAGAAAGTTGGGGCCAACTGTGCTCATGTACCGGGCGATGCGGGCAGATAGATAGATATATAAACTCTTTATTGTACAAAGTATTTACTATAAGTTATAAGTTAGGGCAGATTGTTCTGGAAAAGGAACCATTGACGCCTGCCGTGTTAGAGTTTGTTTATGTCATGCCATTCGCTACACAGTAACAGCAATCAGAACCGGAACAGGAGTGGACATCAAAAACCTAAACTGTTTTAGATATTTTTTGCAAGACTAAACAATTTTTAATAAAAATATGCAAAGTTACACGTTCCTTCAAGATTCTTTAAAAAAGTTAGTAAATATAATTAACCTTTAAAATAATGTCTTAAGTTTCTTTTAAGTAGTTTAATCATACTTGGTCTTCATACCATCATATCCAGCCTACGGCTAAGGCTTTAAAAGTTAAATTGGCATAATAATATCGTCACTACATTTCTAGTCTAATAATAAAGTGATGGAAAGATGTAATTATGTAGTAGGCGTTACGTTATTATATCATCGTGTATTTAGAATGTTACTCATAATATTATTAAGTTACATAATGTGAGAATAAACAAAAATATCCTGAAATCCCTTTAATCCCAGATTAGCTTCGGAAATTTTGAAGATACGTGAAGGCTTTTGCTAATAATTATAATAATATACCTCTTTATTGTACACCAGAAAAAAAATCGAAGAGTAAAATAAACAACAATGCAGGTTATACAATTGGCAGCCTTATCGCACTGTGGTAATCTCTTACCGGCAACCATTGGATGAAAAAAAAAATGGAAATAAATTTATGGCCACAGTAGGATACATAGTCATCGCCATTAATCTTTTCGAAAATTCTTACCAACTGCAGCTAATATTTACACTAATCACCCACTACTAAAGTTGTATATCTCGTACTATTTTGTAGTTTCTACGAAACAACGTCGGCACGTATTAACCATGCTCAAAGAAACACTACAGTGACCTATATCTTGATATTTTAATCTGTTACAAGTCCACATTGTTATAACACTGCAATTGCGCACCAGGTAGTTTAAAAAATACATGTTGTTCATTAAAGAGCAATTATAAGTTTTTTTGTGTCATAAAATCTTTATATCTTGTCGCATTTGTTTATAAAAATATTCTTACATTTGGATTTTATACACACAAATTTATAATTGAACATTTTTTACCATAAAATATTGAAATAGTTACAGTGGTTAGATATTGAGCGCTTCTTTGAAAGGAGAATGCCCATTTCAGTATGAAAATCAGTTTCACACTTTTTTTTGATGTGTCAAATATGTATAAACTGCATTAATAAGCCTGCATTGGGTATTATCTGAAATATAAATGTATATTGTAACAGAACTTGGGGTTATTGAGAAATTAAATGTCAATATTATGTTAAAAAAATAATAACGATAAGTACGATAACAACAACGAGAAAATATTGTGACACTGATGTTAGTTTTTTTATCTTTATGTTAATAATGTTTGTGGTATCATGTTTTTGACAAGGATACCATGTATAAATTAAGGCAAAACTAACACATACATATATACATGTACATTCCAATAAACTACGACTTCATACACGAAATAATAAGATTATTATACTGCAATATATTTTAATGTGAAATTACGAATTATTGTCATGTAAAATTATATTATTATTTAACCATTTTATTTTAAAACGATGTTTATTTGCATTCAATCAATGGTTTATTTAATAAAATGGCAACATTTAACTTTAAATGGAAACGGTCATTTACTCAAGTTTTAGTCCTTGTAACATTTAATTTCAAACCCCAAGTTTTATAGAAGAGATTCAGGGTCGAAAAGTCACATTAAAATTAATTACGCAAACGTCTAAAAGTGAAACCCTGAATGGGCATTCTCCTTTGTACGCGGCACATGGCACGTATTTAGAATGCAGTTGTAAGAAATAAGTAAGGTATTATTTCCTACCTCCGAGCTAACCTAGTGTAATTACTTAATATATATGATTACGATACAAAATTTAAAGAAAACTTCGAGCACAAACGAGGTTTTTTAATTGCCCAACCTATCTCAGCAGACGTGTAATAAAAAACTGTGCATGAATTAGAAAGTAGTAGTAGCGGCTAATACTTGTGTTCTAGTGGTTGCGGGTTCGAACCCCAGACAATAAACTACCAAGTGTACTTTTAGGGGGGTAGTAAGAACTAACTAAACCACTCCTAACACAAACCTTTAGCTTAGTAGGGCAGGTTAACAAAATTACTATTATTGTCTAAAAATCCACATTACAGGTATTATTAAATATAAAATTTTTAATTATTTCTGTAGACATGTAAATTTAAAAGGGTATTAATATTAATTTTCAAAAGAGGAAAGAAAAAGGGCTTTCACACTATCTCATTGTCTTTTCATTCCTTGTTTGTATACACTTTATAGTGTGGTTACCTTTAAAGTCTACCGGATTCCTCGGGGATTCTTTCTTAGGTTATACCTGAGCTGGGCCCATCTGTGACGGAACACCGTGTAGTTTGTCATTTCGATTCCATCACACCACTTCACCGTTGGCCCTCATTACCTATGAGGGTACCCCCCGCCAAAAAAATTCATTGGTTAGCGTTTTACATATAAAAATTACGTTATACGGTCGCTTCATTAGGCAAGTTTATACTTTTTCAAGAACAAAAGTCATTAAGCTGTTGCAATTAAAGTGCACGGATTCTTCGAGTACAATGCAGGACTGGGTACATTATTATAAAACTTTAAGAGCTGGAAATCTCTATTAACCTCGTTACATTTCCGAGCAAAGTCTTGGTCTCAATTGTCTTCATAGTGTAACTTGTTTTGTTTCATATTGGTTAAACCCAGTTCTGGTAAGGGATATAAAATACCATACGAAGGAAGTAAGTATTGAACAAAATTTATATTCATAGCGTTATTATTATTTATATTATACTACTATAAAAATAATAAATTCTTAACATAAAACGTATTTTCTTGTGATTAGTTTTTGTGAAAAAGTAATGTTGCTATGTAGTAAAATCTATGAATTAAAATTATTTAATTTGTGATAATAGTTATAGAGACAATTTAAAAAAAGTAAGAAGTAGCTTTGAAATATAACAAATTTTCTCCTGTCCCTTTTTGTGGCTCTGTCAACGTGTAGTTTCATGATTTCAAATGGTTAGTGCGTAAACAAATATCTAATTAGTTGCATCCTAACTAATATTATAAATGCGCAAGTGTACTTCTCTTGCACATTTATAATATTACTTAGGATCAACTAATTAGATAATTTAACAAAAAAAACGTGGGACACTCAATAAATTTTGCGAAGCCTAAACAAATGTTCTAAAGACCCTATTTTTTATATTAAATCTTTTCAAAAAAAACTCTTTCTCCACTACTAAATCCCTTTTCAATACACTTTTTCACTTGACTGTGGAGGAAGTCCACAGCTTGTTCGAACGCATTCCGGCCATGAAAATTGTTTCTCTTGAGTTCAATTTGTATTATAGGTAATAAAAAGGCGCTGTCAAATCAGGGCTGTAAAAAAGTTTGATCGGTGTGCTGTTCAGGAAGTCCCCCGCACGAGCAGCAACCCAAGCAGTCCTATATTCGGTCGCTTGCTGCTGACTGATACACGTTTTCTTCGGTATCAGCCGTCAAAGGGCCACCACATCTTTTTTCATCGGCCAAATTTACCGACCTCATTTACCTTAGAAGAGCCCTTCTTCTACAAATGCAATTTGAAGTTTATTAAACGGTTATGCCGGATTTAGGCCATATTTCAAATCGTGAAATATCGCGCAAAAATGTTCTCGAGATAGATCCATTTTTTAGTGAGACAAGGAAATTACATTATACTAATAATCTCACTTTCACGCCAAAACTACTGAACCGATTGCGATGAAACTTGGTATGTAGATAGCTGGAGACTTGGTTTAACACATACGCTTTTTATCCCGATATTCCCATGGGATCGGGACTCACGCGGGTGAAACCGCGGGGCGCTGCTAGTACGTAATAAAATGTGGAGGGGAAGCTGCAACTGTTATATTTTTCTATCGTAAATGATCTTATTTTCTAAATAAAATAAGATAACTTTTTTTCGCAAAATCTTCTGAGTGGCCTGGTATATTACTCTATGAAACAGCTATTGATATGTCATTTATCAATAATTGTTAAGACTTAAACAAATAGAACATGTTTTATGTTTGCTTGAATTTAAGACGGCATTCATTTATTTATGAAAAAGAGGCTTACAAGCGTAAAATCAATAGCAGTAAGTACCTACAAACTAAACCTAATATGCGGGTGTAAGCTAACTTAGCAGTTTAGGCACGGGGCGGTAAAAAGTCACGAACTTTTTACTTGAAAATTGTTTGTGACTATACCTTAACGTTATCGCACTATATTTGAAACATGGTTATTAGAAATCATCAGCTCTGCCGTCGCTAAGCCTTCACAAAATAAATAAAAGGAGATCAAAGAAGAAATATTTGAAATTATTTATCAAAAACACAATTATTATTTATTTTGGCCTTTACTCGAGTTACATAAACATCACGGAGTATCATAATATAAATATGTACATCATAATGTTTTTCATAACATAAGATGTCTTAATTACTGTTTTAGACTAAAGAGTGAAGGGAATATAAACCGTTATTTCCGTAAAATTTAATCGTTATATTTACCTATTTCACATCAGAATGAGAATAGTAACTCAAACGAATAATATTTAAACCGAGACTCTATCTCTAAGAAACTGTTGTTGACTGGAATAGTTATTCCACTGATTTTATTCCACTGATTACGCATTCACCACTGAAGACGACTTTAGGAGATTGAAATTCAAACAACCTTTGCACACTTTCAATTGCTAAAAGCACTAAGCCCAGTCCTTATAACTCTCAGTCGTTCTATAGAAAATGGAAAACCAATACCATTTTAACCAAAGAACGCAATTACAGAAATGAAATTTTCTCAAAAGCATAAAATTATACACTAAATAACTGAAGTGCTTACAAAAGTATTTGATCATACGTTAGGCGAAATATAAATTGGCTCGTAATTGGAATATTTTAAATGTTTTTTGTTGTACACTTTCTATACAACATAAATAAAATAACGGTTTTTCAGAGGGCTTTGAATTCTCGGCAATAGCTAGTTCGAGTTACAGGTGAAGTGGTTAGGTTACTATCCTCAACCACTTACTATTTAGTAATTATGAAGCGGAGCAGGGAGAACTGGCAATAAAAATAGCTCAAGCAACAGAATAATACTATTCTTTATTTTGCACCTTATTGATAACAAAAGCGGAATGACTACTAATTCGGCGATACGCTATTTATACATAAAAATAACTAATAATATTAAACATACTAAAAGTTAGGTCCTTTTGGAACGTGGGTGGTGACCGTAGAACAATAAATGTGCGGCGTCCACAGGTATGCGACCTGCTCGATTTATTGCTTTTAATCCTCAATCCATCCGTATAAACAATATCGTTTCCTTCTTGCCTTTCCCTTTCAATATACTCCGAATTTTCCCATTTTATTTCAAATAATAGTTTGCAAAGTATGGGTGTTTTATTATACAGGTGAGGTGACGTCAAATTATGGGTGCATTATATGTAGCAGACAAAAAATTTGATATAGCTTAAAAAAAACTTCGGAAAAGGTTATTCATATTTTTAAAGAACATTATAAAATTTTATTTAATTATCAATGATTTTGTTTTAATTTTTTTATGCAGACATTTTCCAAAAAAAATTTTACAATCCATTAACATCCTTGGTATTAAATACCCATAGTTTTATTTATGTCAATTCAAAATAAAAAAAAATGTATTAAAAATCACGATTGTTCTTAAAATTGCTATACGTTATGTACAGGAGTAGATCCTGTACATCACCGTGTGTCACCTGTAGAAAGAAGAAGAAAGAAATTCACCCTAAAATATAACCACAACTTTTGTAACATATAAAAGCGAAAAGATATTCACTCACTTACTCATCTGCTGCTCACGAAACCTGGGAAACAACTTGATCTATCTAAGTTGAAAATTAGCAGGGTGATAGTTTATGAGTAGGAGACGTCAGAAAGGATTCTGCGACAGGGCCGGATTTACGGGGTCGAAGAGCCCTCGCTAGTTTGTATAAAACTACTTATTTTTTTTGCACTACAGACCCGAAATTTGGCATGGAGGTAGTTTAGACGTAAGTCATATCACATATTGGATTTTACGTTAGGGCCGGATTAAGGAGGTCTAAGGGCTCTTGCAAGGTTGTATGATAGTCCTTGATTATATGTACTAGAGGCCTCAAAATTTAGCAGGGAGTTAGTGTTTTTTTGTTTAAGATCTTTCGCAACTTCTTGTGGGAGTTTTTGGTTTTTACTACTATAGACATAAGGTTGAGTTATTCTGATTTAAAATGTAAAAGTAATAAATAGGATTGTAAGATTTTTCTTCACGTGGACTGCTTAAGGTGGTCAAAAGCTATTTGTTTCAGGTGGGTATTCTTTTATTTTTTTAAACCTAAATGCAGGTATTTAGCAGACACGTACTTTACAGGTAAGAGAACCTAAGAACAGCTAGATCGCCTTTGACCTACTGCAGAAACCTTTGTTTTTTCTGCCGATGCCTTTACTTTTTGCTGTTTAAGTATCTAACGACGAATTCACAAAACAACGAACTTTAAATACTCTACAAGTTGGCTAACAATTTACGAATTGCATTAATTATTAAATTACATTAAATTATTAAATTACATTACATTTTTATTCCTGACATTGCATACATAATTAGAAAAATACTATTTAAGTTTTATTCAATACTAGCAACTCGCACCGGCTTCACACGGGTAGTAGAGACATTTTCAACAATCATCATCATATTTCAACCAATTTACAAAAAACGTTAACAAATTATTCACCTAAACCTTCCTCATGAATCACTCTGTCTATTGGTGACAACCGCATGAAAATCTTTCAAAAAGTTTTTCAGTTTATCACGAACAAACATGCAGACAGACGCGGCGGGGGACTTTGTTTTATAACATGTAGTGATGATGTTATTTCTGTCGTATCTGAAATTAATAAACAAACAAACAACTATAGCTTAAAAAAATCTTTTAATAAATTAGCAGACGGTTCAATTAAATTCTAAGCTTCAGACGCAGGTGCCCGTGTCAGTTCAGTAATAAGGGTATTTAATTAAACAGTAATTTATTGAAATAAATGCAAATCCGACTTCACTCGGAAAAAAATTCTATCTGAAAGCAAAGCATATATGTGTACATGTACGCTGAACATTTGAAGAACTTATAGAAGGTTCACTCACTGCATCGCTCAATCAACAGTCAACAAGTGGCCACGGCTAGTGGATCCCTCAGGCAGTTCAAGTATGTGATACCCATATATTAAAATTAAATTAATAATTAATTTTTAATTTTCGAATACATCATTATGTACCAAAAAAGACGCAAACAAGAGTGGTGCGTTATTTAATTTGTCGACTGTCGACTGTCTCTAGTTTTTACTGGATATATTGATAGCGGAATACGTCAATGTGGTTTCAGTACTATATGCTTTGCTTCCAGATAGAAAACGGGTCACCTATGGGATTTAATTTCAAATAATAAAAATTCAAGTCCAGAGTACAAACTAAACCCACATACATATTGATGGACTTTGAAGTGAATCAATATTTTATTCAGTAATATACCTCTGTAGTTACCAAGTTGCTATTTTTAAACTAAACCACCAATTTAAAAGAGGTCCTTGTAGGTATTCAAAAGAACAGCTACACAGGTATAGAATTGTAAGATATCACATATCTCCGCGCAGGCTTTTTATAGGCAACAGTCTTTTATTATTATTATTTATGATCCTATCTATTAGTCAAAGAATACAATAATTCAATAAACATTTTTATGTGTATTCATACAATTTGATAGTTTTAAATTATTTGATTATAAAGTGAAATAAACAAAAAAATACTCAGAACGATTACTGGATGTCAGTGCGCTTCATAATAGGGTATTACACCCTTTATGAAAAGTGTTTTACTTAGATCATTGGCAACAGGAAAAAACCAGAAAATGCAATAAAATTTTATTAAATCGATAAGTTGCAATACAATGCATTTAAATTTTACGTTTTAAATTGCCGCGCGTGCGAAAATTGATTAAAACGCGATACTACTGAAAAAATAAAAAAAATCGAATCCTATCATTCGAGATTAAATGCCCAGTAAATACATACATGAACTCGACCGCGGAGAAATATTCTGACCGTTACCGAAGTAACGGTCAGAATATCACTGGCAAAAATACAACGATACGTTTATATTGCTTTTCACTTCCTATAACTACATTTAGTTCGATCAGGAAGGGGGCATGATTATTGTAGGATAAAAGGTTGCGAGTTCGATGGCAATAACACTTGACTTTAATAACTTACACAACCCTATTAATGGATTACTGGTTTTGTAAAACATAATTATGTATAACTATATACAATAAACAATGAAGATAAATAATAATATGATGAATAAATATTGTGTGGTTATCCAATATTTATTGACAAGTTAAAATTATTTGTAGCATTATTAGTTTGATTTACGGTATTATATTATCGTGTGACACAGTTTCTAAACATAAATATTAGATATATTTTTAAAGAAGACTATTGACTTCTTTAAAAAAATATAGTCCGTACCGTATTTATGGCTATCTAACTATTGAATAGGGAATATAACAGTAAATGCTTCTTAGTTTATAGGTCTTATAATTTTTGGAACCCATTCCAATTTCGTGAAGTTTCACATATCTAAAATCATTTTTGAGCCAATTTATTTATTTTATTTTATTAAATATTGACCATGTGAATTTTACAACTGCAACCAGATATGCATAAATAAGTGATTGTGTAAATAAGTCTAGCTGCTTCACTGCATGCTAATGGTGTACTTACTTATTATTGAGCATAAAGGTAGACGCTGAATAGCTTAACGTTAGGCTATCTAGGGTAGCTAAATACATAACAGTTTTCTGACAATTATGAATATACTGAGCGCGAGTGCAACAATTCCTTCTGGAAGTTTTCCTACCGGATCCACTCCGCCACCTCCTTGTATCAGCTGTTCTCATCGCGATGTTCACGCGATAAAATAACTGGAAAATCAATGATCTGGAAATGTAAAAAAATTATGTAATTTTGTTTAGAGATAGCGTGTGGGATCTTCCTGTTCCATAACCTTATTAATATAGTATGTATATATGTTCCTTAAAACCCCCGGCAACATATTTGTGAATTTATTGCCAGCGCTTTGTGGCTGCAAGGGGGTAGAACAGCTCGTTGGCATAGCCAAGAACCGGCTACCGATTACTCTGGGATCGCCAAACAACGAAAAAAAAGTGGTTTTAGACTCGCATGATCCTCTCATGGTCTTCTAACTCAGTTAAACTCGCTTCTCGTTTCTCAACACTTTTTTAAGGACACAAAGTCACTATCCGAGTACTTTATCTATATACTTACCCTGTGTGCCATTATGCACTGTTTTTTAGACCAAGCGTTTCTCAACACTTCCTTAAGAGCGATACTTAGGTGTAACTTCCTCGTGACGTGTTCCACGTGCACTTCTCTAAATCGGAGGGAGCAAGGCCCCCTCACCAAATTGTGGGGTCGCCTGCTGTCGAGCAGGCGGCCAAGTCTGCCGGGGCTCACAGGGACTTCCTTCCTGGGGTACACCTGAGTCCCCGGCATCAGGACCCCGTGACGGAACACCGTGTGGTTTTAGTCGGTTCGAGTCCGACATACCATCTTACCGTTAGCTCCGGTGAGATGATGACACGTGGGGGTTTCCACACGTAAAAAAAAAAAAAAAAAATGTAACTTCCTTTCCGTAAATTTCGAACTCACGTGACAGTGCGTGACGCTCACGGTTAGTAAGAAAGGCGCACTCTGCATTCCCTTATGTTATCCTACGATTGAAAATCTACCAAATCGGAACGAACTTATTTTTTGTAACCATATAAATAATTTTATAATCGCATAGAGAAAACACTTATCTACGTCAATTTAAGGAAATTAATGCACAAGGGTTATTATTATTCGGAGAATCTTAAAACCGCGATCAAAGAAACTAAAGCACACATACACAACACAAAGTCGAGTGCCCAACAAACAAAAATTCAAAATTTCTTTAATGTACAGAATTTGACCTGTTACAGTTTTATTATAAGCATAAATAAATTACACCCAGACACACAACAATTGATCTTGTTCATCACACAATTATTTGTACACGGTGGAAATCGAACCCACGACCTGGCTCAGCAGTCAGGGTCACTAACCACAAGACCAACAGGCCAATCAACAAATATTACATGGCAGAAAATCGTCCTATTTACACTAATTATATTAGATACGTGTATGTTTCTTTGTTTGTTATCATTTCTCGCCTTAACGTACTAATATATATCCTGTGCCTTAACCACTCATGCCCGGTTCCTATAATCAAGAAACGATTCGTTTTGCTTACGGACGGTAAAATTTTCGTTGTAGCAAAACGATTCGTTTCTTGATTATAGGAACCGGGCATCAATCGATTATTTTGAAATGTCAAAACGTTGTTAGCGATACAGGAAAGGATATTTGTTGGTTGTCAAGCGATACCTGAATTAATTTTCAAAACCTTCATTAAATATAGCGGCTATGAATGAAGCTCGTAAGGTATAAATATATCGCTAGCAATAGTCTGTCTCTGAGAAATAAAAACATCAAAGTAGGGTGTACAGGTACATTGTATTTCTTAGCCATCTTGTTGCGCCATATACTAAAAAGAATAAAAAGAAAGAAGAACGTTTTTGTAAATGATTATTAGTACATAAATAATGTAGGTACATAATTAGCACATAATACAAAATTACACTATGTGTCTACAGACCTCGCTCTAAAATAAAATATCCTCTATACTCATTCTACCGTGTTCACATCACCCACGAGTGCGTAGGCAGCTCTAGGAATTTTCAATCATGTGACAAGATGTAGTATTTAATTAAATTAATTAGAATAGATTGTAATATTGATTATCTACCTAAGCAATATAATTAATATTGGACAGACAGCAGACCACTATAGCTGGATACGCCATTCATATCGTATCATTACAATAATAAAAAAAAAACAAGATTTACTTCCACCCCCCGCGCAAAACGAAGTTTTAGTAAACTTATAAAAATCTTTAAGTCTTTTAAATTTTTTCGCCCAATGCAAGGACTTTATTTATTTTGTTTCAAGGACTTGCATAGATTACCTACAGTCATTCCCCACATTGTTTACATATCTAAGCCGGTATGTGTAACTGACACGTTTTATTCTGTCTTCTTGCGTAGTTATCTTTCGCTATGTTCTTAGGAATTTCTGGAGCTCGATTGTAATGAGATAAAAATATTTCACTGTCTGGAAATTTAATATGCTTGGTGACAATGGTTGATCCACTGTACTTCGTTTTAAATTTCACAGAAAGTTTTCACCGTTATAATGTCAATGAATATATCATAACAGTGTATTTAAAACGGTTGATTACAACAAGGTCAGCGTTTAAAGCTACGCTGTAAATTATAAAATACTTTACTAAGAATTTTGCAGTCATCTAAACGAAATCAACGCTATCAAACCACTGCACACCGGACTAGGAGCTTTGTAAATAATACAGCCCGAATTAAACCGCACCCAGCGCCTTTTGTATGGAGTGTCCGAAATGTGTCATTAGGCCACTTGTGACCATTCTTCTTTAATAAACACAGGTAACTAAAGGATGCGAGAAAGTGACAAGCATTAAAGAGCAACTTAACCCTTTATATTTAACTAAGACGGGTAATGTTTTTAACAATAGGTGTGATCGTTGTTTGCACGAACGAATGCGGGTGAGGGTTTTGTTCATATCGTTGGGAATTACACTGTCTGAGAAAACATGAACATATTAAACTTAACTGATATGCATTGCCGAGTAAATAATTAGACACATCTTCGTGAGATGTAACAAAATAATTTGAATTATATCGAGTGTAATATTATATATTGTTTCTGATGCCTCTAGTTTCACTCATGTCGTATTTCCTTGTATTTCCTTCTTGTACTTTTTTATGGGGTAGCGGGTAAACGAGTAGATGGATCATCTGATAATAGGTGACTACCGTCGGCCATGGACACCTGCAACTCAAAAGCCACAAATGTGTTGCCGGCCTTTTAGGTGGGAGTAGGGCAAGGGAGGAGGGGCGTTAGAGCCTGCGGTAAGCTACTTACTCGGCGAAACACAACACAAGCATTGCTTCACGCCATGCCATTTACAGGACACGTTTCCAGACTTTGAACTGTTATTAATAATTTTCCCACAGAAAAAGTTAATAATAATCTGACCGACTCGGAAATACAAGAAAGGATCTAACGATCGCTCGCAATGATATCTCAAACTTACGCCTCTGGACCAACGAGAGGTCAAAGCTAATTAATATTTCTATTTATCTCGTTCACAATCACTATGTAAGTGTTGTTTAACAATCTTGATAGAGTCGCTTAAGAATCGCCTAAAACGTAATAATCTATACAAGTTTTATTGTTGTGTCCCTTATAAGGTACAGACCATTAATAATCATGTCTAATTTGAGTAGTGCTACATTCTTTTGTGACTAGAAGCCTTTGACGTCGAATTACATCAGCGTTCAGCGATCATCAGTGTTGTTCTGTACCTAAGGAAGCGGTAATTACTGTTGTTGTCTTTGGTGGTTTACATGGCTTGATTATTTTAATATTTTAACGAATCGTTGGCAATCAAAACTTTGAAGTCTAGTCTTTTAACTTATACTTCGCCTCGGTAGCGCTGTATGTTATGTATATGACAATTTTACTGAGGTCCTGGGTTGAGGATCTTTTGAAATTGTTGCTAATTTATGACCATAGCCTTGTCAGCTATTTGTTTCTAATTTATGACCATAGCCGCGTCAGCTATTACATAGAACTTATGATGCAGACGTGGATGTCATATACCGCTGAAAACCGCTTTACGATACTTCTAGGTACCAAGTACCCAAGGTAAATCTTCTAAAGAATCTTATTTGATTCTTGAAAGCATTTAACATTCCGTTTTCATTATTCATTGGATTATCACTATATAAAAAACTTCCTCTTGAAAAGGGCTACTTAATACAATAGTGTGTATTGCAAATAAAAAAGTTATCTCTAAAAATTACGTCAGAGTCGCAAACTCAACTCGACGTGATTTTTATTGAATTAATTTGAATTTTTTGGCTGTTGGTTGAAGACTTGCACCAAAAATACGTCACTAGTTGTTTCATGATAATTTTGTAATTTTTTTGTTTTAATTTTTTGAGTTTTTTTTTTGTAATTGATTAATAAATAAATAATAATGACACCCACAAATGGAGCTGTTTTTCATTTTCTAATGAGAGGCACATTTTTAATTTCAGAAAGGTTTTACTTTTTTTATTTGCAGTTGTGTAACGAAGCCAGTAAGTGAAGTACTGCCTCATTAGTTAAAATAGCAGTAACATTTTTAAGCTGAGAGAAACACAGTTTTTGTTAAAAACCTTATAGCTTTTAGATGCCGTAAGTTCCGATTTAGTTAGGCACATGAAGACGTTTTTATACGAAACGCTTGACATACATTATTTTTTAACATGTGTCCTATATGGGTCAAAAGTCAAGACGCGAATATAAAAACGTCCGCACTATTGTCATAATGTCATGTCGTGTAAGAATTATGGTTATAACCAGATATATTTGAATTCTGATATTATAACACTTATTGAACCCACACAAAGAACATTTTAGCACGCACCAAGATCACATCTTAAATCTTTCTTTTTTATGAGAAACTATAAATTACCGAGCCTTTCACTTCAGTACGCTCATGGTCATTCAAGTCTCAGTGATCCTGGACTCACTCGTGAAGTAATAGTAGGAGCAAAAGAAATTAAGAACAGTTACAGAAGCAATAAAAAGTAACGACCACCGAAGCACAATTACAGGGTATTACATACACGTGATGATATTGCCAACTTCGATGGAAGTGCCTGACGTTCCTGCGAGAGGACATTTTCTTTATGAGCCTCGTACGTACCTATGAAATTAAAGGGTTTCAGTAATTATGTAAGATATTTCTGAAAGTAATTATAACTTTGATTGTTATAACAGTTTGGTACAGGTTAAAATAATTGTTACACGCTACTTTTTAGTGTAGTCCAATATTTTATTCCAACATAAAAATAAGAAGTTAAAATAAAATGCACAGACTACCAATAAAATATACTCACAAAAACAGTTTTAAATTTGGAAAAAAGTTTACAATTAAATTCTTAATGACATTTCCATGCTCAACTGCGAGCGAAATAAAAACAACGTAAATACGGCGCAACAGCTGTTAATTTTCCGGCAGGGCCTCTTTCATTGGAAGAAATTTATGACCCTAATTAGGCACTTGAGACGTTCAATACAGTTTTAGTGGACTTTAATCAGTTTATTTAAGTAAGAAACTGACGAAAACAGACTTATTATTTAAATAGAGCTATCAAAGAACATGTAAAGTATACAAATTGGTTATTAACATTTCAATTCCTTACGAAGTCCTATTTATATTTTATTAATATTAATTTTCACCAAAAACTGTATTTCTATTTTTGATCCAATTCTGTACTTAATCTTATTATAGAGAATCTACGTCGGTGTTTTATTATAGAATCGTAGTAAAAATTTTGTTACATCGCATAATAACGCTATCATCAGACAAGAAGTGTTGAGTTGAGTAAGTTGTTATTTATAATTATTACGTTATTTAGTATTGCTTACTGCCTTGGTATTTATGTAAATACATTGTCTTGAAATCATATCTTTGCACTAAAGAAATTTTAAATAAGTATTATTAATTAGGGAAAGAAAAAAATGAAAGTTGCCCGGGAAATGAGAAAATTCAAAAGCAAATCGAAATCTAGGGTGGGAGTGACCCCGCCAAGACGAGCCAAGCGAAGCGCACTACCTACCTTTTCTCGAAGCGCTTCGTCATTTTTTGAACCCCCATAACTTGGGTTTCGATTATTTCAGATACACAAATTCTCAGCATATGATGTCAATAGTGAATTTATTAAACATATAAAGTTTCAATTGCATAACTCTTATACTTTAGATTTTATTGATATCTAAAAAAATCCGATTTCGTCACTGACTCACTGATGATTATCAAAATTCTTAGGGTACTTCCTGAAGTCCTAGAAAGCTGAAATTTGTTATGTAAGCTAGTATTAGTACACAAACAACAAAAAAAAAAAACTCCTTGTTATAAATAATAAAATACATATTTCAGTATTCTTAGTAAATCACCCCCGCCCCTTTTAAATTAGGACATGGAATTAATCGCGCTCAAAACGCCTAATGTGCACCCGCTGTGATTGATTATAAACAGTAAACCAACAAAGAAAATAGGGCAAAGATAGAGAGTGGGCTATGAAAAAAGGCACCTCTGATGTGCAAGAAATACACAAAAAAAAAATGAACAAAATAAAAATAAATATTGTCACAAGCAGCTTACAAAAAAAAGTGAAATCCCACCAAAAACATTTTCATGTAAAATGTTGCGAAGACGAGACCATATTTTGACGAGACCGTTTTTGGTGAGATGTTCTTTTCATGAAAATAAAACAATGATTTTAAATTTTGACAGGACAACAGTGTCGGGTCAGCTAGTTAAAAATAATAAAAACCTTGCATCACCAGGTTTTCATATACCAGTTAGGCCGATACACTTGAAAAACGACCACCTCACAAATAAAATCTATTAAAACTCAGTGTTAAACTCGGTCCTCGTGAAATCTACTTTTGGGTACAAAGAGTTACAATATTTACCTACATTATAAAATATACTGATTGGAAGAGTTAACCCAAGGGAATTATGCTACCTTTTGTCGGAACTGATGAAATCACAACATGCCGTAAGTATAGGATTAAGTAATGTTACTGTGTTCGTATGTGCATCCAGTGTTTTAATATTGCAATTAATATACCAAAATTCAAGTAAAAGTGTCTATAATTTTTTTACCCTAAGTAATCAACTGTGTTGTTTAAAACAGTTCGTTAGGTTTTCCATCTATTCTTTTTTCGAATACTACTCAAACGAGGGTACACAATAGCTGCACCGGCTGAAACCACATTGTGCCTCCGAATCGGATATAATAGCAATATCCATATATATTATTATGATGTCAGAGACATCGGGTCGGTGTATGCGGTAACAAAAGCTTCGATGGGCAGGTTTGAATAACAGGAAAACAATGGTGTGTTATAATAACTTAATAAATTTAAAAATTTAATGCTAAGGAATTTTTGACGCATATTTGACAGGTGACGAGACAAGGTTGGCGATGAGGCAGTTAGTGTGGAGGAATATTATTTTGGTTTTACTAAGATGGTAGTACTAAGTTCACCTTTTTTTTGTGTGGAAACCCCTTCGGGTCATCACCTCACCTGAGCTAATGGTGAAGTGGTATGTCGGAATCGAACCGACTTAAACCATACGGTGTTCCGTCACAAGTAGGCCTATTGCAGGGGACCCGGGAATACCCTAAGAAGGAAGCCTCCGGGAGGTACTAAGGTCACCTGACATTGGGTGCTGCATCACAAAAGCTGGGCATGTTTCAAGGTTGTGCTGCGACGTGTCCTCATTATAATCATTATAATATGAAGTTGGTATTCCGTCCAAAAATTATGATAATATATATACATACAACACGTATATACAGGTGTGTTGTATGTATGCATATTATCTTAATTTCACTTTCGGGTATACACCCGAAGGTGTAGGCAGAGGTGATAAAACACGGGCATATAGGGCAAAGCTATTGCTGCCAACCGGGCACTTTGTGAATTAAAGATGGGAAAATTGGGAGTATATTTAAAGGTAAGCAAAAAAGAAAGACAATAGAAGGAGAAGGATACTACTAATTTCTATTACTTATAATTTTTTAATTTTTTTTTACTTTCAAGTCGCATCGAACCTATAAATATACCACTCTGTTATTATACATAGTGTAAAACGAGAAATCACAAAAGTTACAAATTAATTATCATCTATGTACTCGTATATCAGAACCGTACTTCTATTAATTCTCGATATAACATTTTCAATAGAGCTATAGAGATCAACAGTATTGTAATAAAAACTGTTGCCTCCAATTTTTTATTGCCGTTTATTACAATGTGCACAAATTACAAACCCAACAATAATTAATTAAATTCATAAATTATTATAGTCTACACGGTATAATGGAAATTTGCACTTACAGCAGATTCGCAGGCTTTACATTTTTATGGTTAGGTACTACTAAATTCCGTTTGGTTAGAGCGCAATATTATATAGCTTTCTTTGATTAACTTAAATTAAAAATTAAAGTAAAAATGAAATATCAAACTGCAAACAAACAATTCAGCTTTATAATGTTAGTTTAAAGAGGTCAATAATAATTCAATGACCAAATTGTTGAATATTTCGTAAAGTTTCTAAAAGTCCCAAAATCCAATAAGTAAACCATAGACACATGCAGTACCTACTCATTCACGAGCATGATGCGGGTAGTTAAGGATCAAAAGCGCTTGGATCTTTTTAATTTCTGAATGTTTTTTTTTCAGTAGGCAAAGATAGTGTACTAAATAAATAAAAACTTTAACGAAGTTGTATACACTAGAGATATGAACTGGCTTTTGACGAGCAGTGAAACATTATTACAAGATAATAAAAACTCTGTTCAGTATCTACCTTTATAGCTCCCTACCCCTTTTATTGGTGATTCGCAAACGGTGTGAGTTTGCTTGCTTGATAGCTATGCATAACCATAAACAAGAATGTCTCTAGTCACATTCGAGGTTAAAATAAAGTTTTACAAGACATAGGTCACGATGTTTGTTGGTTGAATTTATGTTCGTAGAAGTTGGCAAGGCAACCAGACACATTTACAGATAACAGATCTACAGGGCACTGTTATCTATCCTCATATCTTGCTTTGCTGTTAAATCGTCCGTTGTCGTTTTACTGTAATATATGAGTTCAAGAGGGAATTTCAAGACCTTACCTATTAATACAGAGGTCTTAACGACTCACTTTAAGCCTCTAAGTTTGATTGGCAGTAGTAGGAATGATTCTTACTACTACTGAAAAAACTTAGGAGCTACCTGATAACTGCAAATTTTGATATAAGTAAACATGTTCTGATTTTGACGTATTTTGTAACTTTATGTTTGAAGACTTCACTTCTTAGGCTCCTCTTAAGTTTAAAAAGAAGTCACAATGATAATTTATTATTTTTTTAACGATACTGTTGAAAAGGTTAGTGGATTATAAAAGTTCAATCACAGGTCTGTTATTGTGTAGACTGAAAATACTTAATTCCACGATAAAAATCTACTGGTATTTATTCTCAAAGTCAAACGAAATCCTGTTTTAATTGAGATACGGCTATTCAGTCCCGAACTGAGGGACAATGAACTGAGGGTAGTAAGTGGTAATTCACTGTTTTACCTACGTTATGTCATTGTTTCATAGCATTTATTGAATTTACGCTGATATAAGACCAATTTAGTGTACGGATACTCTGAATAGTCTTAGGCAAAAGCTGAAATTCTAATAATCTAATGTTTGCCTATCGAGTTTTCCTTACTTAGTATACCTTTTAACTTGTACAGAATGTTACAAAAATGCTAATATATTTTAGCGTACAAATTATACTAAAACTCTTATTTTTTACATACGTAACTACATAGATATTTTTGACATTATGTCGATATAACCCTATACTCACTGAAAATTAACTTCATCTTACGAGTCACAGTAATCAAATTAGTTGTGATAAATGAAATATCCGTGTGTTTAGTTCATTTTCTTCTTTTTGATGTCATGTTTAATCCAAGTTTGTATAAAGTTTTGTCAGTAGATTAATCCCTTTTATATAAATTAATAACATTTAGAGTTTAAATCATATATATATATATACATTGCTCATTTTGGCGTTTTTATCGAGAAACTTCAAGCGGTAGTAGAGGGCTAAAAATAGGTTCTAATGTTATTTCATTATTTTTAAAATTTTTTATGTAATTTAGACTGTAATGCAATGTTCTAAAACTATTCAAGACTGAAAAAAAAAATGTTATACACTTCACCCTATGTGTGCGTGTGGAGCGTCAATATTATGTTAAGAACAGTCTCACAACTTTTGACATAAACTATCAAAATCACTAAATAACGGTAACGGCTATGTTGTTCGAACCTCAATCTGCACTCAAGTGATTTTTAACAACTTACAATGTAAGCATGGCCACAGGTTACTAAGTAGTTACTACGTAACAGATAAATCGCTCCCTACAAAAACGTCCATACCTACCGTTTTAATTACCTACTCTTTTCGAGCGGCGACCGCTGCATGCGAAAATGATCTTAAATGATCTTAAAACATGATTATTATTGCCTCGCAATAGCGCACGGTTGCGTTGCCGTAAGTGAGTTTCGGGTTACCTCTTTTTATGTAATATTCAATATCTATATTTTTATAAAAAAAACCTATGTTAATTAAGTGAAGTTTTATTACACAAAAAATCGGGTGTGTTACCTGACTTAGAAAAATGTAACACTGAATACCACGTCCCCTTAAGTTTACTAATACGAAACACTTAACAACGAATGCACGCTACCACGAAAAACTTAACCCCTAGCCATGCGATCTCGAATAACCAAATCTCTAATTCATCAATTCGAATCACTTAACAACAAATCCACGCTTCTACGAGAACCTTATCACCAAACCCACGCGACCTCGCTTAACCAAACCTCTAACGAGAAACATCAATAAATTATTAAAACAGTTAAATTCACAGTCTCAAGAAACCAAAACAGCAAAGAAAATTGACAAGAAAAAACTATATCATTATACTACTATATTATATAATTATACATTACTGGATCTACATCCATATACAGCACATAAACTATCAGAAACCATGTCGATGTTCACTGTGAATTTGATTGTATTTAAAGTATATACAAGTATATCAATACGATTTCGAATTACGTTTTTGTACTTTAAAATTTAAAAATTAAAACGTGAGCGCCCGATACAGCTGTCTTCAACCCACTACGCGAGACTGCGTATAAGGTCCGCCAGCGGTCGAGCGGCCGGGAGGTGTTTAGCGCACGTAAGTACATCGAGTGGCATAGGCCTGGCATGGCCTTTATATCCCCACTATTCATCAATATTTATCAACCGGCCAATAGTATTGCGTTACCGGTATACCTCAGTCATAATAATGTCTATTAACTCATTTTTATTAAATAGTGAACTTGGTTTATTTAATAAAATAAATAAGAGTTTTTGATGTGGCGTCAACAATTAGTTGTTTTTATTTGCTTTAATTACTTAGTGTTTGATTGGTTGGATTCGATTGAATGAGATATTATTTATTTCGTTTATTTTATTAGTATAAACTAAAGCTTATCACAGAATTACACCATAAGGGCTATGTTCTACGACGTCTGTGACAAGTGTTTACAGTACATTTTTTACTTGACACTACTTGTTTTAGTTTTAATGAATACGTAATTATACACTGACAGAACCGTTACTTTTACAATATTAACTTATTTTCTTTGGTAGGTAATAAAGATGCTTTCCAATAACGAAGATAAATGAGAGGAGAGAATTGCCATTTTTAATACTATGCCGAAACGGTGTATTTACGTTATGTAGTAAGCTTTATTGGATTCTTCGGACCTAATACTTTATTATCAAAAAAGTATGCCACAGTTCAGCTTATAAATTAATGAAATCTATAAATGAGTATTAGGTGGAATTACAACATCTTTTGGCTTTCTCAATAATTTTAAGGAAAATTAAGTTACGTCTCTAATAACTGTAGTATCCCATCAGATGTAGGATTAAATTATATATATGAAATGTGACCCAAAAAGCAGACACAGAAGGTAAACATTACCTGTTTAAAAGGAATTTATAAATAAGCAGTACAACAATTATGCGGTGGTAATGGCTAAGGTCGGACTTGCGATCAAGAGGTTGTTGATTGAGGGGTTCGAACCTCACCTAGTGCACTACCGACATGAACCCACTGCTAACACAAGCAATTTAGCTTAGCTGGAGGGGTTAAAAATAATACTAGTAATGCGTGATCCACGTTGCTAGTATTCTTTAAAAAACAACTCTAACAACTTATTAATGATTTTTACTGAAGCTGGTAATAAATTTTCCAGAGAACCTTAAAATTAGATAAATTGTTACCGTAAAATTTAGAGAGACCTTGAAATTATGTCACAATAGCTTTTGAATTGGGTAACAAATTATTTTGTCGTTTTTAAGGAAAATGTTTTTAGATTTTTTTACTGACTCTGATTTCGTCTGATATTTTTTTAAGATCTAAGATATTTTTTGTAATGTATTAAGTATTGTATAGTATTGTATGTATTATAACTTTTTTATTATTAATTATTATAAGTGAAGTATCAGTAGTAGCTGTTGTATCCATCTATTTATGTATACATTTCTATATTCTGTTTTGATGATGGTGTGGAAGAAAAACCACAATCACATTTAATTTGTTGTGGTTATCCACTTGTTTTTGCTTTAGTTAATAACTTAGAGTAACATAAGTTTTGTCGTACTTTGTGAAATATTTTTATTTTCGAACTAGTTTCCACTGGCAGTAATATAGATCTTTATACGTGTAAACCAGATGCTGAACACATTCCTCCAGGATCCTTCTGAAACACAGCCGAATATCTCCTATAAGCTCTTCATCGCTCAAAAACTCGCGTTCCTTCTGTTGTTTTTTTTTTTCATACAGGAATAATACAAAGTTGCATGGGCCTAAACCCGGACTATAATGTGACTCAGCTATTTAATTCTAGCTTTTTGCAAACAGTCCGTAGTTTTGACGTCTCGATTTGCAGGGCGTTATCTTGGTGTAAAAGCCAAGTAATACTTATACTATAATACTTGAGGTAAACATTCTTCTATATACTATGTATCAGTAACAGTATTTCCTTTATCCAGCACAACTGTAGTGGATATTCCTAAGTAAAAAATACAGCAACCATTATTTTCTTTACGGATCGGGACATTTTCACAGACGTCGGTAGTGGTTCGCCTTCAAACACCCACACTGTACTCTGGGATTTAGTAGGATCAACGAAATGACACAGCCAGGTTTCATCACATATAACAATTGAGTTCACAGCGCATCAGTCATCAAGTGCGGTACCCAGAGTGAACATAGTTTCCTTAATATCAAATGGTCGTGAAGAATCTGATCGACAGTTGGTGCACTTAACTTGACGGTTTTGTCGATTTGTCGAAATGTTACACGTCGGTCTTCCTTCAATAAAATTATTTTCGTACAGCCTCAAAGCTTTATCGGTAGTCACTTCTATCAGCCTACCGGATCTTGCATCATCCTTCAAGTTAAAATTGCCGCGATTGAATTGAATATACCACCGTTCTGTGGTCCTTAGAGATGGACAAGTTTCTCTCAGTGCACTTCTGATTTTCTCAAAACATTTTTGTTTAGTTAAACTACGCTTAAAGCTATACAAAAAATTACACATATGTCATAACAAAAGAAGCCTGCCATTTTCGTTTAGAAAATTATTTAAAAAGCGAACATTCCTTGCCTCCAAATTTGTTATTTTTTAATATTACTGAGAGTTTATGGATATGACTTCAAATCACAATAAAAACAAGATATCAGTTACGTATACGACAAAACTTATGTAGCGCCAAACTTAAATTGTCTCGATATCTTTATCCTATTATCCCAACAGCACATTTTCTCCCGGACCCCAACATGGTTTTTCTAAATATTATAATAATAGAATATTAAGATTTTGGCGTTCTGCAAACCCATGAGCCAACTCAGGTGTTTATTCTTTTTTTTCCATAATATTATTAAACGATGAAAACCTACAACTGATCTTCGGCTTATCAACCCCATTGTTACGTAGAATGATGTCAGTTACATATATCGATATCAGAAGCCGGATAATCGTGAAAACGGACACTGGTGATAGCGCATAGTCGTGCAGACTATTAATTAAATATATTGATGACTGCGCTTCCTATTATATAGTAAGCGCAGTTAATTTTAAAAGTTGCACTTGCGATGGCGAAGTTGCAAATTGATCGAAAGTTTTTCGATCTGCTTGATTGTACTAGCTATTTGTTATTATGTAAAGCTAAATAGCTTTCATTTCACTATTTCTAGACTCTTCAATGCCAAGTTTACGTATTTTAGTAAAAATAAATGAAAAAAGTATTTTCTGATGAATAATTTAGTCAAACCGTCATTTTATATTTGAGATGAACTAAATTTCCTAAATCATACGTTTTGTTTGGATGCGTAATGTCAAATCATATATTGCATCACGATCTAGTTATCGGAATGTACATCGTTGTAGTAAACAATGTAGTCTTTGTCATTCACTTCATACGAGCGGCTTCTCGACATGTTTTCAAAATTTGTAATACTACTTGCACTACTAGTGTTAAATTTTGTTTGAGTTTGCATTTAGTGACAAGTTTCGGTAATTTCTAAAATTTATTAAAAAAATAGGGTTTAATTTAGATCCTCGTTTCCGAATACAACGTAGCTAAGTGATAACCAAGTAGGTTAGCACATTACAAAGTTAAGTAATTGTAGCCATTCATTCATTCTAGGATGGGTGACCATTCTTAAATCAAAATCAAAATTATTTGTTTCAAGTAAACCCATTGTAGGTATTTTTGAATTGTCAGGAGGAGTCAGTCAGTATAAGTAGGTCGTGAAGCTAGTTGACTGTTCCAAAACGTAGATCCTATGGAGAAAAACAGGCAAGAAACTCCAAGGACACTCTTTTCCGACATGTTTTTTTTTAAGACATTGAGATCCCTCCGTGCCTCGGAGAGCACGTTAAACCGTCGGTCCCGGGTGCCATACGAACATCTGTGGCATTCGTTACGGGTAGTTGGAGCCGTAAAAAGTCCGACAACCTGGTCTTACTACAGAACTTCGATATCGCCTAGTACTTGGGTTGTGGAAGTCTGATGGCAGTCGCTTCACGTATAATATCAAAGTTCGGCCGTATGGTAGTTAGATTGAAAGCCGACCCCAACTTAGTAGGAAAAAGGCGCGGAGGATGATGTTTTTGCATACGACCATAGTTAAAAATACAATATTTTCAATTTAATAATGAATATGAAGCATTAGGTCACATATCTGAATCTAGACTAGACGCCGGCTGGATCTAAATGCTTATTTCTTGCCTCACCATCCAGTAATAAAGGAACAAAGTGAGGAAACTAAATTACGCATTTTGACGCGTAGTCGTCTCCTACTACTTCTGACCTTCCATTCAATGATTTACAAATGTTGAGACCAGTAGTGCATGTATCTAAGACAGTCACAGTTAATTAATATACTAGTTCGTTTTCGCCAATATAAAATTGTTTTGACAGGAGACATCGAAAATATGGTTCGGTCTGTGCTCCTCAGAGTGCTATTACTTGCTCTCTTTGGCAGATAGGTGAAGAGTGTGCCAATCACATGATCAAGACCATAGTTCAAAATGTCTTTATTGCGATGATCTACTTACCGGTGCAAACACCGAAGAAGAATTACGCCATATCCGTCACTTCGGTGTTAGCTAAAGGAGGTTTTGCACTCCGTTAACCTGGAAAATGGTAACCTTATGTTACGCCACTAGCACACTATTTGTGGGTTTGACTTTTTCTACCGATGATATGGAGATGGTACGATATTTCAACTTCCGGCAGTGTAACGAAGAGAACGAATAAAACCATAGTTACTTCAACTTTTTAAATATTCGATCCTCTTGGTCTTCTATCAATCTTCATAATTGAACCTAAAATTCTGCTATAATAACTATGGATTAATAAAATAGATAAAGACAAACCTGTTCATTCAGAAATGTAGTCGGCTTTGTTACAGTTCTAAACTAAATCTTCAAATTTATCTTCTGTATTCCTCCTATTTCTGTAGAAAAACATTGCTTATCCGACACTTCGTTATGCAACTACGGTATCTGTGTATATTTGAAGCCAGTTTCTATCAGGGGTGCAATACAAGTTAGCCTGCTATGCGCAAAATAACGAGTTGCATCCATCAAGCCTAAATCCTACAGATTGACGTTACGTACTCGCCTTTCAAGCGAGCTGATTTAGTCTCGTGTGGCATCGACCTATATCAGCCAGACTCCCTATATGGTGTAAGGGCTTTTCGTTTTTTTTTTGGATTCAAAAGTTTCCTAGCTGCTCGCTTATAATTTGGGCTCAATAGAATTACCAGAACTAAAGTTCTACTATACTTTGGGTAGGGAGGAGTTAGTTTCTGTGCCTGATTTATTTGTAGTTTTTGCTAACTATTCTTACTTAATCACGCCGTGTTTATACCACTGCACAAGAAGGGATCAACAAATAAATTAATCAACTTCAGACTCAAAGTACTCTTTCACGTAATCAACACCAGCTGCAAGCTTTCCTAAATCCGGGAATAGCTGTGTACAAGTCGCGTTCAGACGCCCACGCGGGGCAGTCTTCCAACGTATGCTGGGCGGAGTCCCAGTCGGCTGCGCAGTGCTGGCATTGTGCCGTCTCCTCGCGTCCAATCCGATTCAGGTACTCACCGAAGCAACCATGCCCAGTGAGTACCTGCGTCAGTCGGTAGGTGACGCGACCTCCCTCCCTACCTACCCAAGCTTCGAGGTTAGGCAGAACGGCACCGACAGCGCGTTGGCGCGCATTCCGCGGTTGCTCCAGTCGCGCGCGCCACTGCGCCAGTGCCTGTCGGTGAGCGTTCCGTCGCATTTCGAGCTCGTCCTGGTCTTCCCCACCCTCACCCCGGCGGATTGCGCAAGTCTGATCATAGACTCTCGTGTCCATATCCGCCAGGATATCAAAAGGCGGGAAACGTGCCAGGACTGTCGCCGCCTCCGACGAAATTGTGCGGTAGCCTCGTACGATCCTAATGGCCGCTACCCGCTGGGCTTGATTGAGCTTAGCACGGCAGCGGGAGGAGGCCGATAGGCGCTTGGCCCATATCGGCGCTCCGTAGAGGGCCATGGATCGTATCACCGCACAGTAGAGGCGGCGAACTTCCTCCCGCGGACCCCCTAGATTAGGCAACAGCCTCTGTAGGGAGCCCGCCACCCCGCGAACACGAGGGATCATTCGCTCGAAATGCTCCTCGAAGCTCCAACGGCTGTCCAGGGTGAGGCCGAGATATTTAATGTACCGCCCGACCTCGACCTCTGTTCCCCCCACTCCAAGAAGCGAGCGGGTGGGAACTGCACCTCTGCGTTTCCTGTGAAACCACAAGGCTTCTGTCTTAAGAGGTGCAACCCTTAGACTAAGACCGCTGATCGCTTGGACGACACAAGCCACCCCTAACTCGGCGAGCTCCAGGACTTCCTGGAAGCCATGCCCCCCAGCTAGTACCAAAGTGTCGTCCGCGTAGCAGACTACACTCACTCCTGGGGGGAGGCTGGTCCTTAGGACGGCATCATACGCGAGGTTCCACAGAAGAGGTCCTAGGACCGACCCCTGGGGAACCCCGCATGTGACCTCCCTTCGACAATCTTCGCCGTTCCGACCCGTATACGATATGGATCTGTTGCGGAGATAAACCCCGATGATGTCCCGCAGATAGGGAGGCAACTGGTGATACACAAGCGCCTCCCTAATCGCCCACCACGGGAGAGAGTTAAAGGCGTTGACAATGTCAAGACTGACGGCCAACGCCACTCCCCCCCGACAGACAACCTCCTCCGACAAGGAGCGGACGCGTTCAATCGCGTCCAGCGTCGAGCGTCCCTGTCGGAAGCCAAATTGGTTGTCTGATAAGTCGGGGCCCACTCTCGACAGGTGCTGGCTGATACGGGCGGCGATAACTCTCTCAAAGAGTTTCGCCACCTCGTCCAGCAGGCATATCGGTCGGAACGCCGAGGGAGAATCTGCGGCCCTGCCAGGTTTCTGGATAAGTACCAGCCTGGCTTCCTTCCAGCCGGCAGGGAATATGCTATTACGGAGGCAGCTGGTAAACAGCCGCCTCAGCCTATTCCCTAGGATCACCAAAGCGCATACCCATGCTCGGCCCGGGATCCCATCAGGGCCCGGGGCGGTGTTGCGGGTGGCTTCACGGCTCGGCCCAGCTCTTCCTCTGTCACGTCAAAGTCGTCGGACCACGTAACTGGTGCCGACGGCGGCGGAGGGCGTGAGGGACTAACCCGGTACTCGGGGAAGAGGGTATCTACCACTCTTTGCACAAACTCCGGGTCCAAGGTCTGCGTCAGCGGCGGGACCCACGGTCTGAGCTTGCCCAGTACAATTTTGTAAGGGCGCCCCCATGGGTCCCTGTCCAGTCCCTCTATAAGCCCCTTCCAGGACCGAGCCTTGGCTTCTGCTATCGCAAAGCTAATGGCCTTAGCGGCAGCGCCGTACTCCCGCCTCACTTCAGCGATCTCCTCGGCTGTGGCTCGCCGTCGTCTTCGGGTTCTCTGAAATCGGCGACGGGCTCTCGAGCATGCTGTGCGAAGCTGCTCGAGTTCCGGTGTCCACCAGTACAGAGAACCTCTCCCACCCTTCGGCCTAACCCGTGGCATCGACGCGTCACAGACGTCAGTCATGATACCACGGAACCAAGCAGCCTGCGCTTCTGGATCGGACAAGACCTGTAGTTCCTCTTCCTCTGGCCAATCCGCGACGATGGCTGCGGCAACGAGCATATCTCGGTTCATCCGCTTGAGGGCCCATCGTCGCGGAGGGCCACTACTGCGGCGGTCCGGGCCTGCGCCCGGGCAGCGGATGGTCACATCAAATACGATGTGGCGGTGGTCCGACAAAGTGACCACCTCCTCCGCCACCCTCCATCCTGACACCTGGTCGATGATTGAGGAAGTCGCCCACGTCAAGTCGACGATTGACTCCCCCTGCCACCGCACACAGGTGCTGACCGAACCCCGGTTCAAAATGCCGAGGTTCAGTCCCGCCGCCCACTCAATGAGTGTATTTCCTCTTACGTTGTCCAGGCGATCACCCCACTGTATGGAGCGGGCGTTAAAATCGCCCAGGACAAGTACTGGACGGGACAGAAAAATGCAAATGCAACTCCTAAGTCCGTCCAAGTACGCCTCGAATACGGGGAGGCCGCAGTTTGGAGATATGTAGCAGCCCACAATGACCATGCGGCCCCACTCTACTGCCACAAAACCCAGCCCTCTCTGCAGAAAAGTGCAGTGGAGACTGTTCTCCACCCCTGCCCAGTATATGGCGACGGTGCCGTCATCAGAACCAAACCACCGGGGGTGATCCGGGACGTAGTACGGCTCCGCCACCACCGCTAGGGCAACCGACTGCTCAGCCAGCGTTTGCATAAGCAGATCTTGCGCTGCGCGGCAGTGGTTTAGGTTGCCCTGCAGAACTTTCTGTGGGTGCGCGAATTTTAGGCCTCCATTGCCTCCTCTGCCGGATGGGTATCCGGCTCTGTCGGTCTTGTAGCCGGCGGTGACTGACTTATGCCAGTGTTCGCCAAGGCTGGGGCGGGGGTGATCTGTGGCCCCCTTTTCTTTTTCTTCGGCGGGGAGCACTTCTTGCTCCCCAGCCGATGATCCGCGGGACGGCCAAGGTCCGAGCAGACCGGGCACCTAGGTGCTTTTGCGGTGCATGCGCGCGCCACGTGGCCTATACCACCGCACGCGTAGCACCGCGCGCCACGGTCTGTCTCGTTCTGACACTTAGCTCTCACGTGTCCCTGTTCGAGGCACCGGTAGCACTGCAGGGGACGAGCTACTAGTGTTTCTACCCTGGCCGAGACCCAGCCCACTTGCACCCGTTTAGCGTTTGCAATTTTGCGTACCGCCGCAAGTGGGCAACGGACCCATGCCGTGCCTAGCCGCGATGGGGAAACACGGATGTCCCCGACTTTGACGTCAGAATTGAGACATCCTCCCGCCTTTGCTATGGCCTTGGCAACGTCGGCTTGGGTGATGGATTCCTCCAAGTCCATCACCCGTAGGTCTCCTGTCCTACACGGACGCGTAATAACGGCGTCTGTTCCGGACAACACCTCCCGTAGTTGTGCCGCTAATTTGTCTGCCAATGCGGCGCTGCCCTCACCAGGGATCTGTAAGATCAGAGCCCCGGTCATGGAGCCCGTAGAAGTAAACCTAAGGTCGACGATACTTGTAAAAATATTTTTGCAGAAGCGAAAGTAATAAATTCATTAATGCGGACCAACACGGATTCATCATTAATTGACTATGCATCTCGATAAAGTTTCGAATTTCGCTTCTCGCCAGCGCTTCTGATTGGTGGTCAATGGAAGGCCGGAGTCATCAACAACCATTTTTGGTTTTAAAAAGTAAAAAAAACACGCTTTAACATTCTAATAATAGACCAAATCAAAAAGTATAAAATAGTTCTTGATTATAAAAAAGCGTGGGGTGCTTCTTACCATATTTTTATCATAACTCTACTTTTATAATTAGCTACCAATTAACTATTTGTAACATTTGATGTCAATTTTGTCATGTCATCGGTCCTTAGAGACACTTCTGGAAGAGGTGGTCGACACAGCACGTCACGTAGTTCGGACAAAGAACAAAATGGAAGCTGCGGTGCAGAGATCTGATACTTGACGACCTATTCTCAATCAAGGATGAAAACGCCCCTCCTCTATCCTGGTATCTCGGACGACTTACAAAGTTATTATTAGCCTTCGTTGTATCTACCTCTCAAGGCACATTGCGAAGATCCCTCGTGTCTAATGCCCTCTCCATATGAAGACCTGAATCACTTAAGTTGAAAGCTCCACCTACAGCTTTCAAGGCCTTCCGAGAATGTCTACGACACATTCATCGCTGTTTAAGTTCCATTCGCCTTACGTTCATTCACTTCAATGCATACAATCAGTATATTTCGCTAAGAAATTAACGTAAACGTGTTTTCGAAATTTGCAAATTTCACTTTATAAAGTATACTGATTTCAGTAAAAAAATCGTAAACACATAATCGTTAGCAGCAATAGCGAACGTTGCCTAAGGCAACTGTAAAAAAATTACGGGAAATGATGGAATTCCTTTCTCAATTTTTATTTTACAACAGATTTCTGCATTGTGGCGACTAATTCGATTTGTTAGTTGTTATTCTATTATATGCACTTTCTTTGGAAACTGTCTATGAAGATACAATCATTGGTACTTTAAAAAAACAATAGAACGGAAAACAATACTTCAAAAATATGACACAACTTCAAATTCTTCAGCAAAAACTACCTCAGTTAACCATTTTAATTTTCATTTACTAGATTACAGAATACATGATACGTTTGATACTGTGATTACTATTGTTCAACTAGTTACATACATAAACTATCTAAATCTATTTGCAAAACAACATGTTAGCATTATGCGGGACTAACACGCAATTCACGGCAAGCGGAAAACCATAAACACGCGGTTATTGTTTGACCGAATAATACTTAGTATATAACTGAAATATTATAACTTTTGCAAACATTATTATGTGAATAGCATATTTTAAATAAGTACTTAAATAATTTTGTTCAAAGGTTGTTACTGATGCGAGTATACACATCTTCTAACTCGATTAATCGAGCGGCCTATAATATGAAAGTACCAAAGCCATGTTATTTACTTTTAAAAATGATTTTCTGTATAACTTCTTCAGTCTTTACATAAGTGAAAGTTTAGGCTACTTTTGAGGACCTGTTTTAATCACCTGGATTATATTGATTAATTTTAATAATTAAATTAACACATTGTAATAAAATTATCTACTATATTTTTGGGTATTTTGATTAAACTAGCATTTGCGTTTTTTAATGTGGTGTATTGGTTATGGCAATAGTTTGGCACATGAATAATAGTGCTTTTTTTTTTTTTTTTTTTTCGTGTAGAAACCCCCACGGGCCATCACCTCACCGGAGCTAACGGTGAGGTGGTATGTCGGAATCGAACCGACTAAAACCACACGGTGTTCCGTCACAAGTGGGTCTATTGCAAGGGACCCGGGATACCCTAAGAAGGAAGCCTCCGGGAACCGAATAATAGTGCATGTGAGATTATAATTTCGTGTTCTTTTTAGCTGGCTTTATCTCCTACATTACAGACATACTTTTTTAATTTTTGTGAATTTTTATTATACGTGACTGAACACGCATATCGAATATCAGCTTGATCGGATGTTTTTTTGTATATTTTTATCAGAACTGAACACTCATGTCCAATATCAGGTCGTTCAGGAGTTAACATTTCATTTTTTATTTTCACCCACCAATTAAAAATTTATAAAATCAATAACAATATCAGGGTATTTTTTTATTTTCATGAATTTGGGTCAAAACTGACCACGCATACCAAATATCAACTTAAGTCGTTTTTTTTTCTCATTTGTTTTGGCCGGTTTGAAATTTGCCATTGAACATTTGAACAACCATGCAAAATTGCAGTCAATTGGATATTTTCTTTTGCAATTTGAAAAAAATGGAAATGGACAACTTACTTATATACGAACTACGAACATCGCGAGTTAATAAAAAAAGTACGCAGTCATGGGACTGCCGACAGAAGTGAAAACATTACTTCACAATGTATTTGCATATACATACACACACACACACACACACACACACATCTGTATATATATAATTAGGTTAAAAAGAATTAAATTAAACAAATAAATTATAAAATAATACACTCACTCACTCTGAGTGAGTGAGCATGTAATGAACATTTAACAAATGAACATTTAAATAACTGTCGATACTTTGTAACTTTATGTGTGATATTCATCAAATTATAGTGAAATAGACAAAGGCAGCCATCATAGAGAAGTACGATGAGTCTCATTCCAGTTTTCTATCCAGTTCCCGCAATGATTCTTGTGTGTATGTATTTATTTATGTATATATTTATATTTCGGGTATCTCGGAAACGGCTCTAACGATTTTAATGAAATTTTGTATACATATACAGTTTTACATTTTAAATTCAACTGAATAGTTGTATTTTATGTTAAAAAGTAATTTTACAAAAAATATACGATTTTACAAAAAACCACCGGGCTCCTAGGTACTAGTTATTTTATACACGCGTTGTCGTCAACCGCCTCCATAATTTCGCGCATTAACATTAAATAGCAACTATTTAGCGAAATTGCCCATTCCAATAATGAATGCAGAGTTATAAAGTTATTTTATAAATAAACAAGTAGTCAATATCTTAACATATTAATCTCAAACCAATAAATATTAGTAGATTGAATGATTAGAAGCAGATTCTTATACTTCAATTCTTATTAAAGAATTATCAGACCATGTCACGAATGCTTTATAAAAATAATTAAGTACCTATTGTGCGACTTTAATTTGATTGCCTTTAATCAAAGACTTCGCGTTTCTAGTTAAGTGTCGCGTGCTTTCAAACAGAAAGAAAGTCGCGAGTCTAACGTTTTTACCACCTAACAACTAACCATTTCAAAGTATTACCTGCTTATGGGACGGAACGGTCACGGAAGGTTATTATTATAGTTTAACTAGAGTGAACTAAAAAAAATCGTGCTACCTGATTTTCTTCGTTTTCATTGAGGTAAAACGCAAAATCAATTATCGACAGCGAAAATAAATTAAGATGAAATAGTTATAATTATGGTGTAACTTTTTATATATTAAATATTCAATAATAATACCAAAACGTTAACGCGTGAAAAGAGAAGTAAAAATAGTATCTATTTATTTCAGACACCGATGCGCGTGGTCGTGAAAAAAGCCTACGTTACTACATACTTCAACATTTTCTTTTTTTAACCTCTTTCATTATAAAGTGCAATCGTTCATTCACGCAATTGTCTAAGCCAAACCAGGTCACAAAACGGCAACACAGACCTTCCTACGTGTCACAGTCATACACAGTTTGCGCTGTAATGGTACATACAGAGCAACTGATTGCTATGCGGATCACCCAGTAGCATTTACATAACACGGCACCCCAGTAATTATAAACATTGGGTCTCGATAACAATACCCAGTTCTGCCAAATTCAATTTACCGTTTGTTTACGTAGTACAATGGCTGAATATGTGCAAGTTTTTGTTACAAATCAAACAGAAGCCTCTATAAATACTAATGTAAGATATTTTTTAATTGTTAATTTAAAATAAAATAAGGTGTTGACCGTCTTAAATCATTCATTAATCATTCAAAAGAAAATCAGTTCCAGGTGCTTAGGCATGGCCAAAAACGTTCTGGTTTATCTTAAAAACCTTTTTTTTTACTCTATAACTAGTAGTTTTTAAAGCCGATGCCCTAAAAGTAACCCTACGATCATTATACAAGTAGTTGAAAAACTTTATACTCGTCGAAATGTGGCCATTAAAAAAAAATATTATATTGATTTACTTTTTCTTTTTACAGATTACAAATATGCTTGTGATGGCCAAGGTAAGTTTTTTTTAAATAAGTTCTTTTTCGGCTGCAAAATACAGCGATATATATATGTACATGTCGTGGGCCAATCGTTGAATTGGGCCTATCGAGAAATTTATTAAAGTATATCTTGGAAGTCAGCCCGATTCAACGATTGGCCCACAACATATACATATAAGGAATAAAACAGCTTGGTCGATTTACTTTTACAAGCCCACTCTGTAATCATATGGACTCAATTTAGGATTGTGAAAGTACTTGGCAATTGTTTCTAAAACTAACCATCCATAAAACCATTTTCTACTATGCATTGGAGGTAACCCAACTATTTTCAGTTCCGATATAGAGCAAGTTATTGAGATAAAACTTTTCGATGAATAAGTCTTTGAGAAATAGCATTGTGGAAACTCTGATATTTTTGTAGTATTCTGTTAAGCTCAGAAAAGAAACTTGTAATATTACGTCTAGACGCTCGTCGATGTTTTTAAAATGTTGAGATTTGTATTCCTTCTTGCTACACATTTGTAGCTATTTGTGGAATAAAATATTCGTTTTCTTATGGCTACATAATCGTAGGTTCGTTACAAATAAGTTACTGATTCGTGTGCAACGAATCTACGATTATAAGTATTTTCATCATTTATAAATACATAATGAAAGTACGTATTAAAAATCAGAAATGTATAGTGAGTAACATACCTCTGAATAGATTTATGTCTCTAAATACAATAAAAACTTTACGAGTATGTATACCAGATATTAAACCTACTAAATTGTTTCTATTCTCTACTAGAATGGTTTCTATATATTAAAAAAAAAAAGTACTAATAAGAATCGTTATTTTAATTTGGAAAACTGAAATCCAGATTTAAAATGTTATTATCTTATCGTTTCTTATGTATAAACTTAGCTCCTAAGGTATGTTAGGTGCTAAGATTCACTTTTTGGCATGCATCTAATCCGTGTGTAGGTTTAAACGGTTTTTATTTCATATTTATTCTTTAGCGTTTTAATTACATTGGATAAACTAGTCACTATTATTACATGAACATAATTATAGTAATTGCAGTATTTGCACGTATACGGAATTGGATATTCAATTTGTGAACTAAGCATCATCATCGCAGGTGATAATATTGAGCATCTCCGACCCTATAATTTCTTATTGACCATTATTTTAAGACTTCCGTCTACACTACGCATATAGTGACATCTGTCGTCTACATATTTGGAGGCTTTCCTTTCAAATTTTTGTCTTTACATATTTTTTTTCTTTAACAATGTTGAGTTATTAAATGGGATTTTCTTTTTGATCACTGTTGTTCTGACGTTGCTTCCAAATGTGCACAAAAAGCCTTCTACTGGATCACACTACATACCTACTATATTTTAATATAGTCTGCGTTACTTCGACGATTTAGTGCAACGTAAAATGACATACTTCAATTCGTTTCGTCAATTACGACGCTTAAATTTAATTTACAAAATCGTATCGTTCTGATGTTTGGTCCATCTAAATAAGCCATTGCATACTTGTCTATAACATTACAACTTCTTTTTGTAAGTAAAATTGTTTCAAATACCTACACGAATATTTTTTTCTACGGAACAGACAAAAAAGAGCCCTACTGGGCTGAATCAAATTACCACGACTCCAATCGACTTTTTTGATATGAATATTAAATTTACACTTACATAACTCATATATGTGATATGACAACGATATGCTGACCGACGCTCGATGTTGTGGGTTTCTAGATTGCTATTTAAATCTATTTAAATGTGAAGAATTTCTAACGCATTTAATTTCCATAATCTTACTGCTTTATACTTTTAATAAGATTGCAACGAAGAAGTTCAATTATCGGAAAATTATACTTAATGATTAATAGACAAATATAATCATGTAGAATGCAACTTATTTTACTTAATGTGAGAAAAAAGCTAATGGAGAAAAAAAACCTGATAATAAATGTTTGTAATAGGATGCTTTAAATATCGAGTATGGTACTCACGTGTTGCTTTTGCTACAAAAACCTTTACCCCTTGTGGTAGCAGTTACACAAAAATCAATGACGTAACATGTGCACGACGGCACCTTTCTTTACTTTTAGTGTATTCTGTTTCTAAGTACTTTACGACTGTGTATTCTGTTTCTAAGTATTTAAGCTTATAAGTTGTTTAACTTTAAATTAGTTGGTTGGTTAATAAAACAAATAAGTACGTGCAAAAAAGAATATTAATTTAAAATGGTTTTAATTGCAAATTTGTGCTGTTTTTAAATCATATATTGTATAAAACATCGCTTGTTTAACTTACTAATCAGGTTTGGAGAGTTTATCAACACATAATTGTGAATAACCTACGATAGACTTAATTACAGGGACACCTTGCTGAATAGAGCCTATTCGGTGCGGCCCACAAATGTATTCTTATAATTACTTTTAGGTTCGCATTTCGAATATAAAGCTAATTAATGAGGCCAAATCATTCATATTTATTTTTAATCTATATATGAAAATAAAATATCTTACCTATTATGTTTTACGATACCAGTAAAAAAGATAATTATTTAGTATGATACCTAACCTATGAATGTCTAAACGCATTATTGCAAGATTCGATTGATATGAGATAAATTAAACACAACGAAAGGTTTTAAAGAATTCCTACACTATTATTTTTCTTATTATTGGAACTTCAATAAACACGATATTGAAGTTTACTTGCAAAAGAACTGATATAAAATGGTTTAATGAATTCACAATTTATTGCGAACGCATTGCAAACATGAGTGAGTACTTATTTAGTTTAATTGAATGTCAAATAAAACTTTTCAAAAGAGAAAATTTTAAACTTTTTATAAAAAAACTTGTATAAAAATATAAAACAAAACCTTAGTTTAATAGTTTATAATCAGGCAACAGGAAGCAATTGTAACTCTCAGGGACTTGGAATACCTCTATGAAAATTATTCACTGGTTGTAGACGGGTTTGCTATCTCTGGGTTCGTTAGTCGTAGCAGTAGGTCCTTCGTTCAGGTCCTCTTGTGTTTGGAAGTGGTGGCCGTGTGGCAAAGCTGCAACCCAAGCCGATTCGCCTTTTGTGGCTGCGAGGGAGAAAACCTTTGTACAAAATAACACAGATAGCTTCTAAGTAGCTTCATCTATAAAATCGATATATATCGAATACTTTCTTGTAAGAAGAAGTAAGCTGATCTGTGTAAAACTTCAAGGTGGTGCCCGGGGAACCATTAGTGTCGAAACATAGATTACTTGTAACGCAGGTAAAAACGAAAGTTATAGATAAGAGAAGAAAGAACCAGCCCCTCTGGAATCAGGTGGCTAATGTTAGAAAATGAACTGTATGCTAGTATATTCAGGGAAAAAGTGGTGGAAAAAATATTCAAATATATGGATTGCAAAATAAGTCAGTGGATTAATGTCGGAATAAAATGTGAAACTATTTAAGAAAGATAGCGAAAGAAGTGTTGGAGAAACGAAAGAATAAGGCATTATTGACAAAGATACTTGGTGGTACAGCTAATATTCACAGAAAGTTTTGAAAGAAAGAAGAAAGGATTTAAATCATGGAAAATGAGAAAGGCAGTGAAAGAATGAAGGAAATTAAAAGAGGTAGATACAAATCGTAGAAGGAAAAGGCAAAGAAAGCGTTTATTTTGCCCCACTGCCAATAGCCATAGCTGAAGCTCAAAACAGTACATTTGCACCTGCAAGATTCCAGAGAAGAAAAAGAACTCTAACGTATTACAAAAAGTAGGGAAGAAAGGGCACAAGATATCAGGCATGTGAAACGTATGAAAGAGGAAGCGGGGATTGTGTTAATAAAAAATGAGACCATGAAAAACCTATTTTTTTTGGGGGCATTTATCCAATAAGGACATGTCAGCCGCATGAACGTTATATATTTGGAAACTTCTATCTTCAATGAATGAATACTGAACACAGACCAGCTAGTTTTAGTTCATAATTAAAAACATTATATTCTATTTCACATCATCCTCCTCGCCTTTTCGTAACCAAATTGGGGTCGGCTTTCAGTCTAACTACGATACGGCCGAACTTTGATATTTTACGTGAAGCGACTGCCATCAGACCTCCTCCTCCGATATCAAAATTCTGGCTCCAACTATCCACACCGAATGCCACAGATGTTCGTATGGCAACCGGGACCGACGGCTTAACGTGCTCTCCGACGCACGGAGGGGTCTCAATATGTTAAGTATTACTTAACCTTTTAATATGCTAACTTACTCGGTTACCACTTAGCCACGAGCCCGACAAGTTCGCTTGTACCAGCTTTAAAAATAAAGGAGATGTACAGAAATGCAGTAACTATCGAGGAATACAGCTACTGTCACATAGTATGAAAGTCTGGATAAATGTGACTGAAAAAAAAATAAGAGAGGAAAGAGCAATTACATAAAACCAATTTGTGTTTTTTCCAGGAAGTGGTTCAACAGATGGTAAATTCACAATATGCCAACTTTGTGAGTAATACAGAAACTTCTCTGTAGTGTTTGTTGACTTAGAAAAGGCGTATAATAGAGGCCACCGTGAGGTTTTGTGGTGGGCTTTGAAAGAAGAAGAAGAAGTGCCTGCTTAGTATGTGGAATTAATTCGTGCTATGTACAGAGAGTGTGGTACTCATGTAAGGTCGGTCACTGGAAACACCGAACTATTCAGTGTCTCTGTAGGCTTACACCAGGAACCGGCTCTTAGGCCATAGATCTTCCCGTTGATAATGGATGCTCTGACATCAGACATACAGGAAAAGGCACCTTGGTGCATGCTCTTTGCAGACGAGATTGTGTTGGTCGGTGAAGACGACTGCACGGTCTAGCGCAGTCTAGAAAAATCGCAAAAATTACTGAAGAATGTGGGCTTGAAAATCAGCATAGCCGTCATAAAAGACGGCATAAAAGTCTGCACCGATTTCAAGTACCTCGGCTCGCTCCTAAAAGCGATGGCGAAATAGGCTGGTCTGTACTACATTGAATCAATAGGGCCGGATAAAGTAGCAGCAGAACAACAGGAACAGGTTCCCTTCTAAACTGAAAGGTCAAATTTATAAGACGATTATTAGACCTGCCTTCCTGCGTGGATCTGAATGTTGACCAACAAAGAAAACGGATGATGAATGTTGAGATGGTTGTGTTGTGTGACTAGGATGGACAAGGTGTGGCATGAATACGAGCCTGAAAGCAGCGCTAGTGGATGAAAAGCTTAGAAGCAACAGCTAGATTACTGTGATATGGACATGTGATGCGGAGGGATCAGCAAAATGTGGCGAAAATAGTTTTACGTATGGAAGTGGACGGATACAAGGGTACAGAACGAACACAGAAAAGATGGATGGACTTCACGCAGTCTATGAGAGAGAATGTTGCTAGAAAGGGAGTAAGGCGTGAACGGAACGAGAAAACATATTGCGTCGACCCCAAATACATTTAGGAAAAGAGCAAGAAGATGACGATACGATTGATGATCGTGTCAGAAAAGACGGTTGGTTTGTGTTTGGTGAGCGTTCCTGTGAAACAGCTTCTCTCCTAGTAAGGCTCTGATTTTACAAAATCATGAGGTTCCAGACGATTTCACAAGAAAAGAAAAAAAATATCTTTAAAGGGTTAGCTACCAAAAACAATAATGTAATAAATCACAATTTATTTACTACCATCAAAGTTCCTAAATGACTGAACTACTTATCATAAAGCCCTAACCTGGAAGAAGATTTAGTTCTATATAAAGTGTCAACTACCATTTAGTGCCTACCCCTACCAAAACTACCTCGCTAGTATACAGACTTAAACAAAAACAAAATCACTTACTTATAAATCTGGGAATAATAAAATATGATATATTTCATAAAAACGTGCTTAGTTAGAACACACAGTCTTACTTGAAACATAATTAATATCAGGTATTAAAATCTATGTGGACGCCGCGATCTGGCAAGTACGCTGTCAAATTTGTGATCGATTTGCATGCCATATTGTAGAATCAAAGTAAATATGCATGTTTGAATATCTTCAAGAAAACCTTAATTATCATTTTATTCATAATTGATCGTCTTTCATATGTGTATTATGACAATAAACGCCCCTTTCACCGGTGTCGGCTAATATATTATTATGTTCAATCGCAAATCAAATAGTAGAAACAACTGGGAGGGGCGAGTATGTTTGCGTTTTATTACCGCGTTACGAGAATAGCTATGTATTGAAACGTTTGTCTAGAGTAAAACACCTACCCTTATGTTATTTTGTTGCTTAATTTACACAAAATAGAAGTTTAAATGTATTAATTCTTTTATACTTGTCAAGTTCTTCTTATTTCAGAAACCTGGCAAATATAAAATTGCCCTAAGCTAAAAAGGTTAACCCATTTTCATTATGTACCTATTTCGGTGTACTTCGTATTAAGGATAAAAATATATTAAAATAATAATTATAAATATGATAATTGCTTCTACATTGTATACACATCATCATATCGTTATAACGAAGTAGACGTGTACAGCGTACACTACTTCATTACACATTTACTTAATTCATAAGTCGCTTTATAAGGTTGATTGGAAGATCTGTAAAGTCAGATTATGTCAATAACAAACGTATCTGTTACACTTTAGAGATCTGTAATTAGGTGAAAATTATAGTGTTGACTTTAGCAGAAGGTTAGTCGGTAGGTTAGATAATTGTACTGCATTGATAAATAGGTACACCTGGTATACTCGTACACAATTACATGAAATTCAACATTATTTAAGTATGGATGGCATGCAGCTATATTGAAATTCCCAAACTCTGCAATAGGGTAGTTTCCTGTGGTCAAAATAAATTGTTTAACAGTTCTTATGTATGACACAAGACTATAAAAATAATAACGAACACAGTTACTATTTTTATGTTTCGAGTAAATTATCTGGACATCAGTTAATTATGACGTCATAACTCATTATTAGTAGGGGGTGCTCAGCGTTCGGTACGCCACAAAAAACCGGTGAAGGTGGATGCTTTGACGTGAACCCATACTACTAAAAAAAATCTTCTCAAATTATTAATACAAAAAACCTTATTAATATATGAACGTACAAACGAATAAGCGTATAAAGAGATTAATTTTATTCATTAATCCTAAAAAGTAGTTAGAACGTCACGGCGTCTCGCTTCGCATTATTATTAAAAAGGTATTATCTATGCTTGGATAGACTAATCTTGGACTTACTGTAATTAACTTCTTTTGTTCTTTTTTTTTGGGGGCATTTATCCAATAAGGACATGTCAGCCTCATGAACGTAATATATTTGGACACTTCTATCTTCAATGAATGAACACTGAACACAGACCAGCTAGTTCTAGTTCATAATTATAATATTATATTTTTATTTCATATCATTCTCCGCGCCTTTTCCCAACTAAATTGGGGTCGGATTTCAGTCTAACTACGATACGGGCAAACTTTGTTGTTTTACGTGAAGCGACTGCCATCAGACCTCCACAACCCAAGTAGTAGGCGATATCAAAGTTCTGTAGTTAGATCAGGTTGTCGGACTTTTTAGGGCTCCAACTACTAGTAACGAATGCCACAGATGTTTGTATGGCACCCGGGACCAACCGTTTAACGTGCTCTCCGAGGCATGGAGGGGTCTGAATTTGTTAAGAATGGTCACCCATCCTATACTGACCTGGCTAGTATTTTATATTAGTATTACTTACATCCTAGACTGGCCTGTTGGTCTAGTGGTTAGTGACCCTGACTGCTATGCCATAGGTCGTGGGTTCGATTCCCACCCGAGTCTGGGTGTTCTTTGTGTCCGTTTATTGTATATTTGTAAAGTCCCCCGCGACACAGGAGTAATTCCTAATGCGGAAGTTGTCTTTTAAAAGAAGAAACAAGAGAAGAACTTAACTTTGTAATGTGCTAACCTACTCGGTTACCACTTAGCCACGAACACCTCGAAAACATTATATTCTATTTATACGTTGTAAATATGTACACATACTTTGTGATTCTTTACTTGATTCTTTAAATATTATAGTAGAATTTAAATCGTCTGAACCCGTCAAAGTCTCAACATGTCTTGCTGTTACTAAATTGTGAAGTTAATACACCTCAAGCGTATCATAATATATTTAGGCCGTTCATTCATATTAAAGGCAAATCTACTACGTTAAAGCCAGGTTACAGTGTTGATCTCATTTAAGTAAGAGGAGTTAAAAAGATATTAATTTTATCATCATATCTATTATGTTTATGTGTAATAGGTATTTATTATGTATGCACCCTTGAAGAATACTCAAGAATATGTATATTTACCGACACGTGTCAACAACAGTCATGCAAATTTAATGAGTGGTTATCAGTCACAAACAAAGGTTTGCTATATAATAATATACTAGAGAGTACATATGACGTCGACTTCATTACAACGATAATATATGATGATGACGAGTGATGATCATAATGATTGTAATTAATGACAAAAGGATAAAGTGGCTTCGCGATGTTATTGAAAAGAGCGGCTATGTTTGTTTTTTTCAGATGCTCTACCAAAAGCGTTACGAATCTGATGGTAAATGCAAAGAGAGAGATGGCGCTAGCCGTCACGGATACATCAGCTCCGTGTTGATATTTTAAAAATAAATAGTAAAAGTTAATACTGTCTGTGTTTTACGTCGTCATATAAAACTTTATTATACGAGTGACGAGTGATAGTGTTATCCTGGCGAAATACTTTGAAATAGAACAAAAAAAGTGGACTTGTAAATAACAGTGAAGGCAATGTGAATATTTACAATTATAGTATTTTTACGTGCTTTGTGTTAAAACTACTTGCAAGTGAACCTGACTGTGTGATAAACTAAACAATAACAAATAAATACAGTGTTTATGAACAGTAAACTTAAAAAGAACATCGTAAATCGATACATGAATACCGTTTTTTATTAAAACTTTTGTTTTGATATTGATTTTCATCACAGCACTATCTAGTATACTTCTTATGAACCCAGAGTTGATCACTCAACTCTTGGTTCAATTAGCAATTTGACATTTTAATAAGTTCATTAAAAATAACTAGTAACGACATCTGTTATATAGACTCGGAATCAAACAAATATTTGAATGTGATCACTAATTTGACAAAAATCAGTATGTGCTGAGGTAGCCCAGAGGCGTTAGATAGCTGGTTATCTGTACGAGTGTCCGGAAGTTCGAATCCCTCTCAAGACACCATACACTTTTTGTGAATGTTACTTTATAATATTCGATATTAATAAAAATGACGGATTCTGACTTTGAAAATGTGACTCAACGAAGAAAGTTAATACAAAGTTTGAACTTTTACAATAGTGAATTTCACTTAGATGTGTCGTATCAAAGCCTGCCGAGTAGTAATACATGTCATAAGGAAGATGTAGATACAGTAATAGATAAGCTAAACAAACTAACAATCGAACTACAAATTGCGAATACGGAAATAGAAAACCTTAACATTGAAAATACAAATTTGAAGAAGGAATTACGTAATTATAAATATAAAATAAACCTATTCAAGTCCGTGGGCATTACCGACATGAACAATCCAAGCAACTTGACGCCGTTAAGGTATTATTCACCACAATACAAAAGGCGCTTGAAATATACCTCGACAAAAATAGGTCTAGCTAGAATTTCTTCCCGAGAAATGACTCTGAATGCCATCAACCTGCATACACGAAAAAGCAAACGACAATTCATTACAAACACCAACTATGATTCATCCATAAACATACAATCAACAGATTATAACACCGGGTTTAGCAGTGCTGAAAAAAGCAACACAGTAGTCTTAGCCAGAATAATTATAGATGACTCACAAAGCCTAACACCACGAGAACATAAGATTCCCTCTCAGAACTATACATCATCACAGAAAGCTATCAAGTTGACTGAGTTGTCTCCTACATTATTGTGTAAAAATGGAGAAATTAAGCAGCCGAAAAAGAAAATAGCTGTCGTAACAGATGAGCAAGGACGACATGTACATAAAACGCTAAAGAAACTAGTTGGTGATAATTACGTGGTCCAAAGCTTCTGGAAGGCTGGAGCAACATTAAAAGATGTATTACTTTCAGAAAGAACAGACATTTGCAAATTAAATAAGGATGACCTCATTATTATATTAGGAGGTTTAAACGATGTTAATCCAAATGAAATTCAATTCTCTTTAAAACATTTCTTAAACTCTATAAATTTTACAAATATTATTGTCTCCGAGGCGCCCTACAACCGACATTTAAATGAAAAAAAGTTAAATTACGAGTTGCATTTCATTTGTTCACAATACAGACATGCTACGTATCTTGATATGAACTACTCTTTGCGCTTACCCAGATACAACTCTTGTTTATTACATATTTCTCAATTAATCCTTAGGGAGATATTACGTATAGGTTACAAAACAGGGTTTGATGATTGTATCAATGAACGAAATAGTAAGAACATTAATCACAATATCTCTAAGATTTACTATTGTGATAAATCTACCAAACTGACATACAACATAATCATGACAATAAACAATGCGAGCCTAATACCATAAATAAATGTAATGACTTTTTTCGTGTTTAATGAAATAAATATCTTACACCAAAACATTAATGGACTAAATAATAAAACTGACTTGTTAATTTTATCCTTAGAACTATTAGCAAATGAGAGAAAAAGTGTAGATGTTTTATGTATAACGGAACATAATTTAATTAAATCAGACACTAAATTTATTAATATCAATAATTTTACGCTTGGTTCATGTTTCTCTCGTAAAAGCCGTCGAGTTGGTGCATGTATTCTTATTCGAAATCATCACAAGTATAAACCAATTGATGGTTTAAATAGTTTTTGTGAGGAAGGAATAATTGAGGTTGCCGGAATAGATCTCATAGATTATAAATTATTGGTATTTTGTATTTATAGACCACCCAAAACAACTCAAGAAGAGATTAATATTTTCCTCCTTACATTTAATACTTTGCTAATAAAATTTTGTCGCAATAAATATAAAGTAGTCCTGTGTGGTGATTTTAATGTTAACATACTAAATAAAACAAGAATGTCAACCGAGTTCCTGAATATGCTGTCAAGCTTTAATTTAAAATTGGCTTTTAAGGAACCAACACGGATAATTACCGGTACATGTATAGACAATTTTGTACATAATGTTGCTAAATGTAAAGCCAGAATTATAGAATTCGCTCTCTCTGATCATACAGCACAATTATTTACATGTCCAGTAAAGACTAGTATCGCTTTTAAATATTGGTATGTAAAAAAACGAGATCTACACCACGATAATTTAAAAAAATTCAAAGAATGTATTGATTCCTTGACCTTCAGTGAATGTTTTAATACCACTAACCCTATTGAATCTTTTAATTATTTCTATGACACCTTTCTATTATTCTATCGTCTATGTTTTCCTGTAATTAGAGCAAGAATAAACGTAAAAGGTCGACCAAGGTGGATCACCAAAGGCATTAAGAAATGTTGTAAACGCAAAAGGCAATTACTGTGGCAATATCGGAAAACTCGTTCCGAAAAAAATAAAAACAAGTTTAATGCATTATCTTCCAGGCTTAACCGCATAATTAAATTAACTAAAAAAGTCCGAAATGATAATTATATCAATACAGCCAGGAATAAATGTAAAGCTACTTGGACACTAAGTAATAATACAAATTTTAATATCCCTAAAAATGAAATAAAATATATCAACAGTAATGATTCAACAATTATTGACGACCCTCTTCATATAGCAAGAGCATTCAACAATTTTTTTATTGACCAAGTAGAAAAACTTAATATTGACAGGAAAATTTCCCATCCATCAAACATTTCAAAATCTTTATTTATGACTCCCACATCGCCATTGGAAATACATACCATAATATCAGGATTAAAAAATACTAATAGCACGGGCTACGATGATATATCTACATACGCATTAAAAAAAGTCGCAACTAAAATATCTTACGTAGTCAGTCATATCATTAATCAATGTATTTGTCATGGTGTATTCCCTGAGCAATTAAAAATAACTGTAATTAAGCCACTGTTTAAGAAGAAGGATCCACATTCTATGGATTGTTATCGACCTATTGCTCTTATACTAACCATTTCAAAAATTTTTGACATGACAGAATTTATAACGTTCTAGAAACACATAATTTATTCGCTAAAGAACAAACTGGTTTTAGAAAGAGCAAGTCTATTAATATCGCAATTTATATATTTTTTTAAATAGTAACAGATAGTGTGGATAAAAAGGTACCTGTATGTGCACTTTATATGGATCTGTCTAAAGCATTCGATTGCGTGGACCATGAGATTTTGTTAAATAAATTGGGCATAAGAGGTAATGTATTAAATTTGATTGCATCTTATCTCTCAAAAAGAAAACAGTGTACTCAGATAACACGACTGTGCCCAAAAGTAAGAAATGAAAATTATTATATGTCTGATTATAGAGAAACTAAGTTAGGAATACCGCAAGGTAGTGTATTGGGACCGCTTTTATTTAATATATATATTAATGACCTGCCAAAGATTACAAAACATCCCACTATTCTATTCGCAGACGACAGTACAATTATATTTACATCTAAAGACAAGTCGCTCCTTGAGTCAGATGTTTACAATGCTCTCAATAATGTAATAAAATGGTTGACATTAAATAATTAAAAAATTAGTCTAAATAAGACACATTTGATGACATTTAAAAATAGAATTCCCCTAGTAACAGACATAAACGTATCTTATAATGGCGAAAAACTTCACGAAGTAGAAACAAAAAAATTTCTAGGTATAAACATAGATAGCAACCTGAACTGGAAGGTACACGTAGAATATCTCTGTGCAAAATTAAATACCCAGTCGTATGCGCTATACATGCTCACAAAAAAATTTAACCATACCGCTGTATTAACAGCATATCACGGATACGTGGATTCGATCTTGAGATATGGGATCATATTTTGGGGTAACTGTACTGAAATAGAACAAATATTTAAAGCTCAGAAGATGTGTTCGGGCAATGTGCAACCTCCAACAAATTGACACCTGTAAACCGCATTTCAAGAGACTCAAAATACTAACCGTACCCTGTCTGTATATCTATGAATTAATATTATTTATCAGAGGTAACCTAAACAAGTTTGATAATTATAAAAGTAAGCGTCACAATTTCAAAGTATGTTGTCCTCAGCATAAAAGTGCTTTGATGAATCGTAGTGTCTTTTGCATGGCGCCACGAGTCTATAACCATCTACCCAAGCGTTTAATAGAAATTACTTGTTTCAATAATTTTAAAAATATGGTTAAACAATTTCTGTTAGAAAAGACGTACCATACAGTTGACGAATTTTTAAATGACAAGGACTGTACATAATGTATTTTAACTGTGTTTATTTATTTGTTTAATCTTAAATTATTGTGACATTCTATTGTAATTTTATTTTAACTGACATTAAATGCACCTTTTTCATAACATTTATAATTATAAATATTTGATATACTTGTTGACATTTTTAAATCTTTAAAATGGAAAATGTTAAAATTAGATTCCTGAAATATGTAGACTATAAATGTTAAGTATTGCATGCCGAGAGGCCGATAATGGAGAAGCTATGCCATATTATTATATATCACAACAATCATTGTACCTACCCATTTTCGCAATAAAGTGAATTTGAAATGTAGGATCAATTTTTAACGTTCAAAAATGAAAAGTTGTGTCCTAACTAAATAAAGATATTTTTCGTTTAAATTTTTCAGACTTCCATCTTTTTTCGTCCTTTTTTTTTCTTATTCCTCTTCATGTTAAGTTTCCACGGAAGTTTCCACATATTGTGTTAATATTATTTTAAGTGTTAGTCGCGGATCTGTAAATTAAGCTCGGTAATGGGATAAGTAAAAAACATGAAGTCAGCAATGAACTGCCTGCGTCTGTTTTTCCAGACAATTCAAGTTCAAGAGTAAATGAATACGTTTCTCTTGGATAGGCGTGTATCATCTTCATCTGTATCATCACTTTCTATCAAGTGATTTGGAAGACTCCTACTACGGTAATTTCGTTTCAATTCTAATAGGATTTTTATATATCTTGGCGATATTCACTACGACATAATATATTGTTGTATGTTCTTAATATTGAAGTACAAAATGATTACAAATCCATTTCTAATCATTTAAACTTAAATAAACTACCAATAACTAAACATAATTAATCAGTCGTATAAATCCTGTTGTAAAACCACAGATTCAAGTGATTTATCGTATCGTATCACATGAAGTTCATCTTGATTAATCGTTCGTGTATCAGAAATAACCGTACAAGTTACGTCACGCTAGAACTTACTTACGGTACAGGGTTGCTATGCACCTTATATCGCAGAAAACAATATTAACATTACGAAAATAGAAATACTGTCTGTCCGAATTTTCGTATGAAAGAAGACTTAGATGCGTAGGTCATTACCAATTAATATAATGAGGTAAGGACCCAGCAATCGGTATCCTGGTAACAAGACTGTATCGATCCACAGTACGTGTATTATTGTTGGCTTTATCTGTGGAAACTCTAATCAAGGTCAATAAACCTCCTCAAATAAAAACTTTTTTTTTAATTATTATTTTACACAATTGATTTATATGAAAATAATATGCACTGTAAATAGATACTTCAACTTTCAAACATCACTCGGGTTTAACTATTAGACTACAGTAAAACACAAAGAAATTCAGAATAATCTTTACAATCGTAACATGCGTAGCTCAATTTATTAAAATCCAAATAAACACATCCTATTGAGGCTTCCACACGCGAAAACGTGTCCACAATACCTAAAAGCTTCGCTTTTATTTGCGAACGGTATCATTAGCTACAATGCGTAGCACTGAGACAGGAATATATTGCATGACGCTCTTTATTGCTTCCTGTGATAAATGAAGATAAGTATGAGCTTCGAGGAAGACCAACCGTGAGTATGGTGTAAAACGTATAATATTAATCATACATTTTGTAAAAGAGTATCCATCTTTAAATAATTCAAACCATGTATTGAATTAAAACATTCAACATTTCAACAATTCGCTTATAGAAGCCGCTATACTTTTTTATGGTATAAGGGGCAAACGAGCAGACGGGTCACCTGATGGTAAATGACTACCGTCGCCCAGAGACCTGGATTAACGCATAGGCTACTTTTTATCCCGATATTCCCACGGCATCGGGACTTACGCGGGTGAAACCGCGGGGCGCTGCTAGTATATATATGAAGGCGCGCCCATATTGTCACACCTATATTTTTATAATGTGATTTGATTTGTGTAACATATTTGGTTGATTTTGTTAAACTATTTCCATTATGAGTTATTTGAACTATTTACATTATGATTTATTAAAGGCGCTTAATCACAGAGGGGACTGCTTAGTCCATGTGCGCTTGCGAGCGACGTCAGCACCGGAACTAGTTTCGCTATATGTAGTAGAGGGTAGTTGGAGCAATCGATGCCTACATAAAGCAACCGCCGCGAGTGAGGAGCGCAGTTTGACTTGGGCCGTGAAGCTGGACGTACGCTCGCAATTCCGCATACCTCTTGATAATATTGTTTCAAACATATTGGTGTTAATGTTAACTTTGTAAATTTATTACGATAATAGAGTTTTGAAAAGTTAATAACTTGTCTAATTTAACAAAACCTGCTTTCTACCGCCCGTGGGTACGAATGAAAGCTACCCCTTGCTCGAAAATCCGACATATATATATATATATATTCTTAGTGGTGGTAATGTAACGGTGGTAATTTAATTTTACATGGTAGCCGCTGGGGTGTGTTAATTAATCTGGTCTTAGTATTTTCAGGGTATTAAATTCCAGAAGTAAACACACTAATCAACAGAATGATGATTGGTTTAAAAATTGAGTGCTTTTTTGACTACTGAAAAGTAACGCTGTTCTGCATTTACTGCATTTGCTTGTTCGACCTTATCATGCTTAGTGTCAAATCACTAGTAAGAAATGTTACATTATTTAGTGTACCAGAATTATTAATTATTACAAATTATCAGTTATATATTTATATATATAGTCACAAAATTTGCAAAAATTACTTGACTTGGCAGGGAGTTAGTTTATTAGACATCGGTTTAGAGCAGACAGGTCTAAGGACTCTTGCAAATTTATGCGAAAGTCCTTGGTTTTTATACTAGGGACCTCAAAATTTGGCAGGGAGGTAGTTTATAGGCAGGATACTTCCGTCAGCTAAAATTGTGGTATTCCGTTTTACAATGTCAAATAAATAGGGCTGTGAAATTTTTGTTAACTATGATTTTTTTCCTATGTATCTGCCATGTCCCTCACTGAATCACCCAAAGGTTGACTGCTAGATAATGCCACGTGGTATTAAGTCCGCCACGTGTAATGCAACAATGCGCAGGAAGTCTGAAATAAAATAAAATGAATCAATTTTTCTTCACATCCGTCCCGGCTTCAGTAGGTCGTATTCTTTTAATTTTCTTTTTAAATCAAAAAGCAGGTGAGACCGGATGCTAAGCTATGTTACCTTAAACCTACTGAAGAAACCTTCTTTGTTTCTTTTTGTAGCTGCGTTTCTGCTATTTCATATATATTAAGATAAATTATGATCTCCAGTTGTAAATAATGACCAAGAGATATAATTTTGTATCAACTATGACAATCTGATATTTTTTCTTTTACGATAATTATTACCGAAATAACAACTTACTTGTAGGGCTGCTTTTGTTTGCTATTATATAAAATAACAGAGAGTGGCTTTGCAGTTACCTCAACGCTAAGTTAAGACTGAGCATACAATAAATTTCCACTTGAACCAAAGCAATCTGATTAGTACTATTACCTTAGTCAATACTACCAAAGACTGCGGTTAAACAGCCCTTAAGAGGATAGAATTGGTAACTTGCCAGTAGCACGGTTGGTGTTTCGAATAGGTGGTAACCACGTGGCAAGTGTAGGTAGTCTGCGTGTGTAATCTTCATAGTTTAAATAAAACACCAGTTATTTTTTTTAGTAACCTTAAAATTAATTAATAATATTAAAAAAACAGCTTTTTCACAACACATTTTGTTGTTTATGTAGATTTATGTTCTTTTCTGTACCCTGACAACGTGCATACAAATTTTATGGTGATCGGTTGACTAGTTAAGTCGTGAAAGCTTAACAAACAAACATACTTTTGCATTTAAAATATTAGTTAGGAACGTGCATATTTTGCCTACCAACCAACATTTCTTAGTATTGAAATAGAATTATAGGAAATTCCAGAATAACAATATTTCCTAAAGAGACCGGAGTGTCGTAATTCTTGAAAAGGCTCCCTGGAATCTTACCCGAAATTGACAAATCCGTGAACAATACTGCCACCCCTATTCGGAGAGTACACGTCACTCGGCTATGTCCCGACCGTTGTGGGAGCATACATATACGAGTCGATACTTGTTAATGCTCCACACAAATGTGGAATTTGTGCAACAATATTTATTCCCGTCAGCTCTGACGGGTTTTGTCAACACGTAGATGTGTGAATCGATGTTTGGTATTTTGAATGAGAACGTTAAATTGAAATAGGTTTTAAATGTGATTGGACAGATTATGCTGTCTGAATATTTGTTCTTAGTAGTATCTCAAAGATCTATCTATTTTCTTTCATTTCAATTTTATAGATTATGCGTTTGAAGTATAAGATAAGATAGTTATGTGGCATTTATTATTTGAAGTGGATGTTTAATAAAGTGGTCTCTAAAATTGGAATTTATCACATTGTAGTTGTTTTAAAGAATATTAAAACTTTGTATCTAATTTAAATGTCATAATAACAGCTCTAATGATGTTCATGATATTATATACTGGACAAGATACCGTACTCTCTGGTGTAGACAGGTTTTTGGGAAGTAGTAACCCGTTTGTAAAATTTTTGGTATAGCTTCTTGCTGAAAACGGTTAAAAAAAAAATAGCTTACCATCAGCTAAAATCAGGTCTGTTTCATTAACAAGTCTTGTTTTCTTCTCTCTTCTACTGTTTTTCTTACAAAATAGCGCACATAACATTCAACCAGCAAAATGATTTCTAACATGATAAAATATTAGTTTGTTCTAGTTTTAAAGAAATACCTTCAGGTGCTTTATATTCCTGTTGTACCTAGATAAGGGGAAAGTTCGCATAATAAAATTCATTCGGAGAACAGTGCGAAATCGTGATTCCATTGAAAAGAGACCGTGATAATGATAATGGTCTCTTAACAATCGTTGGTTATATACATACATATTGGTAATCTATAGATATAACATTCTACCTATAAGGAGACTCGCGATTATGCCTAAACTCGTCTCAGACGCTGCTTGGAGTGTACTTATCTCAACGTCTAACTGTCGTTTGTGCTGAAATAATTTACTTATCTGTAGTGCTGACAGTAATACCTATCTTCATCTTAGCACACGAGCACGAGCTACTGTCAGACCAAAATAAGGATTCATTTACAGCGATTTAACATATAAGTATCGCAATCAAACAATATATGTATTGCCATTTATTATTAGTTACTAAACATTTACGCTCAATAAAATAATTATATAAAACTAGCAACCCGGTTACGCGTTGCTGTAGCTAAGTAATCACTATGACTACATATTATAAAACTAAGTCCCCCGCCGCGTCTGTCTGTCTGTCTGTTTGCGATAAATTGAAAAACTACTGAACGGATTTTCATGCGGTTTTCACCAATAGATAGAGCAATTCATGAGGAAGGTTTAGGTACGTATATAATTTGTTAAGGTTTTGTGTAAATTGGTTGAAATAAATATGATGATGATCGTTGAAGGTATCTTTGCTACCCGTGCGAAAATTGGGTTGCTATTTTGCAATAAACAAATATTATGACTCTAACTTGCGATAAAAACAAAATGTACACAGTGTCCAAAATTTCTTTAAAATTGTTTCATTAGGAGTTCATCGTGAACAAACAACTTATGTAAGTCACAAATATGTTATATTATACAACACTTGCAGATTAATGTTATCTGTAAAAATGTATCTATCAAAGACGCGTGGTATGAAGGGTTTATTAAATGTTTATTTATTTTTACACTCGCCTCCGTTGTTTTACTAGAGAAAAAAATACTCTCAACTAATTTAACATACTAGGTACTAATGTACATTGGATGCGATCATGCATGTTAAAGCTCTGGCGGAGGAAGCTGTGTCCCGGGGCGAGGTGGTGTTGGCGGTGTCTCTTGACATAGCCAATGCGTTCAACACCTTGCCCTGGAGTTGTATTAGAGAGGCACTGGTCTATCACGGTGTGCCTCTCCACCTCCGCCGCATTGTCGGGGCATATCTATCAGAGAGAGCCGTAATCTACCCGACTCGGGTAGGATACGGTCGGCGAAACATGTCGTGCGGTGTTCCACAGGGCTCTGTGCTGGGCCCTCTTCTGTGGAACATCGGCTACGACTGGGTGCTGCGCGGTGTGCTCTTGGGAGGTGTCGCTGTCACGTGCTATGCTGACGACACTCTCGTGACGGCGCGAGGCAAGACGCACCGCGACGCGACCATAAAGGCCACGGCTGGGGTCGCTCAAGTCGTTACAAGAATTCGGCGGCTGGGTCTCCAGGTGGCTCTCAACAAATCTGAAGCCCTCTGCTTCCATGGGCCTCGCATGGGACCACCTAGGGGAACCGGCCTTGTTGTGGGAGGTGTTCGCATCGGCATCGAGTCCTCCATGAGATATCTAGGACTCGTACTCGACAGCCGATGGGACTTCGGACCTCACTTTCGAAGTCTGGTCCCCAAGCTTATGGGGGCGGCAGCCGCGCTTTCGCGGTTACTACCCAACTTGGGGGGACCCGACGCCTCCTGTAGGAGACTATACGTTGGGATCGTGCGGTCCATGGCCCTATATGGGGCCCCAATTTGGGCGGAAACCCTGACGACCTGCAATGCTGCAATTTTGCGGCGCCCACAACGGGTTATGGCCGTCAGGGTCATAAGAGGATATCGCACGGTCTCCTTTGAAGCGGCGAGTCTCCTAGCCGGAACTTTGCCATGGGACTTGGAGGCGAAATCCCTCGCAACACTATACCAGTGGCGTAGGGAGGCGCAGGGGTGGGACCTGAGACCTGTCCCTCGTATAATAGAGGCGCAACGGTCCCAGCTCCGCCAGGTGCTCATGGCTCAGTGGAAAGAACGACTTGAGCGACCAAGCGCAGGGCACGCCACGATTGTGGCGGTAAGGCCCGTTATGGAGGATTGGCTGGAGAGGCGACATGGCGCTCTCTCCTATCGAATGACGCAGGTGCTCACCGGACACGGCTGCTTCGGGAAGTACCTGTGTCGCATAGGCCGGGAGCCAACGTCTGTGTGCCACCACTGCGGGGGCTGCCGCGAGGATTCCGCACTCCACACTTTGGTGGAGTGCACTGCGTGGGTGCAGCAACGTGCTGACCTCGCGGCGGCTATCGGTGTGGGTAGCCTCTCGCTGGAGACCATGATCAGGTGCATGGTCCAGAGCGAGAGTGCGTGGGATTCCGCCGCCTCGTTCTGTGAGGTAGTGATGCATGCCAAAGAAGCGGCGGAAAGGGAACGGGAGAGAACTAGTACTCTTCCGTCCCGCAGAAGACGCACCAGGCGCCGGAGAGCGCAAAACGATCTCCGGCCTCCATAAGCGATTGCCTGAGGGCGACCGACAGGGCTATCTGTCGCCCTAGCAGAAGCAGGCCTAAGACGGTGGCGCGACGTATTCCGCGCGCGCCTCTCTAAATTAGATTGGACAGGTAACATCATGGTGGGGTCGCCTTGCTCAACAGGCGGCCAAGTCTGTCGGGGTTCACAGGGATTTCCTCTCTAGGGTACACCTGAGGCCCCGGCAAGAAGACCAATGACGGAACACTGTGTGGTTTTAGTCGGTTCGAGTCCGACATACCACCTTACCGTTGCCCCGGTGAGGTGACGACCCGTGGGGGTTTCCACACAAAAAAAAAAAAAAAAAAAAAAAAAAAAAGGTACTAATGTACATAACATTAAGTAGAAACACTCACTTATGTTGAGCCTTGTGACTGTGACTGGAATGTGTATCGTTTTACTTATAAACTGTGTCTGTTGACACAAGAAATCTTTGTTTTCACTAGAAAATGGTCATAACAGAGGAGGATTATGGTTGTGTTACTTCGAGCGACAGGCGTCAACTTGATGTAATCGGTAAAATCTTCCTTTTACTGTAACGGTTTCATAGTTTTCTATGACTTTTTTAAAACAGAATGTTTCACTCATTAAACACACTTATAGCGACTTCGTACGCAATCAATTACACAATAAAGTAGAATATACCTCACTGGTCAACGTGTATATGTACCATTAGAATTATTTATAACACCGACACTAAAACTAAAATATGTTAGCTTATGGAAAACCAAAGTCGTTATAAGAACGAATAAATACAATAAAATATAACATATTGTTAACTTTAACATAACGAAGTGGCTTTCTTTTGACTACCGTCAAGAGACGGTGTTATGTCAAAATAAACATTGTTACTAAGTACCAGGCTTCATCTATTTACCGTATCGCAATAAATGAGAACTTTTGCTTTCACTAATGGGTATACTGCCGACCTAGACTGAGTTGCTGAATTTGCTACGCAATGCATAAGTGTCACCACGGCAATATGCGACAATTCCTTGAATAGATCCGCGCAATAATAATTGACGTTTGAATTGAGAATGCGGAGTCCTAAAGTAAATATAGTGTATAGTAATAGTTCCCATTTCTCTATGCCATTGGAAGCTAAACCCGTTATATGAACTGGCGAAAAACTACTGAATGAGAAGGCGGAAGAATGCTCATTATGGAAGGTTTTAGGATAGGTCTATATTTAATATATGATAGTGATTACTTTCTATTGCACGATTATATCAAATGAAATGAATTGGGAATTGAAAAGTAGCTACTGTTTTGTCAACTTAGCATTAAATATAAATGTAGATTCTGACCTCAAAAGAGTTTGTCTTATTTCCACAATTTTAAAAAAAAAGTGTTAAGTTTACTGCTACAGTTCGATTTGTATTCACGGCAATATATTGTATTTAATCCAAATGTAAAATACAAACAATAGGTATATATGTATATTTTTGTAAAATAAATAATAATTATAATTACTTATTTACGTTCATAATCTAGCCAGTATACAAAACATTACTTTCATCAGCAATTTTGGTGTACTATAGTTAGTAAAACGATTTAATCTTTAAAAAAAGCAAAGCGACTGCGACGCTTAATTTAACTAATTGAATAACGTCCGAGGGGTAAAAAGTTTAACAGAAAAAACAGCCCGATTTGGCGGCTCTGTCCTAACAGTGCCGCGCTAATTAAGTGTCATTCGGGATTTTTTACCTCCTGGGGAAAGTATTTGTGGAATTTTTATTAGAGCCAGATATTTTACAATTGTAAATACTTGAGCCTCTCTGTAAGGTTGAAAGAGATATTAAACCTTTTCGTTAATCAGAATTGGGACTCAAAAAGAGAAAAAAATATGTGTCAATTTTACGAAATACCTCTTGGAGGAAAATTTGTAAAGCGCTAAACTTTAATCTATTTTAAAAATGAAAATAATTTATTTTTTACTGTAACTGTATCTTAATATAAATCGTGAATAAAACAAGGTAGGAAATAACTACTGATATTTATTTACTTTCATAAAAGCAATTTTATAAATATTTTTGCAGTGGTATATATTATCTAATCTGCCGCCGAAAACAAAAGCTATACGCAATGCAATGCGTATTTTCCAAACGTATGCCTAAACTCATACCTGCGGTGATGCTTCACCTAATGTTCATTCATACACAGATTTTTACCCTAACTTAATATTATAAACGGGAGAGTGAGTTTGTTACTTTTTCACGCCTTAACTTTTTAATCGATCGTCATGAAGTTTTGCAGAGATTTGATAGGTAGTTTAAAAAAAATGATTTGATATCCGTAACGCACCTTACAAACTAAATGTTTACAACTAAACAAAAAATTGATTTATTTTGCAAAAAATCCTACTGTATGGCAATTCAAATTTATAACAAATTACCGAATATCTATAAAACACTGACTACCATGAAATTTAAAAAAACAACTACACGCAATTTTAATTAACCAATGTTACTATGATGTAAAATATTATCCTAATGACAAAGAAATTTTATAACTATTTTTGTACTTCAATGCACCTACCATGTACCTAATATAATAGCAAAATCTACAGTAATCATTTTAAATTTTAATAATAGAAGGGAAGCCGACGATTCTAAATGGGTATTTACTCGAGCGTCGTTGGGACCTATTGGATTTTGAAGATTAGATGGTAGAAAGAAAAAGAGTTCATGCGATGTATCCGTTTCACTGGTGGGGGGAGCTTCTATAGGTTTTCAAAGATGTAAAAAAAAATAGTAAAACAGACTTACTCTAGCGTGTCAGATATTAAAAGTGTAGATATTCCACATGTATCTGATAATGGAGGTAGGTTAATCTGCGAATTTGCATGGTAGGGGTGGCTTTTTGAAAATGCAAAAAACAATCGCCATTTTGACAAACTCGAGCCCGTCAGATTTTCATGGTTGAGCTTAATGTCCTAGACAAGCTGACCAATAATCTGACGATTATTTGGAGGAATTCTCTTAATCTGACGATTTGAAAAAAAATATATGTACTTTTATAATTAAATGTGTCAAATGTGCACGGAAAATAGCATGCAAATACAAATAGACTTAACTATTTACGAGTATATACCTATATAAACGTGAAAAGATACTCACTCAGTCACTCTCTCATCTACTGTCTAATCATGAAATCTGGAAAACTACTTGACTTATGAAAATGAAACTTGGCAGGGAGGTAGTTTATGAGTAAGAGACGTCAGCTAAGGAATGATTCTAAGCTAAAAATAGTTTTGTTAATTTACGAATACCATTAAAATGCAAAATTTCTTGAAAAACATATTCCAAAATGAATCGTTTAGATAAATCGGAAAGAGAGGCGTGGAGTGGGAAATACATGCTTCACTGCAGCTGCATGCACTAAACTTTCTTTACGATTTTTGTAACTTCGGCTTATAATTTGCTTCAAAATAAAAAAAAAAATCACGCGTGCTTTTTTGCAAGTTTGTAACCCACCCACTGCCTTGCGTCACGTTGAAATCGTCAGATTATCAAAATGTACACTTGTCAGCATGTAATTATCCCTCCTTATAATAATCTGCTGCGCAGGAGTAAATCCAAAAAATCCCTGAATGGGCTCCCCTACTATAATGTATTTTAGTTTTTGACATGCATGTTATTTACTACTTTGTGTATGTTTCAATGAAATTCATTAATGAAAATATTTTAAGTAAAGAATAATATTTCTACGCCGATTAACGGTAGAATATGTGAAAACAATTTTAGAATATAACACCTTAAATGTACCATATTCTAAGAAATAAATATATCAGGTACTAATGGAGATAGAGATTTTTATTTTTAGCAAAAATTACCCACCGATGCGTTTTAAGTCACATTTTGAGTCTTCTTAGTGCGACCGGTATTATATTGCTTTATGACAAACTGTCACCCTACCAACACCAATAATATTTATTAAAGAGTATACGGTTTTACTCACGTTTGTATTTCGGGGATGCCCGATTAGTTTCGGACTCGATGGGGGCCCTTTTTCAAGGAGTGAAGCGTCCTGCCGCCTGACACCGTCGCAAAATGACCAGATCGCGAATGGTTCGGAGATGACCAGCCTAACCAACGGCACCCTTTCACGAGCATGACGCCCGCGTTAGCCATCGTACATATCAACCATATTGAAGAGAGCCTTCTAGGCGAGCATCATATACTCAAAAATATTTGTTAAATACATCCATGTACCTATAATTCAAGCACGAACTTTACACAAATGCAAGTGTTAAAGTAACACATTAAATTATACATAAAGTTTCTATGCTACTATTTATTACATGTGTGAGTTTAACGATCTGTCCCAGTCTACTTCTATCAACCGTTAACTAGTTCTATATGTGGTATTAGAATAGATTTTCGTATTTTATTCAGCCCCTCTTCAATAGTTTTTAGTGCTAATATCCTCAATAAAACTACCTACTCAATTTATTATCTAACCTTTGTCTGTTAAATGTCGTTTACCACTTCGCTTCGATAGATCCACCTTTTGAAGCCCGAATATTTACTACTTTATCGTAATAAATTAAATGCTGATAATTGAGAGGAAACCATTCAGCTGGAATTTGAGTATAAGAGTATGTATGAGATACAGTATTCATTATTTTATGATGACTATAAAATGCATAGTGCGTTCTAAAACTGTGATTCCTCTAGCCTTGACGAGGAGCCATGAATAAAATATATTATTAACGTTTTCTTTCTTTTATATTTTGTTCCTAGGGTAAAATATTTCAGAATCTCGTTTCTTTTACGCCATTTTTTTATATGGATAGCAACGTGATCCACGCGTTATTAATTTTCTGATTAACTACTCTGACTAAATTCAATGCTAGTGTCTGAAGATAGGATAGGCCAGTAGTGTACTAGGTTAGAATAAAAACTTTACTTATATGGTTTTACTCACGTTATTTTGGTATTCCTGACTAGTTTTGCACCCGATGGGGGTCTTTTAGCACCGGGTGAAGCGATCTTCCAAAATCACTCTGTTGTTCTGAACTCGATACACTTTTTCCTAATCATATATTCAGAGTGTCGATTCACCTAGAGGCTAAGATATAGAGACAAGTTAGATGGTCTCGTGCGGTCCGTTCCTAGCATGACTCACCGTTGATGGTATTCCCATTAAAGCTAAGCTATGCCAGAGCCGAACTTTTGAAGTTATTAATTGAGCTTGAGTAGCATTTTTTACAAACATCATATACCTATGTCGTCTAAAAACGCTAAAAATAATTAATGGCTGTCAATATTATATTACAACGATTGTCAGGATAATACCAGAAATCGTGGCTATAAAGGGCTAGACAACACCGCGGCAGGTTCAAGAGGAAAGGACAAGTTCGACATCTATTGTAGAGACTGATCTACGCCAGCACAGGTTAAAGAAGCATGCGCGAGGTATAATAGTACCGCCTTATCCGGGGTCTGTATTTAGGTAGGCTAGGTGTTTTGTTTAATTGATTTTCTTCCTCGCAGTCTTGAAGGTTAGTCTGCTTCTGTCTGTTGCCCGTTAAAGTTATGTTAGGCAAGAGTTTCTCCTCGGCGTTTCACAACTGCACGTTCTGTTAATTATAGGGACCCGGATTTAAACTGAGAAACAACCCAAAATAGAACATTCGCGCCTTGGCAGCCCATTAGCAGAAACATTTGCCACCAACCATTGGCGTTTTACGTTGCATGTGTTCTTATTAATATAGACTAATGCTCACGTATTACACACACAGCCTTACAGTATTTTGCCTTCGTTCCCGAAAATGGTTAAAATTTTGTTTTTGTTAAACACCTTACATTGCATATTTAGCAAAACATTTTTTAATCTTCTGAATACGATGATTGCATCACGCATCGATTTTTAACTAATTGATTAATAACTTTGAAAAATAGGATTGTCACAATTCGACTCTTATGTAGATTTTTGTCTATGTTACCTCAAATCTCCGTCAAATGTTAACCGATTTTATTACCATATGAATTTGGTGAAGACGTGATGAAGAACTGGACATTACATAATCTGTCGCAATCAGTGCAATATTTATTATGTGGAAACCAACACAGACATCACTTCACCGGGGATAGCTGTGAAGTGGTATGTCAGAATAGACCCAACTAAAACCACACGGTGTTCCATCATAGGTATTCCAAGAGACATGGGTATAGCAGACCTTGGCAGCCTCTTAAATAAGAGGCAGCCACACCAATGCGTATGGGGGAACTTTTCACTCCATTCGCCATAGAGGTGCACACGGAACACATCGCGCCACCGTCTCACGCCTGCTTCTACTAGAGTAACGGGCAGCCTGGGTTAAATTTCATACAAACTTACAAATTTTAACCCCTTAAAGGATAAATTACGGAAAAAACGTGATTTTTTTGTTTCTAAATAGGAGCTCATGTATTCATTTTTACATTTATAACTTATTGACGAAGTTTCATCTAAATTTTCATACCCTATTTTGATCCCTTAGATCCTTAAATTCATCCCAAATTTATAAAAAAAAACCCTTCTCAGTGCTCACGTACATCCTTCCTTAAATGCTTACGTGATTTAAGGAACCTTTGTGGAAAATTTCATGCTTCAAGACCCAGCAGTTTCAGTTGTGCGTTGATTGATCAGTCAGTCAGCCAGCCAGTTTCTTCTTTTATAATAGATAGATATAGTTTATGAGTGCATAACAAAGAATAAAAGTTTGGTTTACCAGGCCAGGTAACCGTCACGTCAGTAAAAGAACTAGTGGTAATTCAATAAAAATCAAGTCAACCGTTCTCTTTTCGCCATCCATCGATCCCTTTGCCAAACATTCTAAAAAAGTTGTTATGCGCCAGGTTCTCTTAAAATTTTTGTTTCCATGGGCCTCGGAAGAAGCCACCTGTAGGAAGCGTTAGCATTGGCGTCAAAACCACGATGATGTACTTGGGACTCATACTCGACAGCCGATGGGACTTCGGGCCCCAATTCCTAAGTCTGGGTCCCTCTGGACCCACGCTGGGCACTGTATTCTCTAGTGGAGTGCCCAGCGTGGGTCCAACAGCGCCACGACCTCGAGACAGCTATAGGTGTGGAAAGCCTTTTGCTAGAGACCATGCTGCAAGCCATGTTACTCTCCGAGAGTGCGTGGAACTCCGTCGCCTCATTTTGCGAGGAGATGATGTACGCCAAAGAGGTGGCAGAAAAGGAACGGGAGAGAACTAGCAGTCTCCCGTCCCGGCGGAGGCGCCATAGAGCTCCTAATGACCTACGGCCTTCATGAGCGATGGCCTTCAGCACCGAAAGAGGAAAAATTATGCCAAGACGGTGGCCGCGAATGTACTACTAATGCACACTCGCGCTTTTAAATGTGAAAGGGACACAGCTTCCACTTACGTCTACCTCGCTTTATGGGAAGGTAGTCAAGTTTGTCGGGGGTCCAGGGAGTTCCTTCTTAGGTTATACCTGAGCGCTCGGACAAAGACACCCGTGATGGAACACCGTGTGGTTTTAGTCGGTTCAATTCCGACATACCCACTTCGCCGAGTATTAGGTCGGTGCGGTGGTACACGAGTGGGTTTCCAAACGTTAAAAAAAAAAGTCCCCTTAAAATTAATACACAAACACATTTACAAATACGAAATAATTAAATGTTGAACGTAACATCTATCTCGGTACATGTTTTGTGCGTAAAATTTAATTGAAAAAAGTTTTATGCACATAATTAAGTTAAAAAATCTCAGGTAATGAAAGATACTCTAAAAGTGTAAAAGACTGTTTTGGTGGTAAATGTTTTGTTTCTGTATTGCATCTTCCGTCGGCTTTAAGATAAAACGGTCCCAGCTCCACCTGGTCTTAATGGTCGAGTGGAAAGACCCACTTGGGCAATATCATGAAGAATTCGCTAGAGAGGTGATATGGCAATCTCTCCTACCTTCTCGGTTGCTTCGATAAGTATCACTGCGGAGGCTGTAGTCAAGACAATGCACTCCACGCCTTAGTTAAGTACTCAGAGTGGGCGTAATAGCGCCTCAGTTTTGTGACGATTATCGGTACAGAGAGCTTAATGGTCCGAAGCGAGAGTGCGTGGGATTCTGCCGAATCATTTTGCGAGGAGACGATGTTGGTTAAAGAGGTGGCGGAAAGGGTTCGGGAGAAGACAAGTAGTCTCCCGCAGAAGACGCACCAGGTGCCGGAGAGCGCAGAACGGTCTCCAGTTTTCGTGAGCGCTGGCCTGGGATTATAGGATGGTGGCGCGCCTGTGACCGTGGCGCGACGAGTGCCTCGCGCGTGGGTTATAAACCGGAGGGATCTCCTGTACTCAGCGGTGTAGCCGTCTGCTGATAATGAGGCGGCCAAGGTCTGCAGGGGTTCCCAAAGGCTTCCTTCTTAGGATATACTCGCTATTTCATTGTTAGCTCCAGTGATGTGAAGACCCGTGGGGGTTTCCACAAGAAAAAAAAATCAGCCGCTGGTATCCTACGTCAAATAATGCTGTTTTATATTAGAAGTGCACTATGTAAAATGTTGTTGAACTGATGTTATTCAAACATCTTAATTCCATATTTCAATAATAAACATTGCGTTTGCAATAAATATCGTTAACAAAAATTTGCAAAAAATCGATTAGTGCACATTCAAACTTTAAATTAGAATTCAAAATTCGAACAACACAAACATTCGAACTTTTTATTAGAATTCATAAAACCTACGACAGAATTTTTCTATTACATTTTTCATTTTAGTAGATAGTCATTTTTATAGACTTGATAAATATATCGAAAATGAAAAATAAATTAAGAAAGCAGGATACAGGCCTTATCAGTTGAATATCAACTGCTGCCTGATAAATAATAATAATAATTTGGATTTGTCTCACGAGATTGTCGATATGTGGAATGTCGAATCGGCGATCATTGTTCCGATTGTCATATCGGCTCATGGATTAATAGCCAAGAGCCTCGATCAACACCTTAAGAGGCTCGCTTTAGACGGTTGGATCAAGGGACTGATGCAGAAGGCAGTTCTTCTCGACACGGCCCGTATAGTGAGGAGGTTCCTGTCTTTGGAGCCCTAACCACCGGTATCTTGGTCCCTGTACCCGATGTCGGTGGTGTACTATTTTTTTTATTTTTAAATATATATTTTTATGTACATATTTAAAAATTTAATTTATATGGTAGAAGATGAATAAAGAGAATAATAATAATAATTTTTTTTGTGCAATTTGAAAATAGTTAAACGCTTTAGGTTTACATTAGCGAGAAACCTTATCGCATACTTACAATACTGAATTTGTAAAGAAGTTTAACAAATCATCCAATGCTAATGTTGGGCAAACAAACGAAGTTGTCGATGTCATCGACTCAGCAGGGTCGTTAACTTAAGTTTGTTATTTGTAAATATTCTTTTTGCATTTGAATAAAGGCTATTATTATTATTATTATTATTAACAAATCATCGTCATCACCTCAACCATTTAATGTCCACTGCTGAACATTGTATATTAAAGTTCGTGTATTTTTCAGCTGTTTCTTATTTTGTATTGCTATTTTTGTCATGTTAGTTTGAAGTAAGTTTTGGTTCAATGTGCCAGTACTTGTGATAAATAAATACACGTCTGTAAATAAACACTCGCAACCTGCTGTTGGAGACAACGTTGGATATATATTTAAGAATACTAGCTCGTTAAGTTTTCTTAAATATTATAATTTTCAGCACAACTTTCTTAATTTTTTCTTTCATAAGAACCTTCTAACAATAACAACCAAAAAAAATAGGATTAGCAAAATCGGTCCAGCCGTTCAGACGTGATACGGCTGGACCAATTTCATGATCATACCAAAGGAAATATGGATTTATTTTTATATATACAGATAATCATAAAAAAATTAAATGTTACCAAAATCAGAAGCTTGAAGGCAGTAGCAAATATGCATATCACCCGTAAAACGAAGCGTGGGGAAATGCCCGGTACGTTATTTATTGCAGAGTTGCTCGGATATTACCAATCTATTGGGTACGGAGTATTCGGAGTAATACTACCTGTGCGTCGAGAATTCTTAATCCCCAAACCCTAAAGTGAGTAGTAGTAGATTATCGCATAATTTATTAGTCACATTTCCTTCGTTTATATTATAGGAACAGTTGTGTTGTCGTAACAATAATTATCTTTTCTTTGACTGAAACAAATTCCAAAAAAAGCAAAGGCCGTTTTACTTTCTTACATTAATTTTAATATCTAATCAACAATAAGAGTCGGATAAGTAATTTACGAAGAATACAATGACATTGTTACTTTTACATTCAAATTTAAAATCAGTTGTCTTTGATTGTTTATTGTGGCTCTACTAATTTTTCTAACTTAAACCATAAGCTTTTTGACGACACCCGCGGGAAATGATAGCGCTCTATGTTTCAGCCACACCACAAATAAACAACATTTAAAAATGAGAATGCTTTATAAGGTAAAAATAGAGAAGAGAATAAAATGAGTGGATGTCGTATAACTGGGAAAAGAGCATATTATTCGTAGCAGGGTTACGTAGCCACAGGTAGAAACAACTATCTTCCACATATTCTCGCGTATTTGTAGTCCCACATTGCGTCTTATTGCTATCTACGGGTAAATGAAATGGGACACCAGCGATACTTTATCTTCATGCTACTATTACCCAACTACCATTTTCCCCTATTCGGTAGGTATCCTCAATTCTAAATGAACAATGACGATGTGGATTTTGTGACCAAGTAATATAATGTATGTTTTGGGGAATCTGGCTGAGTTTTTTTTTATTATATTTAGATTGTGACATAATATGAACATTTAACAAGTAGTATGTGCCAAATTAAGGCACTTCTCCACATCCTTTTGACGTTGTATTACAGGCTTTATAGATATGTCTAGTATCTAATTGTTTAATTAAAATAATTTACGCAATCTATAATATCAAAAGTATATAATTTTGAAGTTAGAGCTAAGGACCCAGTTAACAGATAAAATCTACATATATGCACATAAGCACACTTTGGCTCAAGTTGATGTACATTTTATACGAGTCAGCTGCCTACTAAAACTTGACACCTAACTATACAAATATATATTGGGCACAAGTCTCTCATTTCAGTATGAGTTTAAGGTGTTTTGAGGTGAGATATCTTATATCTCCCTCCCCCTCTCTCTCTCTTTGCATCAGGAATGTAATTGTTTAATGAATATAGAATAAATACTTTCAATGTAAAGGAAAAAATTGTGTATAAATATGCTATAATGCATATAAATATGCTTTATAAAAAAATTTAAATAAATATTTCATGCCTTAGAAAGGCGTGAAATATTTTTTCACATTTACTCCTAGGTTTTTGACAAGTTTTAACTTCTTCACCGTAGACGAAAATAGATAAATTTAAACGACTCAGCGTGTCAAATTTTGAGTTTGCCGTCAATTCCAGATTTAGCCAGTTTGTTTTCAAGTTACCCTCGAACAGCTTATTGAATACTTTGAAGAAAATGGTAAACTCATTTTGCACGACAGAAATTCGATTAGGGCGAAAATTCTGTGCCCTTGAATGATGAAGTTGGGATAATAAAATCACGAAGACTTCTTCCCTGATAATATGTATTTTTTTTCCTGTGTGTGTTTTTACAGGAGGATATCTTGTAAAAGTAAAAAGATAAAGTTTTGCACTTTTATAGTAACATGAATGTAATTATTAAAGATATTGGCAAGAACAGATGATGGCAACTTAAACACACACACACGCACACGCACACGCACACGCACACGCACACACGCACACGTACACGCACACGCAAACGCACACGCACACGCACACGCACACGCACACGCACACGCACACGCACAAGCACACGCACACGCATACGCACACGCACACGCACACGCGCACGCGCACACACACCGCACGCCGTCCGCACGCTTTTCGTTTACTTTACAGTCTACGGAGTCTTCCGGAGCAGTGATATCGTTAGGGCTAGTCTATAATCCTGACCAAACCGGTAACGAAGAATTTAATTAAAGTTATGCTTTTACCGGTCTAATTTTAATTAAAAGGTTTAATGTAAAAAACAACACACGATTGGAAGCAAATCGATTAAGACTGTATCTGTCATATGATCATATTTCATCAGAGATATCAAGAACTATGAAAGTTATATCTCGAAGTAGGTAATATATACAACGGGAAGGTTTGATAATGAATTTCATAGTTTTCAATCAGAGATAGATTCAAATTCACATCCATTGGTACCGATAGTATCCATTCCAATGTCACAAATACTGATTAGTGCGCATTGCGGAACGTTTTAGGTACTCCATCCAATATAACTCAACATGAAAACCTAAAGGCATTTTAGGGTAACTTTGTAACATAAAGCGGAACAGCCCTCGACCGACGTACAAAAGAAATACACTACAATTTATATCATGGTTTAGATTGCGTGTTACAAGACTATAAAACTATATTTATTCATAATTTAAATGTAAATATGACTAAAACAAGATCGGTAATACTTTCATTAAAAGTTTTTTCGTCTGTATTGAAGTAGTAGACAAATTTTATTATACCTACTCTGTTGTTCTGAAATATTTTGGGTCGAGTAAGTTTGAACGGGCGATCACAGATGAACAACTTCCGTTAAAAGATTTTTTATATTTTATGTTTCAGCTGTAAAAATATATTGTTATTAAAAAAAATTCTTTGTAACTTTCCAGGTTTTATACCATTCAAGTTTCAAATAAGCATAAGGGCTGTAGAGGTAAACGATTACCGTAAATAAAAATAGTAATTACTGTGCCTAAGATGTCGCTGCTCTTTTAGCGCAAGTAACACACAGGTACCCAGGTTTTCCATTGATACAACAGTATCCTTATCTTCTGAATTTTCTGCGCACTGAGTGATTGATTTAGTTTGAATAGGTACCGACTTTAAACAGTATGTACCTAGTGCCTTTATAATGTTACCTACTATTTTAAAAGTGTCATATGTATGTAGTCTTTTCAATTGAGTTTGAAATGGATTATTTTTTACTTTTCAGTGACCTTTCTTAGTGCTTTTTGAAGTTTCGGTTGAAGTTCGGTAATTTACATTACTTACTGTAATGTAAATTACCGAACTGCAGTTCCTTAGATTATATTAACTTTAGTTTAATAAGCCAGATCCTTTATTGAGATAAGGTGGTAGGATTTTTAGTTTGTCTAGCAACTTGCTGCACGTGATTGGATAAGTTATAAAAAGATACAAACAGCTGAACGTAGAACAACCTCCTTTTTTAAGGTCGGTTAATTATAATGACATTCATCACTTTAAACGTTAATGTTGCTTAATTTCAAGAAAATCAACAAACACACTAAAGGGTTACCCTCGTTTTCCCTCAGATACCATCATCAGGTCTAGACTTGCTGACAATGGGGAGCATAAATCCTTTCAAACAAAAAAAATATTTTTGAAATCGGTCCATAGATGACGGAAATATAGAAAAAAATACCTAATGCCGAATATAGAACCTCGTCCTTTTTTTGATGTCGGTTAAAAATGCTAGACGACGGAATTTTTTAACGGCAGAAAAAACAAACGATGGCAAATACGGAGTCTTTATTACTGCTGTGAAAATACATATTATTGGATCGAATAAAGTTGCAAGTAGAGCAAAATGGAATATAAATGCCACTTAAAGTATTTAAAGTAACAACTTTGCATAAAATCTAAGGTAAAGGCGACAGAATGACAAGCCCTGTTGTAGAAAATACTGGTCTAGGGAGAAAAAGAAAGAGAGGCCTCCCTCTCTTTGACCTAAAAATGGATACACCAGACTAAAAATAAAATAACTACGATATAACTAATCAATAACAAAGTATAATATACGTCTTAAATCGATTAATGTCCAAAAGCCTGGATAAGCTGGAGTTAGGAAAAAAACATTAAAGGCCAAACAAAGAAAACAAATTTATACCTAACCAATTCGGGTACTATTGTGGGTATTATTTTAGAGTATTCAAGTAATACATTATCATTAAATAGCAGAGCTGAGTTATTTTGCTACAGTGCTCAAGAATTATCCATGTGGTTGACCCAACCCATTCAGGTGGAGCCACAGGCAGAACCTTTCTCCGTGAACTTAAAGCGAACGGTTTTTTACAGAAAGTGAACACAATAAATGTTTAAACAAAGATAACCCTTATAGTAAAATCCTGTTTATTTTAAATGCTGTATAAATACAGAGGGGCGTATATTATACGGACGAAAAGGGAATGTAAATTAATTACTCATTTCAAATGAAACCTGATTGTGTGTCCCGGGGCACCAAAGTTCCTAATTGGATGTCATAAATTACAAAGAATAGTTTGATTTAGTTTTCGAACATCTAATTTACGTGCTCTGCTTAAGGTCGGCTTTCATGTTTATTTTAGAACAATTGTTTTATACAACTTGTTAAATAATTCAATTGTATTAGTTTCTAGTAATAGATGTACATATTTATTCTTAATTTGGTATTTTGGCATGTAAAATATAAAATGTGTCATTCTTGGCTACCCACCGTATCTTTGTTCTATTTATACTATTTTTTTTTTCACAAGCCACCACCTTACCGGGGCTACTAGTGAAGTGGTATGTCGGAATCGAACGGACTAAAACCACACGGTGTTCCGTTACAAGCGAGTCTATTGCAAGAGACTCAGGTATACACTAGGAAGAAAGTCCCCGAGAACCCTGGCAGACTGTATTTATACATGTGATGTGTTATAATCATAGCAAAGTGTATTTAATCACAACATTAATTACACTTAGGCACGGAATAGTCTGTCCTTTTATATACATACCGTCTTCGGTACGCTGCGGTGTGAGGGTTTATGCTCACGGGCATCTTCCCGATTGCGAAATGAACGTTGGATGTGAATGCGCTCAACACAATTTTAAGGGTCTAGTTGAAAACCAGCGCTAGGCACATTTCTATTGTCATTTGATTGGCACGTGAGGTACTCATGTTTCAAGTGCGTTTATTAATTATATAAAAAAATAATTTATATTTTATTTCTTTCTTTTAACCAGCAGTAGCAAAATTGCTACATGGGACGGTAATTTTTTTACCACTTTTATCCAGTTGATGGAAAGATAAAAAAAAATTACGAAAAAAGTAAAAAAAAACACGGCACCGTGACAAACTTACCTGTGAGTGCTCGTGTTTTAAAACCTACCTGGAACACTACTGACGTGCATCCTCTTCAAACACAGATATTTTGGTTTTGCAGATTGCAAAGCATAATAGTGAGCCCCGTTGGCCCGTTATGGAGGATTGGCTGGAGAGGCGACATGGCACTCTCTCCTACCGGATGACGCAGGTACTCACCGGACACGACTGCTTCGGGAAGTACCTGTGTTGCATAGACCGAGGGCCAACATTTGTGTGCCACTACTGTTTGGGCTGCCGCGAGGATAGTGTGTAGACAATAGTGTGGAGTGCGGCCACACTTTGGTGGAGTGCACTCCGTGGGTGCAGCAGCGTGCCGACCTCGCGGCGGCTATCGTTATAGGGTGTGGTGGTCTAGAGACCATGATCATGTGTATGGTCCAGAGTGAGAGTGTGTGGGATTCCGCCGCCTCGTTCTGTGAGGTAGTGGTGCATGCCAAAGAAGCGGCGGAAAGGGAACGTGAGAGAACTAGTACTCTTCCGTACCCGCAGAAGACGCACCAGGCGGCGGAGAGTGCAAAAAGATCTCCGGCCTCCATGAGCGCTTGCCTGAGGGCAACAGACAGGGCTATCTGTCGCCCTAGCAGAAGCAGGCCTAAGACGGCGGCGTGGCGTGTTCCGCGCGCGCGTCTCTTAATTAGATTGGACAGGTACATCATGGTGGGGTCGCCTTGCTCAACAGACGGCCAAGTCTGCGGGGGTTCACGGCCATATATTATTATGCAGCCATCATAATATGTGTTGCTATGCAGATTTAGTAAAGTTTTGCAGGCGTTTAATTCAGTTTTCTTCGTCTATGGCGTGTTTATAGTTAATATGCCATTGAACCCGTCAAATATTTTTTTCAAATGCCGGTGGTATTGCCAAAAGTGGTAGATGACGCAATGGGTAAAATGATCGCCTCGCAACGTGTTGTTGGGTTCGACTCCCACACGGGACAAAAACATCAGTTATTTCCAGTCTAGCTGTTCTTCGTGTCCGTTGTATCAATGTTTGTAAAGTAACCCACGACACAGGAATCATCTAATGTGGGAGTTGTCTTTTTATAACATAACACAATTTAACTCAAGCTCATGTTTCACAAAAAGGGTCAAACTGTCAATAGAAGCCATCAAGCGGTCATCGTTTGCCAATGAGGGAGTGCTAGTGGTAGTAAAATATTTTAAGTATTCGGTTTATTCGCACATGGTTTGTAATGTATGAGCAATATGAAATATGAGTTGTTTATATCCTTTACTAGCAGCGCCCCACGGTTTCACCCGCGTAAGTCCCGATCCCGTGGGAATATCCAGATGAAAACCAATAGCCAATGCGTTAATCCAGGTCTCCAGCTATCTACATACCAAATTTCGTCGAAATCGGTTCAGTGGTTTTTGCGTGAAAGAGTAACAAACATCCATCCATCCATTCATCCATCCATCCATCCAAACTTTCATATTTATAATATTAGTGGGATTAGTGGGATTGTCCATTGCACACAGTTCATTTGATAGCCATTTGGTTTTATCAGCCTTTATATAAGATATTTCTTTATAATAAATATTCACATTTTCAATATCAATTCCATTTAAAAAATCAAAGGAAAACATATGATAGTGTCACCGCATGTTACATGAACATTATTATCAGACCTGTGGATTAAACAGAAAATATTTTAGTATTATATTTAATTGTACAGATGGAAAGCTTATAAGGCAACGCAAAGTGTATGTTTTGAAACCCTTTGACCGCCAGGGCGTAAATGTATCGACGTGTCCCCCACGCCAAGCCATAAATTAACGTCAAATACAATCATAGAGGTTTTTAAAAAATCAAAAGCGTTTCGATGATCAAATAATTATGGCTGTTTATCTCCTACTTCTTTCAATAAAATATCACTTCCTGCATGAAGTTTCATCCTATATCATGTTATTTCCTAAAATAATGACGATTATACGGTAGTTACCAAATTTTAAAAGAACAAAAAAGTAGTAAGAAAATGTAATTCATATATTTCAAATTACTTAATCACAGCACTAGTCACGTTCGTGTCGTCATCCGCTGTCGCTAAAAATTGCATTTCGTAATGATGTTTTTCTACCATTAAATAAAATTGAATATTATACCAATAGTTATAAATTATTTTAGTCTCAAATAATAGGGAAGGAGTTAGTAGAGTTGCAGTGTATAATTGATTGAAAAAATTATCTAAGTCATAATAATAACATATATTTTCACATACATACAGATATATATATATGTATATATATATATATATATATATATATATATACACACTATGTATACATCCACAAATAAATAAATATAGGTGCACACATATAAATGCACGGGAGCCATCGCAATCAACAACTCAGCTAATGCTCCTTCATTATTTTTTTTTAATTGGGTAATCTTTTTGCGAGCCTGATGGTCAATGGCAATGCATTCCACAGACGGATGGTCTGAACTGAAAAGGATTTATCCATGAAATTCGTAGAATGCGTTGGCATTTTCTACGTCAAGTTCTCTGAAGACCTAAGGTCCCTTGAATGTGTGTTGTGTAAGAATTCAAATCATTCTTTGAGATAAAGAGGAGTTCTTGGATTGAAAAGTGTACCATATAATAGTGAAACGATATGAATATTCCGTCGAAGGCCAATGAGTGACCACTTAAGCTTATTTCGATATTCAGAAACATGGTCAAATTTACGCAAACCGAAGATAAACCGTTTACAAAACTTTTGAAGTCGCTCAAGTTTGTTAAATTAGTCCTCGGCGAGATCAGGATAGATGGCATCTGCGTAGTCAAGAATTGGAAGAAGAAGGGATTCTGCAAGCCCAATTTTGGTGGTAACCGGTAGGAAATTGCGTAATCTTCTCAAGGACCCTGCAGAGGCGAACATTTTTCTACTAACCTCTTATATCTGCGGACCCCAGGACAAATTTTTATCAATGTATATTTCCATTTTTTTTTACTGTGTTCGCGATGGGAATATAGGTATCATCGCAGAATATTTCAGGCAGCTGTGTACAATCAATTCTAGATGTAATCCTGGAGCTACCGACAAGAGTAGCTTGTGTTTTAAATGGATTTACGTTCAATCACATAACATAAACATGATATTTCAACGCCTTACTATATTTCACAAGACAGTATGATCGCCAAAAATTTGACTAAAATGTATTGACTGGCTGTTGGTCTAGTGGTTAGTGACCCTGACTGCTAAGCCAGTCGTGGGTTCGATTCCCACCTAGGACAAATAATTGTTTGATAACTATGATCAGTTGTTCTATGTCTGGGTGTAGTTTATGTATAATATGTATGTATTTAGAAATATGTAAGTATGTTTATCAGCAGTCTGGTTCCCATAGTATAGGCTCTGCCTAGTTTGGGATCAGACGACCGTGTGTGAGATGCGTGAAGTTATTATTATATTATTATTACTTATTGTCAATGCCTAATGAATGCGTTTAAATGTCACATTTATGACTGACCACTAATAAATACATACATTAGTTTTTTCTCAACTGTTGAAACAATTAGGTTCTGTGAAATACGGGCCACTACCGGATATTATCTTTTAGTTGTTTTTTTTTATTTGCCTCATTACTATAAATATGAATAAAATTCCAATGAATATTCAAGAAGCGGGTAAAACTTAAGTTATACCATACACTTATAATATTATGAGTTGAACCTAATGTACTGATATCAGTAATTTGGCTGAAGCCTTAAATAATTAATTCACTGTTGATTTATGAATTCAACTAGTGCGGTACTTTAGCTCAAACCTTTTTTCTGTTAAAGGTTTGAGTGAAGCGGTTAACTAAATACTATTAACTATCGCTTTCAGACCGTACGTGAATACTAAAAGTAAACAGAAAATTGAATTAGTCACTATTGACTTAGTACAAGGAATACCAATCCTATTCGATCTAACGACTACATAATTATATATTATGTCAGATAAAGAGACTAATCCGAGTGAAAATCTTTACCAGAATACATGATTTAAATAAATCCTGTGGGCTAAGTACCCGATACGAGCAATAAACGAACAATTACAAACCAAACAACAACAACTCCATTTGTTTGTCTGTTTTCGTACTTTCTAGTTTATTGTTGAAGGTTTGAGCTGTATATGTTTCTTCTAGTCTCATATATTGTATATTTTCTACTAGTTTCTCAAGGTATAGACACACTACAGATTTAAAGAGGTTATAACTCTTTTACTAATAATTACAACGAGCCGTAGTACAGTTCCTAGACGTGTTTTCCACGCGGTAACTTACAGCGAAGTGAATAACTCGAGATAGCGCGTTACTACGAAAGCCCACCCGCACAAACTTCAGTTCAGACTCTGCAGAAGCGCCATCTGTTAAACGCTTGCGCCTCGTTGTCAAATCAGATCCCGTACTATTGTTCTCTCCGATACGCATACACGTCCGTGTTATTATATAACCAAGTTCATCATACGGTATCGCATAGCTCGGTTACTACTGATTTCAGCGAAAGATAAAGGTTAGGATAATGTCCCATGTATTTTAAGACTACTACATTTTACAACTGGATAAACAAACCCTATGATTCAGTCAATATCAAATAAAGAAAAATAATAGGAATAGAAATGTTGTTATAGCTTTAAATTTTTCTTGTAGTTATCTTATTATTAGTTATGAAAGTCAGGGCTTAACCAACTTCATAATTCTCTTGTTATCTCGTATAAAGATAAATGAAAATACCTAAACTCTACATGTGATCTCTGGCTACGCATAGCCCAGTAACTTCCAGTTACTCACACATTATAATGCGAATCCCCACAGGAACGCCGATCCTGAACTCTGGGGCTTCCACGGAAACCCAAGTACGGTCCGATTATCATGCAAACTTAAATATTATTATTCTCCTCATTATCGCAACTACTCGTGCGTTACATTCATTTCGTCATTTAAGCTCTGATTTTTTTTTATATTTTTTTTGGTATTTGTACTTTTGTTTAAAATTAAGACAACATTACAACTAAGTTTTAGCATTAAAGCATTACAAAATCAAACACAGAAACTCCCGAGTAACATAACACTAACGCCACGGCTCTCCATCCGAACAGCAATCGCATCACATTCTCACAAACATCCAGCGCATGAATCAGAACTTCAGTCATCCGTGTGCATCACTCACCGACACAGCACACTATGGTCTCTGTAGACCACGACCTCCGCCAGAGTTAAAAGCGCACGGAAAACTCAAGTTGCCTAGTTTCTATGACTTGGAACTTGTTAGGATTGGATTTCTTTCTTTCTAACTCTATATCTGGTGAGATAATCATCCGCTAGATTACCAAGAGCATTAATTTAGAGAACAGCATTTTTGAGCCCGAAGGGCATCATCAAGAACTCAAATTAGCCCACCCATTATTTGTGATAAATACTGTACGCTCTATAGATTCCTCATGAACTGAGATTAAATGGACGCCGCTCGCACAATCTAGCTTGTTGAAATACTTTAGTGCGAAGTATTTCAACAAGCTTGATTGATTGATTGATGAGATGAGCAATCTGGTTCGATATCAAATTTAACGGATACCGGTCAGATGCAGTATTACTGTTGAGCTCACGATCAGAATTATCTTGCTTCTTTACCATGAAAGTAGGGCTCGTCAATGGGGAACAGCTAGGTCGCGAACCGATCACGCTCTAGGCTACGTTTCTCACTAGACATCCTATACGGTCGCCTTTGCAAGGTGTGATTCGGTTCAATCAACCTAATTTTCAGTTCGCCCGTGTTTACTCCTGTGGCAGGAATGCCGGTTATGAAAAAATCGGTAAATCGAATTAACGTTTCTAAAAGGTCAATTTTATCATGACCTACGATGTCAGTTTTAATAGAAACTTTGGTATCAGTAATATTCGCGGCGAAACTTAGCTTCACAATTTCACATTCTAACATCCCGTTACTCTGTAAGCACCTATCCGGCAAATCATGGAACAAAAGCTCAAAAGGATGAACGTTACTCGATACACAGCGTTATAGTTGTTCAGTGCTGACTAGTCGTATTTGACCAATACCAATGATTTAAGCTACATTGTTAAATCGCTTGTAAGTTAATTTGTGTTGGTGCTACCTTTTCTTTGACAAGCGAGCACTCAGCACCGGAATAAAAAAAAATATATGTCTGATTTTTCTGCTAGCGTTCCCGAAGGCGATTGCACAACACAGACGTCCACGCGTCGTTCTAACGCTTGATCTCGCTGTCAAATCAGGCCCCGTACTATTGACCTCTCCGACACATATAATTACGTTGACGGGAATCAACGTGATCACGTTCTTAATAGGTATTATATACCTTTGAATTGCCGTGGTCACAGTCTGACTGCCTGTGACTATAGCCAGTGCAACCTGGTCGAAACGTCTGGCAATTAAACGGAAACAAAATTATATCATGGAACGCGAAAGTTTAAAAGTTAGTATACATTAATAACTGTACACATAAATACATATATGGAATGGTTATTGATGAACATGATATATTTTTTCAACCATTTACACAATAAAACAGTCTAGTAAACAATTTCTATCAAACCAACTATTCACTATCGCCGGTTTCAATCTAATTTAATCGAATTTACACTTACAATTTCATGTACAAATTACCGACAACCTGTCTACACTATTTTAGAGCCACCTAGTTTGAAAACTATTAACAAAAAATATTACAGCACATTCAAACTTTAGTTATCCTACTAGCATAAACACTAAATATTACATAAGTACAAAAAATTACAGTGAAAAACTATTTCCCACACAAGCTTTTTTTCTACCCTTTAGATTAAGAACAGCAGAAAAAAAATGTGTTTACTTAATCCATGCTTAGAGTACTTAAAGAATATCATTCAAAATCTCTAGGTCTATTAGTTAAGACTATGCGATATGCGATAATCAATTTTCACGGTACTGTTTAATATGTATAAACAGAAGATATTGTACAAGTCGAAGCAATGAATATTATCTTAGCTCGGGCTTTAGTTCTATTGGCAGAGTATCGTGACCATTGGGATTATCTCAGGCTAGTCTCTTCCTAAAGTTAACATTTCCTGTCTAATGATCTAATGTGAAATAATAAACAATAATAATATATTAGATATTCTTTGTACACATAATTGCTTATTATTTCATATAATCGTAAGTACATATTAAGGGATACTCCCTTAATATGTACTCATTGAAAGATAAAACGCTAATGTTATGTTAAGCTTGGCCACGCACGTAAAATGTGAATAATGTAAAAGCTGGCAACACTAAAAGCCTGCTCGTTAATTAACGACCTCTTTAGATAAGCGACGGTAAACAAAACTGGTGTAGAAAAGTTAATCTATTATTTTAGCACGAACTGAAACCGGTGGCTTATGGAGATTATGAAGCTTCGAGTTTTGATAAGCAAATCTGTCGATTTATTTTGTAGCGCTTACTTTCCAGTGGTTTGTGTTAGTAATTAATACTGATTGATGTGTTTGTTTGTTTGGTCTTGAAACGGAGTTTAAGACAAAAGAAACAACAATCAGGGTACTTTGCATATTTTCATAAACTTTCCCGTTATTTAGACTTTATTATTTGTATTTAGCTTAAACATATTTCAAAATTAAATATTGCCTAGCATGTTCAGATGTTCAGTTAAAATGACATGCAAATCAATTTTAATTTGAAACTGAAACTATAATAACATTATCACGAAAGTATTTTCTTTTTATTATCTTTATTCTCTTTGTCTGTCTATGTCTCACGTTTTATCGAATACAACTCGAAAGTAACAAAATTTGTTAAAGGACTACACTTTGTTATGAAAAAATATTCTTGGTGCGATAGTGAGTATTGGTTCTGGTTACATTCTCATTTAAATTGCGTACCCTCAGACAGGAGAAAATACAAGACCATAAACATATGATACCGGTACACAAAATAATGAATAATTATTTTATTATTATGGAGACAAAAAATGTTATTTTTGTAACAAAATTCACAACGTATTGATAAAGAAAGTAAGAGATTCTCGAGTAGATGGAATATCTGTTACCACGCAGTCCAATGTATGATTATTCGTCAGCTTTCTATAGTTTAAATAAATTATGTAGGTATATTAGTTTCTCTGTATTCACATTTCAATATAATATACAAAGAACTGTAAAAAACCTAAATTCAAATAAAAACATCATTTACTACTATCGGGTACTTTAACTAAGTTAACAAGACAATTAGCTACGAGAGAAGATATTTAAAGATTCATAAGATTAGATTTACTAGGATTAGGGACTAGTGAATTCCTCCTTACCCAATCTGATATCTAAATCCTTATTCATTTCCATTACGGATTCAGTGCAACTAGATGCTTGGATGACAGGAAATGTATAACTGAAGGTCGTCAGCATAGAGATGATAATTACAGTTATTTATAACTTTTTTTTTATTAAGTCCACAACACACTAGCCATGCACTTACATTTAGTATGGTTAAAATTAAAACCACGACCAATTAATTCAAATTGTATATATATAAGATAACCATTTTTGAGTGCTTCTGTTTTAACACCTCATAATTCAAAACTTTCGAAAATAGCGGCCTCTATACCATTTAAAAAAAAATAGGATAGTCATGGGACTGCCGACAGAAGTGAAAACCTAAACGAAACGACCAACTTAAAACCTGTTGGTGACATAAATTAATAAGGAGTTGACAAAACTCAATGTTTAGATTAGCTTCCTCTAGTGGATCTATGGAGTGGAGTTCAGTGCTTTTTCTCCATAGCAAAAGTGCACAAACGTGCCTAAAGAAGTTTTCACTTCAAAAATTAATTTCGAATAAAATACATACTAACTCGCATCTGTATACATATAATATATGGTTAAAAATAAAAAGTAGGTAATAACATATCTAAATGTATACATAGGGTACACTGGAAGTTCTCCGCTCCTGGCCGCTCATAAATGTTGAATTTCGAATGTTTTAAATATAAGAAACTCGGCTCCGTCTTACTAATTTCCGATCAGGGTCGTGTCCTGACGTGAGTTTAACATTTTTTACTCATCCCAAAAGTGCACAACGCCGCTAAAGAAGAAAACAAATTCAATGTCTACTTCCATAGTACCAAATAATAACAAAATATGAAAAGACAATATTTGATGAAAACCGTAACGGTTACGATATGTTTTACATATTCTGTGGGTGATGTCCCAATGTGATCTGTTGTGCATGATTACATTACGAAACCAACACAGTTATGGCTACCATAAAAAAGAATAATAAACAAGGTTAGAACATTTATGTGTGGAATTACTGTAATTGAATGATACAAACAAAATGTTACGTTCGCTCTTGACGGTAATCCCGACTGGGACTATGGGAGATTGGCTCGGTCTGCCTCATGAAAAAATATTGAATGTTTATGTCCTTGACGATGTTAGTCCGGGATTCGTGCTAATAACAAAATCTGTTGTTTATACGATAAGTTTGTAATGTGTTTAATCTGTAATCTAGAAAATTGTTAAAGTATATTGCGTGCGTTTGCGTATCAATCAATTAGCCTATTGCAACGCACTGCTGGACCTATGTCCTATCCTGGCCTAGCTTTCAATGTGCGCCACGGCACCGGGTTCTCCGCCTTCCGTATCCCTGCTATCCCATATCCGTGTGAGTATGCACGTGCGTTTTTTGCTTATTCTTCTTTTTAATTGAATATTACTGCGAATTTCGTAAGTTTTAATTACATTTTGTACCGAGTTTCATTAACTATAAAGTATATAGTTAATGAAACTCGGTTAAGTATAAGAATTAACTAAAAAGCTTTCAATAAATACAATTTTTATTTTTGCCTTATATAATATTTCAGAAATGTTTCGTAATTCTAGGAAGCCATACCACTAGTTGTTATCCAGACTAATAATGTAGGTAAGTAAAAATTAAAACAGAGTATTAATAATTAGCGAAAGAAGAACATTTGTAGCAAGTCTAGGATGTAACAAAAATTCGCAATTAAAAAAAACTAATATTTGATTAAGAAAAATAGTTTTATACTATAAATATTATAATTGATAATATATGTTTGCCACACTCATTGTTGTAATCTTCATCATCACATTTTGCAAAAATAATTGTTGTAATCTTACCGGTAAACCACATCCTCATTTACCAACATTTCTTGAAATTTTACATTAACTCAACTAATGAATGTGCAGCATGATCCTTTTACAGGAAATATGCCTGTGTAAAATTTTACATAAAAATTAAACAAAAATCAAACTTGGAATATGTAGCCAGTATATCTGTTTCCATTTCTATGTACACATGTACTATCGAATACTTTGTCAAGACAAGTGTTTAAGTGAACTGCTTCAATAAACAATAGAAAATCTGTGAGCTGTTGAGAGAACTCGGACGTTTAAGATTTAATACAAACAAAAATTTACAATAACACACTTACTAGAAAATGTAGGCGGAAAATAGACTGTAGGAGAGCCATGCTTTGGCAAGTATGGGCTGGCTCTACCGGAGTGATACCACGGCCTTATGGAAATCCGGCAGTTAAGCAATGCTTCATTGTATTTCGCTGAGTGACTGAGGTTACCGGAGGTCCTATCCCTTCCCTCTCCCCCTCTTCGCGTCTTCCCCCCTTCTCCTACTCCCGCCTTATGCGTGCCCAGGGGCGGTGATAGTCACTTACCCGTTTGGTCGTTTGCCCTATATTCCATAGAAATATATTTATAAATATCACATTTTTTAAATATTTTTTTAGATGTTCAGTTTTTCTTTGGCCATAATATTTTTAGTGTATATATAGACTGTGCTGATTTCTAACGCCACCAGAGTTACATAGTTTCCCAAAAACATTAGGTTACTGAATGTAATAATGCATGAAGCATCACAAGGGAAGGGAAGTATAAAACCGAACTTGGGCTTAAGACTGCCTCGTAGACAGTACAGCGTAACGTAACGTTACATCGTGATATCGTCATCGTGATAGTAATCAAGAAAGTTATTTACTTTTTGGGACTAAAAATTAATACTGAGATTTCATTTCCATCTCTTTTTGCTAAACTGCTAAAGGAAGATACTAGATTCTTAATATGGAGGAACTGTCTGCGAGTGCCTTTAAACTTCGCCTCTGTCAAAATGAACTTTAATAATTTATAGACGACATTGCTAGTAGTATATATGCTGCACGAACTAAGATAAATTTCTAACCATCTGACATAAATAGTATTGAAATGATAATATTTGACTGACGACTTTTACATTATTTTTATTTTTTTTTCACAATTTGAACGTAAGAAGAAGAAAGTTCTTTTAATACATACCACACGACTCTTCTACAACTTTTTGCCGATAGCGACTACTGCGATTCTTAAAGACAAGGAGCATAAGGGAAGAAAATCTCTTTTGAAGCTTTTAGAGATTATACACTATTTGTTAGTACAAAGAAGAGTCACCGACAATCTAACGCTAGTTAAGATTGTTAAATTCAAAATCTTTATTTCATAAAATTGATCATCAATTATTATAGATCTACAGACATAGTCACCACAACAATAGTTCGCTTTATCAAATGTAAAATGATTACAGAAAAAAGCCTTGTGAGAAGAAATAGGGCAACCAAACTAACGATCAGTTATAACAATATTAGTAAATGTTATTACATCATTTTGTTGTGTGCTATTATGTTATTAAAATTAAAAGTAAATAAATTAAAAAAAGGGATGACAAAAGGGAAAATAAAAATTAAGGAAAAAAAAAGAAAAAAAAAGAGATGGAAAATAAGAAAAATATTTAGCTCATATTGCATTTCTATTAAGTTTATGAAATAGCCTGTGAATCCAATTTAATTCAATCCCAAGCGTTTTTATCATGTATATAATCCACTTCTGAGTAATAACTCTTAAGGTATAGTTGTCGTTTTACTATGGACTTAAACTTGTTTAGACTTGACATTTTCAAAATGTTTGGTAATTTTAGGTATCGCGATAATATTTAAAAGGTACAATATTAAACTCTTGGTTACCCGACGTTTCGATCAAATTGCACCGATCGTGGTCATGAGTGGACTTAGGTATCGCCACAATATTTTTCTTTGCCACTTTTCGTTTCTATTATAGACAGAATTTGTTGACCGCAAGGATCAGAATCTGATTTATTATTTTCTTATCTTTAATTAAAATATCTGTAAATATATTGTCTATATATGGAGCTGGTGTGGCTATTATTCGTGTGGGTAAATCAAAATGTATAAATATAAATCAAATGTCTGATGTCACTTAACACAAATATATATATATAGATCCTCCGCGCCTGTTCCTAACTAATTTGAGGTCGGCTTTCAGTCTAACTGATACATTTACGTGAAGCGATTGCCATCAGACCTCCACAACCCAAGTACTAGACGATATCGAAGTTCTGTTGTTAGATCAGGTTGTCGAACTTTTTAGGGCTCCAACTATCCACAACGAATGCCACAGATGTTCGTATGGCAACCGGGACCGACAGCTTAACGTGATCTTCGAGGCACGGGAGGGTCTCGATGTGTTAACAATGGTCACCCTTCCTTAGACTGACCAGGGTTGTAATACTTAACCTTGTAATGTGCTAACCTATTCGGTTACCATTTAGCCACGAGCCTCTCTCGCCCTTACGTATCACCTAACACAAATAGATACTATTATATAAAGTGTGACGTTTTAGCATAAATATATTGTAAATATGTGCTTGTGTGTCTGTGTGTAGACGCATTTATTGAAAACAAACACAATGAAGCATGAAACATGTCATGCTTCATTTATCAATTTTGGAATTAACACGTGAGAATAATTATCTCTAATTTTCTACAACAAAACTGCATATACACTGAAAGTTTTTAGAAATTAAAAACGGAATGATATAGAAACCTGGTAATATTTTTATTGCTTTTCAAAGTAGTCGCCGTTCCTTTCTGAGCACCGTCGCATGCGATTAACCATTGAATAAAGCAGTGAGCCCACGCTCCTTTAGGGAACTCTTCCAAGCCTTTTTCAAACGCAGCTACGGCATCTTCAAGGTTCATAAAATAAATTCCTCTGAGTTTATCTTTTATTTTTGGAAATAAATAAAAGTCACAAGGTACCAGGTTGGGACTGTAAGGAAGATGACTCACTAGCTGCACATCTTCGATAGACAAATATTCGATAGTCCGTCTGGTGGAGTGAGCTGTAGTGTTGTCGTGGTGCAGGAGGATCCTGCTTCTTGGACGCTGCTGTCTAACATTTTCCAAGACAACTGGTAGATAATGACTGACATACCAATCTGCAGTAACAGTCCTTCTAAAATGATTGTTGCTAAATGACCCGTCCCTCCAAAGAATGAGGCAATCATCATTTTCCCTTGACTTCTGCCCTTCTTTACGTTTGTCAGCAAATCTTTGAATGGAAACATCCATTGCGCAGATTGTCTTTTGGGTTCCGGTTCGTAACAATATATTCAGCTTTCATCGCCTGTAACGATGTCATATACAACATTCGAGTCACCTCCGTCGTACTTTTCAAGCATTGAGGGGCACCAATCCAAACGACGGCGTTTTTGATCTTCCGTCAAATTATCAAGTACCCATCTAGTACAAAGCTCTCTGACGCCTAAATGATTTCAATGATTCATGTAAGACTTTTGTACTTGACTCATATCAATTTCAAAGAGTTTGCTTCAACCACGTTTAAACTCATATAACCAGTTGTAAACGGTGGCACGAGATGCGGCTTCGTAATGAAATGCCAATCGAAGCCTATCGTAACATTGTTGTTGAGTAAGGCCGCAACGAAAGTCGTAATAAATCATTGTGGAAATTTTCTCTAGTCAAATTCATTTCAATGCACTACAGACACTTTTCAAATTGCCGTCAATTTCTAAAAACAAATAACATATGAAATCATTAAACGTCTACAGATTACCAAAGAGTTCCTTATTCGAAATTTAAATATTTTTTTTATCGGCTGCTTTTCTTACTGGCCTATTCTAAAAACTTGCAGTGACCCACGTAGAATAACCACACAATTAAGCAAACAGTTATATTGTAACTGATATTCTACGACGTACAGGCGACTACGACTTTTTATCATTCCTCCATATATTATATTTAGCTTAATAAACATGAATTGTAAGATACAGTCTGAACATGACGTAGATAAACTGAAGAAAAGCCTCACGATGCCTGCTAACTGAAATATGTTCATGCATAAATAACGATATCCGAAAAGCTGCGTCTGTTGACAGCCAAAATGTAAGACGAAACTCCTATTCAGCCCGTTAGTCTTATGTCTTATTAATAAACATCATGTGAGAGAAGAGAACATACTATAAAATAATTTTGTTTTTTTTGTTGATACATATCTTTTGATCTTTGCTTATATACCTGTCTAGATAGAGTAACTCCAACAAATAGTGCACTGAAAAAGGGATACAATTACGCACTCTGTGTGAGTACACAAGTGTAGTTATTGTCAACAAATTGTCACTGCGTGCGTGTTTAGGGATGCTTGCTCTAAATTATTTATTTACCTTCTTTTTTATTATAGTAGGGAGATGAATGGTAAATAAAATAATGATTTAAAAGAAAAATAATTTATTACAAAACATATTAATAAAAAAAAAACATAATAAAAAATAAACACCGTAGTACTGCACGTCAGAAGTGAAAACACATGCACACATATATATACATATACACACACACATCTATATATCATCATGACAATGTATGTCATCTGAGCGTGACGGTCACGCGAGTTCAGTGCTTTTCCCCATACCGAAAGTGCCCAAAGTGCGTCAAGAAGTTTTCACTTCAAATAAAAAGTGTTTTAAATACAGAGGTGTGTTAATATTCTTCATCTGTTAGAAACAAAAAATGACCAGCCTAATTCAAATTACAAAGGTACCAATGTAAAGTGAAAATAAGTTATTAAAAAAAGAAAGAATTTTTGGCGACTTCCACATACAGGAAAAACATACTCCAACAACATCTAGCGAAGACGAGCCAAACTACGGAGTAACTACTAATCCTGCATCGCGCTATGAGAAGTTCTTGCGCCGATTAGTATATATATACAACTTCCCAACATCAACGGTTGGGCCGCGGCCCGCCAGGCATGATCACCTCGCTTGGTCGAAGGATCCTTCCTTTGTGTTGGAGGGATAAAACACCCGTTCCTCCACAAATCTGTCTCTTTCTGTCTCTCACCAAACACTGTAAAACATAAGATGAGATTAATAAACTTAGTCAAAATTTTGGTAAAATAAACTGTGGTGTGGATTTTATGAATTTATAAAATGTTTTAAAAAAGCTATATGTTTAAAATATCCACTTAGTGACTTAATAACAAACCCACGTCGGGCATTTTTATGTAAGAAACTTACTTACTATTTAGTCATAAGTTACCTACCTTGTTTAGTATGAATCCACTCTTCAGCCGTCGTGACCCCTTCTTTGTAAAATATAAATCATCAGCAGAAAAACGTTCAGAACATACGACGAAAGTCGTGTGAGGAATCCACTGGTCCTCATTTCTGGTCTGCAATATAATTTCTTTCCATCGATTTGCCAGTACGGGATCCGTAGGAAATCTAAAACCCAAAAGATCCTAAGAACCAAAAATCTAATGCCAGACGTTACGTGTAGGAGGTTAACTAGACTAAGGTATCATTTTCTTAAGCGATAAACTTTTTTAATAATATAAAACAGCAACAGCGACATCGTTTTACGATTACCCATAGTTTTTGTAAAATTACCCCGTAATAAACTGACAACACCGGCTAATCTGTCATACATACAAATATTGAAATATTTATTCGTATTTTCTAAGAAAATAACGTAAATTAAAACAAAACTTACCGATGAAAAGTAATCTTAGTGTTATAACAAGTTTTTCCAAGATTGTTTCGACACAATTTAATAGCACAAACCGGCATGATTAATTGTTTTTCGTAAGCTCGCTACCGATGACAGTTCCAAATGAAAATGATGTCTATGACACTCGACTCTACGAAATATAGTCGTCTTTTTTAGCGCCGTTCTGCGCGGCCGAATATGTCATCTAGATATGTATATAATCAAAGCTTTTGATGTATTAATTCCATTCGAATTTCAAATGAGCTATTCAACAAGTTCTCATGCGCAATTAATTTATAATATTTCGAATACTCAATGTTGGTGGACATTCTGAGTCTAATACTGCCAAAGGGCATAAACAGAAACATGATTGTTTCAACATTATTTTTAGATAATTTATCGTATTTATGATAACATAAGGCACTTATTTGATTACAGGACGAATTGTTCGGCTCTTTTTGTTCAACGTTTATTTTTTTCTTTAACAGATAATTCGATTTGTCTTTACTGAGGGTTAAAAGTATCTCAGGCTTTGAGCGAGTTGTCAAGACTAAACATGAATTGAAGAATTAAAAGAAAAATAACAAAGAGAAAAGTTAAGTTTTACATTGTTTTGATTACGTTAAGTTTTAAATTTTTAATTCATGGATACATTTTTTCAATCCAAATGAAGATATGATTGTTGTAAAATTTCAATTAATATTTTTTTATTTAGTTATTTTCACCTGCGTTTATGGTCACTGCTCCGCTCCTAAAAATCATAGCGTGACACAATTTATAATGTTATTGATAATATAATGTGTCTTTTTGAGCATTATATGACTTTTTTCCTAAACTTTAAATTTTAAGAAAGCAGTTGTAGAAGATTAATCTTCTACAACTGTGGAACGCTTTTTTCTGACTAGTTATAGCCAATTGTGTAAAAATTGAGTTTTATCCGTACTAAATACTGCTACCCTTCATTTTACCATAATATTTAAACAGCATCTCCTGTATCAATGTACTTCTAGTATCTATAGTTTCTTTGATGTTCGACTTTAGTATCTAACTATATCCGGTCTGCCAAAATCAAGTCTCTCTGCTTCTTTTTGCCATGCGAAAGTGCAACATTGTGTAGAATAGTTGACTGCTTTTTACATTGCTCGTTTGTACCCTACGTCTTTTTAAATAATTTATTTAACCTAGCATTATTAGCTTTTCAGATTTTCAGGTCAGGAGTGTATATCTTAATCTTATCGAATATACCTTAGCGAATAGTGAATTTTTGATCTTTGAATGTAGTAGTTTTTTTAGCTCTCATTGAATTAGTAAAACTGCTATTTTTTCAAATAACTGTTACACATTTTAATATTTAAAAACAAATATATATTTTTGCGGGGTATTCTTTCACTACGCTTTAGTGTGTCGTTTTAATTTAAAAGTTATCAATCTCTGAATGCACGTTTGTTATTGTACTAATAGGTTTTTTATATTATAACTAAGATCATGGAAATGATCTTATCTCCATGACGTTAAGGATATTAAAACCAGAAATTAGTTTTACAGTAATAAATACTTCTTTGTACTGCCTTTAACGACTTTTAGATAAATCCAGACGTCAATAACGGATTTCTTATAAAGCATTACATTATATTTGTGTTGTATGAATGCCTACATATTGCATAATATGTGAAATAATTACTGGCATACAACAATAATACCACGTCAATCACTTAGGAGTTATGAGTAATACAATTCACTTAACTGATTAAGTAAGTTGTGTACGTGATTAAGCAACATTTGATACGAAGCCAAAAATATTTAGGTAAAACTAATTGCGATAGTATTATTAAACAATTCAAGATTAAATTTTGGTGAAGAACTATGATAACCTGGAAGCTAGCAAAGAATGTATTGTATTCTTTTAACGGGCTACTAAGTGCAGATGGTCATCCTTTCGTTGTCGAAACACCAAAAAGTCGAACTAAACGCTTTGACAGCTCCTTTTTGGTTCGCGTCGCCAAAGTGTGGAATGAACGGCTCGTGTCAACTTTCAAGTGTAGAGTGAATAGGTTTCTCTTGGATAGGCGTGTACCATCTTTGTCTTCATCGTTACTTTCCATCAGGTGAGTTGGAAGACAAAAGACATTTGGGAAAAAAAATAGTCATAATTATGTATTTACACGTTAATTAACGCGATCACGAAATAGGTATTACATAGATATGAATTGCTTTACGTTTCGACCAGGTTGCACTTGCCCTGGTCAAAGGCTGACTTAATGATCACGTTAATTTCCGGGTAAATACATAATAATATCATGGAACGCGAAAGTTTAAAAGTTAGTCATTTTTAGTCAGTCGTCATGATTCTGTAGATACACAGAGCATAATAAGGATATTTTTGTTGTGAGTTTTTGTGAATTCAATTTTCAATTGACACTGAATTCAACAGTAATTGTTAGTATTTAGAAAGGACGAAGGCGAATTAAAAGTAAACAGTTAAAAAATCTAGCTAAAATAAAGAAATACATTACATTGTTCATCATTAAGCTCTCAAACCCCTATTCTTTAAACTAATTAAAACATATCATCTGACCCTTCTTCATTAATAGTAAAATCTTAAAGTAAAAATATCGTATGTATGACTGTTATATTGTTATACAAGTATGTTTAAGGTTCCCATTAAGAATCTACGATCATCATTCGGAATTTTTCTTGGTCTTCCTAAAAATCGAGATCCTAGACTGGTGACTATTACAGATGTTAATATAAGAGTAAGTGGAAGGAGAATTTTAAATCGAACCGTAGACGATGCGATATCAGCTTGAGATTTGTGTTTTATTGCTTTTGACGCGGACTACACTGTTCGCGTCCGTGTATACACATACATATAAGCCAATACACGTGGATCAGAAACCCAGTTGTGTTTTTGAATGAAACCAAATAAATAAGTCGTGTGCAAAAAAAAAATGGTATTTCACTCGAAGCCGTCCTGAGGCGCCAAAATTTCAGTTTATTTCCTGATGCGCAAAAATTTTATTATATTTATTTATTATTTTAAAATAAAATAATTCTGAGAAGCCCACGTACAAAAATGTTAAACGGTTATATTTGTATTAAATACGTCAAAGTAAAGAAACACTTTTTAATACAGGATTGAATACATTCATTGTGTTCAAATACAAGGTAATCGTTTCTCAAAGCCCAACAAAACGTGACACATCAAGAAGATTTGAACCTAATTTCCAAAATATCTAAACGTCGCTTCACATAATTAGGGTTTAAACAAAAGCTTGTCGACATTTATATCTTCTGTTTCTGTTGGTCGTAATTACTTCTATCGAGATCACGGCACATCAAACAGTGATTGATAGATATAATACGTACCTACGTCTATTGTATTAGCTGGGCTACATTCAATCAACGTAAGTCTCACAAATTCTATTACAAAATTAATTATGTTATTAATGTTGCTAAGAGTTAATTATTGATGTAATGTAAACGATATATTATGTTACAGTATGTAAACGGTAGTAGTGTGGCATGCATACAAGTGTGAAAATATCCTTTTCGGGTATGGAATATCCGTGGACGTTATGTAATATTTCGTAAGTATATGTACATTAAATTTTGATATACTTATACGATAAATATGTTTCTATACTTAACAATAATTTACTTGTTTTCTAAACTTAGTACTTTGTTTAAAAATAATCCTCCACCTTTTTTAAATTAAATATTCTTTTACATTAAAAAAGCTTACTTTTGTGGTACTTGTTTCTTATTCGTTTTGTTTTTTAAATTTGATTTAATATACGTACTACAGCATTGAAGAACCACCCGTTTTATCCGTATTTGTCAAAGTGCCTAACGTAATTTAATATTTCGGATAACGTCTTTTTTTTTTTTATGGCGTAGGGGGCAAACGAGCAGACGGGTATTGGTATTGGTAAAGGGCTCTGTTTCCGCATTTAGACTCATAGGCGGTCCATTATGCGTTCAGATAGGCTGGCTAGTTGAGCCAGCCTAGCTCCTTCCAGAAGCACAGAAGCCTCCTGGGGCGTTCACAGGCTTCTAGGAGCGACCTCGCTCCTGCGAGGATATTTGCCCGTTGTGTGGCCACTCCCTCGCACTCCAGGACGACGTGGGCGGCCGTTTCCTCCGCATTAAGACAGCCTCTACATAGAGGACTGTTTGTCGCATTGATGGTGAATAGGTGCCGGTTTAGGGCCAAGTGGCCCGTAATGGTACCTACAACTATTCTGATCTCAAGTCGGTTAAGACTGAGCAGTCTGCAGGTTAAACGTGGTGAGACCTCCGTCAGCACCAGTCTAGATTGCCTACAGCCGGGCGTATCAGCCCAGCGACCGTTGTGCGCTTCACGGGTTCGTTGCCTTACCCATGAGCGAAGTTGATTGAAGGGGAGTGGCAGCAATATAGTTGGCCCTGCCACTGTCGTTGCAGATCCATTTCTTGCCAGCTCATCTGCGGCATCGTTGCCGAGTGAATTACTATGCCCCCTGATCCATTGAAGGGTTAGCCCATTGCCAGAAGCTAAACGTTCGAGTGTCTGGTGGCATTCGTATATAAGGCCGGAGTTCATGGTGTTGCCCTCCAGGGCTTTCAGGACGGCCATACTGTCCGAGAGTATGCGGATGTTGTACTCCTTTATACCCCTTGACATGACCGCGGTAGCGGCGTAGGTTATTGCAACGCACTCACATTGGAATATGGAGCTGTGTCGGCCTAGCGCCAGTGATATTGTTATATTCAAGTCTTGTGAGAAAACTCCGGCTCCAGTCCCTGTCCCCATCTTAGAACCGTCCGTGTATATCCGGACTTCGTTTATGCCAGATTGATCTCGGTCGCTCTCATGTAGTTGTATTCGGTACCTTCTACCGAAGATATGTTGTTTAGGGATCCTATCGCATGGGGCAGCTATTAGTGGTTGGTATTCCACTAATTGGTTCCATAATTTGGAATGAGGACCTTCTTGGTTGTACCATAGACCTAGGTGTTTGAGTCTGATGGCTGCCATTGCTGCTTCTTGTTGTATATATAGGTCTAGTGGCGCCAGATCTAAAGCTACTTCAAGGGCAGCTGTGGGTGCTGTGCGCATGCAACCAGTGACGGCAGCACATGCGAGTCTCTGGAATTGTTGTAGTTTGTTTCTGACGGTGCTTAGCTCTGTTCTCTGCCACCAGGTAATGGCACCGTATGTGACGATTGGCCGTATGACCGTTTTGTACAGCCATAGTGTGATTTTTGGTGATAAACCCCAGCTTTTGCCGAGGAGTCGCTTGCATTGGCAGAAAATAATGCTGGCTTTGTTCAATTTTGTGTCCAGGTGCCTGTTCCATAGGAGTTTACTGTCTAGTATCACTCCTAGATACTTGACTTCCTTGGTAAGGGCTAGACGGGTGTTGAATAGTTTGGGTAGTCTTAATTCTCCTAAACTTTATTTGTGAACATGATCAACTCTGTCTTCGTCGGGTTCACTGTTAAGTCGTGTTCCTCACACCATTGTTCCACGACCTTCAAAGCAGACCTCATTCGGTCGCATACCACACTCTCAAAGGGCCCACTGATGAGGATGGTCAGGTCGTCTGCATAGCCCACTGTGAGGAACTTGCGATCATTGAGCCGAGTAATAAGCTCATTGACCACAATGTTCCACAAGAGAGGTGAGAGAACTCCGCCTTGCGGACAGCCTCTGGCCACCACCCCTCTTGTTGTGTTATTCACAGTGAATTGTATGGCTCTGTGTCTGAGCATGTTGTCGATCCATCCTGCAATTGTGGAGTTGACCCCATGCCTTGCCAGAGCTTGGCTGATGCTGGTGAAGTTAGTTTTGTCGAAGGCACCCTCAATATCGATGAAGGTTCCTAGAGTTGACATCTTGTATTTTAGGTTGCCCTCTATGTATGAGACAACTTGATGGAGGGCAGATTCTGTTGATTTGCCCATTGAGTAAGCATGTTGGTTGGGGTTCAGAGGGTAGTTGACTAGTGCAGTGCTTCTGATTTCCCTGTCTATTAGTCTCTCCAGTACTTTAAGTAGGAATGATGTGAGACTGATGGGTCTAAATGATTTCGGTTGTGTGTAATCTCCTTTGCCGGGTTTGGGGATGAAGACTACTTTGACCTCTCTCCATTTCAGGGGGACGTAGCGGTGTGCCAAGCAGCTTCCGTAGATAATCCGAAGATGATCTATCAGTGCCCTATCGCACCATTTTAGCAGGCCTGGGAAAATACCATCTAATCCTGCCGCTTTATATGGAAGAAAGCTGTTGATCGCCCATTGCACTTTATCGTGATTAATGATTGTGCGGGCAGTGGTCCAGTCAGGCTCACCCAGTGTATCTTCCTCACTGTCTTCCCATGTGTTCTCCTCGTTTGATATGCGACAACCTGGGAAGTGGGTTGTCATCAACAGTTCTGATGTCTCCGAATCTGTTTTGGTATAGGTCCCATCAGGTTTTTTCAAGAAGCCAAGACTGTGCATCCGTTCACAGCACATGATGTTTTTGACTCTATTTGCCTGATCGTTGTTCTCTATGTTAGTGCAGAAGCTTCTCCAGCATTCAGTTTTACTGATTCTGATCCGCTTCTTGTAGTTTTGTAGGGTTTGTTTGTATGCGTCCCAGTGTTGATCTATTCGTGAATTTTTGGCTTTATTGAACAACTTTCTAAGCTTACGCCGTTGTTTCTCCAGTTCCGGTCCCCACCAGTGTTGTTTACTGCATGGTCCCGTTCTGGGTAATGAAAGTGGGCATGTTTGTTCAAAGCATGTAATTAAGGTGGTGGTAAGGTTATTCGCGTGGTTATCAATATCCGCTTTGGTCCCATGGGCATTCGGCAGATGGGTATCTTTCAACCTTTCCGCGGTGATTACTCCATACTTACGGACGTCCATTTTGCGAGGATTTCGCCGAGGTTCTGGCGGTGTGAGAGTCATCTTCAGTTCAAATTTGATCCAACGATGATCCGAGCACGACGCCTCATCCGAAACATGCCAATTCGAAATATGTGATGACGCGTGCTCACTAGCTAGTGTTAGATCTATAATTGTTTGGGCTCTCGATGTGACAAATGTCGGTTCTGAGCCAATGTTGATTACATTTAGTTTAGTTGTGAGTAGAAAAGAAACAAAATCCTTACCTCGTTGGTTGTCAGTCTTACTGCCCCAAAGCACATGGTGTGCGTTGGTATCCGCAGCAACGATCAGCTCCAGTCCCTCTCGCTCGCAGTAACTTGCAAGTGCAGCCAGTTCCGGAGTGGGAATGTCTGCGTCGCCCGGCAGGTATGCGGACGCCATCACCACTTCTGGGAGGCCTGAGGAGGGTTCCTTGAGTCTGATGGTAGTCAGGTCTCTAGAACAGAACTCGGTCATTAAGGTTGTATTGGCGTGTTTCGGTGTAAAAATACATGTACGCGGGTTATCAATGGTAGTATTAAGAAGCAGTTTACCTCCAATGTTGTTTAGACCGCAGATCCTGCCCTTCCTAATCCACGGCTCCTGGATTAGGGCTACGGTCATGGTGTTGACCTCCAGCATTCTGCGTAGGCTAGCCGTTGCAGTTTGACTGTGCTGGAGATTGGTTTGTAGTGCGTTAAGGTTGAGGGGGGCTGATAGCGCCATCATCGCTATCCATTAGCGTCTCATCCAGATCGCTGTCCGTCTCTCCGGAGAGTCCCCTCTTCGGCGAGTCCGGTTTCGACGGACTGGTCTGGATGCTTGGCCCCTTGCTGGGGCCAGGATGGGCTTCCCCTTGTCTCCCGCTGCCTAGGTCTCCGGAGACCCCCTGGGACACAGCTTCCAGGTTCGGCAGCGTTTGAGGACGGTCGTCTAGGAAACGAACGTAGAGGTTACCTAGTAGGTAGTGTACCCTACGTCCGCTTTCCCTGAGCCTGGACACGTCCTCTTCTGGGATGCCGAGCACCAGGAATAGAGATTTCTTCTCCTCCTGGGGCTCGGCATGGTAGAGTGCCCAATTGGACACCTTGTAGTCTGGGTTTTGACACGTCAGCCACGTGCGAATGTGGTCCAACGTGTCCTTGGGACCTACCTGCGGTACCAGGAGTCCCGCCTTGATTCGTTTGGGAATCTCAGACTGGCGTTTGACTACCAGTCTGGTTCCCGAACGTGGTGCTTCGATCTTGCTAGCGGCCTGGCGTAGCCATTGAAGGGCGAAGTCGTCATTGCACCACATCTTAAGGACCCCTTCGCTGTGGAAGGGCTTTCCCCTAAACTGTGGCGCAACGAAGGGGACACAGGACGCGCTGGGTGCGAACATTTCAGCTTTCAGCACGTCCTGCAGCCGGCCCTCTATGGCCTCCGCCTGCTCCTTGGTGAGATCATGGTAAGGCTCCTGCATTACAGCGACGCAGTAGTCATTCGACTTTAAAGCGTCGGAGTAGCTCGTGGAGCCTGTGTTGGTGGGCTGGGGTTTTGGGCGTTTACCTCCGCCCTGTGGAGTCAAAGACTCGTCCGGCCGGCTTCTTTTGGCGGGTTTGGGCGGGCCCGAGGGCCTGCCCGTTTGCTTTGCAGCCCCACCTTTGTTGCCCCGTCTAGTGTGACCCTGCTGTGGGGTCGCATTGACAGCAGCAGGCCTCTTGGCGCCTAGTGGCGTCCCCGTAGGAGCAGCTGTACCCTTAGCTAGACTATTGTCTTTGCCGAGGGTTGGCGCATCCTTACTGGGGACAACGTGAGTCTTTGCAGACTCTTCAGCAGCTTCAAGCTGCTTACTACCACCTGGCACCGGAGGCCCCGCTAATTCTGCTTCCGCCCGAGCTTTCGCTCTTTTGGCCCTGCGGTTCACCCTAGACGGCTTTGGTTTGGGGTTTTGTGGCCTCTTCTTCTTTATGCCTACCAGGTTCCAACAGGGTTCATCCTGGCTGGGACCCGCGGGCACAGGCATTGCTGCCTTTAGGGAGGAGAGGTCGATGCTCGTCTGTGGCGCATCACCCTGGTTGTGCACCTGAGGAGCTGCCGGTTTGGGGGATGACGCTGCACTCGGGTTGTTCACCCGAGGAGCTGTCGGTTTGAGGGGTGTCGCTGCACTCGGGTTGTTCACCCGAGTAGCTTTTGGTGGTTTGCATGGTGCATCACCTGGGTTATTCACCCGGGGTGCAGCCTGCGTTGGTGTTATAGGGGTTTTTTTATTTAAATTATCCATTAGTTAGATTTTTTAAATTCGTCCCTCTGTCCTTCCACCCTCCTTGGAGCCCTCAAGTGGGGACGTCGCGGCAAAAGGCACACAGACGCCAGAAGTAACAGAGAGATATAGAACCCCTACCCTAGCAGAGAACGGGCCGAGCTAGGCAGGAAGACGTAGTCGTCCCGCCCGTCGTCTGCCCCCACTAGGAAAGGGTTCTCGCCTGACGGCCCTCTGACGGGTCGTCGCAGCCGGTTGACCGAAGGTGGCTAGCCCCCAGCCTCCCGTGTCAGGAGAAATCCGGGCCAAAGCAGTGTGTTGCCTTTCAGCTCAACTACCAGGACACCTTCTTCCCCCCATACGGGTCCCCGCATACGGCACAAACATGCGGGTGGTTGCCCCTCCCCCCACCCACCGTCAGTCTTAGTTGATGGTGAGCCCGCAAGTATCAACCACATACTACTCGCAGAAGGTTTTGCGGAAGGAGCAATAGGATGGGATAAGGTAGGAGGGTGGAATTTCGACTGGGTGTTTCAGTTACTTCTGTTTCATAGGGAACCAGATCAAAAACAGGCGGCAACCACGTGAAGGAAAACTCCCCAGACTTGACATGGGGATCTACACGACCTGCGCTCGCTCCCATGGCCATTCGCCGTGCACGTCCTCCGGACAGGAGAGCATGCCAGGGCTGGATCTGTTCCAGGCGATCGAGGCCTTTTGGAACAAACCCAACCCCGCCCACGAGCAGACGGGTCACCTGATGGTAAATGACTACCGCCGCCCATGGGCACCTGTAACTCATGAGTCACAAGTGCGTTGCCTCCCTTTAAGGTGGGAGTAGAGTATGAGAAGAAGGGGAGGGGGGAAGAGTGGGAAAAGGGGGAGGGGGGAGAGCGGGAATGGGGAAGAGTTGAAGGACGGAAATAAGGGAGAGGGAAGGCCGCCCTTTAAGGTGGGAATAGGGGAAGAGGGGGAGAGGGGGGAAGAGTAGGAAGACCAGAGAGGGGTATTAGAGGGGAGGAGAGGGGAAAGACGGGAATAGGGGAGAAGGAAGGGTTAGGACCTCCGCTAATCTCACTCACGCGGCGAAAATCAATGCAAGCATTGTTTCACTGCCGGTTTTCTGTGAGGCTGTGGTATCGAGCGGAGTCGAGCCGGCCCATACGTGCCGAAGCATGACTCTCTCACGTCAAATCTTCAAATCATCTTCGATTTTATTTTAAAAAAAAGACAATTTCAATTTCGACAATTCGATTTTATTATCGATATTTACTATTTTAGTCGCATTACAAATAGAAAGAAAATTAGGAAAGGTAGTTAGGCTGCATTAGAGCTGTTCTACTGTTTGAGAAACACTAATTTAATAATACAGACTTTAAGTAAGTGTTATGTGTGTGTAATAGAGGTGCAAAGGGGGTCACCACTTACCACCAGACCTGTGTAAATGTGTGCTTACCAGGTTTACTTTTATCAAAATTAGAACAAAATTTAGCTCTAGAGTCATAAAGGCTACTGTCTAATACGAGGTAGAAGTTGTCATGTAAAGCGACTGAATTCGAATTGGTCCACGATATTAAGTGTGATATTTGAAGCGTGAATGAGTGTACCACTGCTTCGAAACGCGTCTTCTAAGTTGTAAGGAATGTTATACATGTAATTGATTATGATATATTGTATATATATTGAAGATTATGAATTCTCAGAAAGCAGAGAGCTTCGAGAGTAGAGTAATAAGTTAAGTTCTCCCCTGCTACCGATTATGTGCGGACGCTATATGTTGATTACTAGCTTTCGTTTAATAGTTTTCTTGTTTTACAGAGTAGAGAACGCCAAAAAACAAATTTAAATATCTAACCGTGGTTTTTCCTGTATAAGAGTTTTGTTTGGCTTGAAACAAAATATTCAACTTAAATTCTCTTAACAGATTTAGTTTCCTACATAATCCCACTGATATTATAAATGTGAAAGTTTGGATATATGGATGTTTGTTACTCTTTCACTCCAAAACTACTAAACCGAATGCGATGAAACTTGGTATGTAGATAGCTGTAGACCTGTATTAACATATAGGCTACTTTTTATTCCCATATTCTCACGGGATCGGGAACTACGCGGGTGAAACCGCGGGGCGCTACTAATTAGTTAATATTTATTTCTGTAGCCATAGTGATGATTGATTTACATGTAATAATTTTCAAGGTTATACAGAAACAACTTAAAGAAGGTATGAAAACCGATTTAAAATGCAATTTTGTAGCAGTGCTTTATGTAGTCGGTAACATACCTACCTAATAATAGATGTCACACCGCGTTGCTTCACTTCATTACATAGTAGCAATTTCAGTATTGGCAGCAATTTAGCCCGATATTGCCATCTTCTAACTCAAATAGAGTTAGAAGATGGGAATATCAGGCGAACACATAGACATAATTCTAAGCTCACTTACTAACCATGCTCTCAGATATTAATCTTGGGTTGAACATCATTTTCGGTCTAATGGATGTTAGTATATTCTTCAAATGGGTAGGAAGATATTTACCCCACATTAAAAATTTATGCTTTGATGCGCACATTACAAAAGGGTCGGTAGAAATACATTATCTATTTTCGTATATGAGCTCAACTAAATATTCAGAAGCTAGGAAAATAGAAAATTAAGGTATATTTGATTGCGGTGGTTGCGTGACAAAAGATAATTATATTCATGGTATTTTAGTATTTTTAAGGTTGCGTTGGAAATAGAATCTCGTTATGGAAGCTCTTCTATCTACGTAACACCATTCAAGTTCCTTTCAGTTTGTACGTCCAACCGAGAATCTTTTCATTTTTGTCATACTTACCTATTACCAAGGCAATGAAATTAGAGATATATTATTGTGTATGTAGGTAGTTTGTTCACCACCTTATCCCCACATTATGTAATGTTAGAAAATTATAGCATTTAGTACACTTACAGCACTGAACAATTTTTTAAAAGATTAGTATAAAACTGTTTTTATTTTTGAGTAGAACAGATTAAAATAATCTAATAGCCAGTTGTATTTAAGTATCAATTAATGATTTAGGATAATGGTTCCAAGACGTAATAAGTATTTTTTTGTATACAGCCCATTAAATAGTGAAAACAACAAATTTCTTTTTAATATTCTTCCCTTAAGAATGTTTGAGTAAGATAAAAAACGTTCATTTTGGAAGAAACTGCTTTCATACCAGAAAGTAATACTGTTAAAAAAGAATACTGAATTTTAAATTTTTATATATTGTTCGTTGGCGATGAATGTAAATAGTAATTACTTGACAAGTAAAAGCGTCTCGCATCGTCTTTGGCTGTGCCTCATAAGCGATATCAGAATCCTACAAAAAAGATAAAGCAGATAACGTCACAAAATTTCACATTAACAAAAGTCCTAACCCTAGCACTACACCAGCTCCACCTGAAGCTTTCCTCTCCTGAACCCAGTTATTGTATGCCTGTGTTTATTAAGAATATAAGCTATGCCCATTACAAAATTTATCTAAATACGTCCACAAGTTGTAGTGAGTAGAACTTACTACAAACACCTAGAAATTTTTGCATTTTTAACATAAGAAATTACAAATTTATTGATAGATAGCTATATGAAAATTTATAAGCCATTCATCAAGTTGATTCTTTGTTAAGAGTTCTATTAATAAAAGTTATTGGAATACACGACGACATACGAGGCTAATGCAGAATTGGATAGGATATTGTAATAGTTTCCAAACTATACAATATAGGTACTATTTAACAAAATAATTACATACAAGGCCGAATTTAGTTATTTAAACTAAACTTTTATTAACTACAGAAAACTTTTATTAAGTCTATGTTAATATTTCCTAAGTAACAAAAAGAAATATTACGTTATTGATGGTAACAAAACCGAAACGATTAATATTAGTCGTTGTGGTATCTTGGCAATGCACCAAAAATGTATCACAATAACTTAAAGGTGCCTCGTAGTTTTGCTTATGTACAAGTAATTAATTTATATGTTACGATTAAGTTTAAGTTTCGTAGTTTTTAAATGACATTGCAAGTTATTTAAAAACAATCACAGTGGCATCACACAGTCCTTAATTTTAAAGTGACAAGGCTTCACTTTTTATTGCTTACCCGTGGGTAATAGTTTTGTATTTAAACAGTTTTAGGAAGTTCAAGCATTATAACTATTGTGGTCGTTGTACGGCGCTACAAATTTTAGGTGCTTAAAACTTTTATATTGCATTAAGAAATACTGCAATCTAATTAAATATCTAAAGTTAGAAGTAAAAGTGGCCTCTACGATAAGGCTCTGTCTTAAACAACCTGACAGTTAATGCTTTTAATTCCTACCTAAATAAAAACTATTTAAAACTTTTTATACTGTAAAATCATTACCTACATTTTCTTTTACACAGACCTTCATTACCGGAATTGAAACTCCAATTGGAAAAGGCCAGAACACGGCTCGTAACGTCCAATAATCTAATAGCATTGCCCAAAATTTCTTTTCCATCTATCATGATGATATTGTGTTTAACTACCTCTTATTTCAAACAAAAGTAATTTTAGGGTACAATGATAATAAATCCGTAATCCAAACAAAAGATTTCTTTTTAGTTTACTTGACGGGCTTAGTAAAAGCTTTTGGTTTACAACTTCCTTTCAAAGGATGCCACAAACTATGACCACGTCAGGAATTCAAGGTGGGTGTACAACTTCATAAAACAGTACGGCATAGTCCGTGTTCGTACGTATTTGTTTTTGTTATGATATGACATTTTTTTGAAATACTTATTTTTTTTAACCTTTGGATACCCTTGGATTTCCGTCTCGACTCGGTTACGGCATTAAAGCAAAGAAATAAACATATTTGCATTTTTATCGTTGTTCCTAGCCAATTACCCTTAAGGGATGTCAAGCGCAGTATCCTTGTAAAAGTAATGATTATTTTATGACTTCTAAACATGGTTGGTTGGTAATACAAGTAAGTAAGTATTAAACAGATTGAGTCCCTTTAATTGAATTGTCAAACTGTCATTAAATCTGGCCCTTAAAACGTATTGACTTAATAGAAAAGTGGTAGTAGAAGTCCGTAAGTTTGTAATCTCTGTAGGGAGATGGCAAATCAAAAGTTCCGACAGCAGAACTTTTGTTTTTCAGTCTGTCTTGACTAGAATTGGTCTGGCATTTTCTTAAAAGAAATAATGAAATAAATAGTACATTAATTTATAAGCGTATTTTTTTTTCAAATGTTTATGGGACCAACTTCGAATTATACCATATCCAATAAAATAGTAGTTATCGAAATTGAACTACTCTGTAAAAAGTTACGTGCGTAAAATACATAATAAAATGGGTTAACTTGAGAAGCTCCTCCAATTTCTGGTAGGTAAAAAAATTGCTTAACATCGACTTAGCGTTACTATACATAGCATACATCCAATCAAATTTGAAATCTGAAGTGTTTCATTTGTATTGTACAAGCGATTCTAAGGAATAATGAAGCTTATTCACAGCTTAGTTACAAGGTTACATAAATTCTTTAAGGAAATTTGAAGCTCGTCGTTGTGTATAAATCTCTACAGTTAATACGTTTCTCATTTCCTGTACACATAACTAAGGAAGTGAGCTCCTATGTTAATATTTTGCTTTCGCATCGAATATAAACGAAAGTACATAGCATCAAAGCGATTAAAGAACAAGAGGAAATCTCATTTATCCCGATGGAATTGCGAACGCATTGATAAGGCGGATAAGACGAAGTTCTGAAGACCGTGGCAGGAACAGACAACCGGAAAGTTTGGAACTTCATTCTTCTGATTGCGGTCAAACGGACGGAAACTTTAAAATTGTTTTATACTAGAACAGTCTCTCAATCAATACAATTTGTATTAAATAACTCTTTGTGGTTCCGCGAATTTTAATTGTGTTAACCAGTTGATTATCATGATTTTGAAAGAAAATGTTGGGCGTATTTAATTACTTTGTTAAAGATTTCTTCAAGCGATTGTAATTGAATGATTCGACAGCTAATTTCAGCAAGAATTTTCGTTTATAACTTTTTACGTTCAAATAGTTTTGTTACTTTTTGGGGCTATTTATTAGTCAAAGTTTCTGGATAGAAAATGTAGGTTCCTTTGTTATGGTCTTATGTTATGTGTTGATGTTGTTGATGGAAATACAAAAATACTAAAAATTATTTTATTTTGCAAACAACGGCAGGGTAACAGTGGATATAATTCAAGTGTGTAGATATAAAAGTGTTTCTTAATTCTTTGTAAAGGTTAATTTATATTTAAACAATCAATATTTCTAACAGAAAATGAACCATCATAATCATTTAAGTTTTAGCAATGTAAAGTGGTAGCATTCTAGTCGTAGGCATATAGTTTAATAATTTATTAATATATTATAAAATAAACCACAACGATATACAAGCATTACTCATTTAAAGGTATTAGAAAAAAGGGGATAACGTTTTTAACAATGGGAATTTCTTAATTCAGGATTTATTTGAACACCTATCAATTTTCCGAATAAGAGGGAAAACTTTTCAATTGTTCGAGATCACAGATTAAAAAACTTTTTAACAAAAAATTAAACCGACGAAAGAAGAAAGAAACTGAAAAGTGAAAAATAAACTCCTTAGCCTAAATAAACTTCTACAGTAATGTAAATACCTAAATTACTTTGAGTCAGTGTCAAACAGTTACTAATTAAAACGCAAATTAATTATTATGTAAAATGATGGCACCGGCTATTTTACGTAGACACGACGGCGACGCGTCTATTTACGCAAGTGTTTTGCAATTTTATATTTTGTTTGTAGTTTTGGGGCCGACTCAAAATTATTTAGGTATTTACATTACTATAGAAGTTTAGTTAGGCAAACGAGTTTGTTTTTTACTTTTCAGTTTCTTTCTTCTTTCATCGGTTTAATTTTTTGTTGAAAAGATTTTATTTTTTAGTTTTTGTGGCTAAAAAATCAACTATAGGTCTCAGTCATGTTGTAGTATCATTAGAACTACATTTGTGTGATAAGTTTCAACAAAATCGGTTCACAGGTGAAAATTCAATAGGTGAACAATCATTCATCCCCTGGTTTTCCACCATTAGGGTTGATTTTTTTTTAATTTAAATGGGACCAATTCTGAGGTATGCCTTATTCAATAAAAAAAAAGAATTATAGAAATCGGACTACCCTGTATAAAGTTATGCTTGGTCATACATAAAAAAAAATAAACGGGTCGACTTGAGGACCTCCTCCTTTTCGTCGATTAATAAATATAGTTCCATACTGATGGCTCGCGATTATAGAATTTAATTCGTTTATTGTTAAGTCTGCATTTTATAAATGATCTCGCAGGTTTCGATGACCCATATGTCTAAAACGGTATTGAACCTCTAAGTCTTAGGAGAACCTTTACCTCCCTGTGTTCTCTGTCGCCTTGACAGTGGTTTGTGATTTGAGGAGTAATAGAGATGTTGCCCAAGGCTACTTACTACTACTAAACGGCAATAAATTCACCCTTGCGTTTCATAATTAACTTCCTTCTGCAAATGCCTAAATTTTCGAATGACCTCCCCTCCCTGTCCTGGTTTTTCCAATTAACTGCATTGTGGGTTGTTAAAAAAAGATTCAAAAGGTTTTTACAGGGGAAGCGTAACAACACTAGTGTTACAAACGTCCACGGCCATTCCGCATATTTTTTGCCACTTTAGAAGTTTAAAAACCGATTGCAAAAGGCTGTAAAAACTTAATGTGCGTAGTAATAGTGTGAAAGGACTTTTATAATAATATGTTTATTTCGTAACTGAGTATTGTCTTTGTGACTCAGCATTTGGTGCAGCATAGTCCGCAAAGCTCCTATGAGATGTTAAAAAATAATACTCCAACCAGACTATCTAAAGCAAAGTATTTTCAATTGTATGTACATTATATTGCAACCCTATTTTCTTACCACAATTCTTTGCAGAATCATTTTTGGTTGGCAAATTACACTAATGTATAATTTGCACACATTACTAGAAGTTGAGGAAAATTTACTCATCTCTACGACTATTTTTGAAAATACTCATAATTTAATTCAAATATTATTTCCTTTTCGCAGCCATGATTTAAAACTCTTGAAAATATCTGCTAACGTCAGCGAACGTGCTTCCCAGTAGCACAGAACAGTGAATGAGCTGTCAATGTGTCATAGAAAATCTCTGAAATATGTCTGAGATCGCAAATAGGAGATTTTATATGTCTCATACTAATACCAATAAAAGTCTAAAATAATTAATAATAATAGTTATAGTCTGTCTCTTAAATAAACTTTCTCTTTCATTTTCTTTTTCAAAAATCTTCTCTTCATGGAAATACACAAAACATTCTTGCATCTTGCTAACAATGATTTTCTGATAAGTTGTTGCTATAGACGAAGCATGTTTTCTTACCTGACTACTTTTATCATAAGTCACGTATTTCCTGTGAATGTGGAATATGTTTATCTTCCAAACAGATTTCATGCTAACCATCCGCATGATCGAACTTCCTTGTTTTTTCCTGTGTCTTCTCATATTTTATCAACATTTACCTGATACATGGACCTTACTATTTTTTAGTATTGGTATGTACCTATACATTTTATAAAAAGCTAACTCTACTCATAACTGTAGGGACACAAGCTTTGTCAACATTTTGTATCACATTCAACTACTGCGTTGCACATCGCCAGTCTCGGGATTGTCGGGCTGCGAGTGTGTCGCTTAAATTGTACCTACGGTATAATCGTTGGACATTATGACTGTAAAGAACATGCGTCTCTTTTATATACGGGTCCCAATCCCGTGACTCAACATAACTATTACCCACCTACAATCATGGCCAAAATAAGTAGTTCCGTATCTCATAATTCAATAACGCAAAGTTCATCCTTTTCGTTCATTCAGTTCATGATAGTTCAAAGTGTGAACATAAAAGCATAAAATGTCAAAGTTATTTTATAATAGTTAGAGAACTCTATATTATTAAGCTCAATTGTCAGTATGCATTGATTGCAATTACCGTGAATAAATAATATACTACACTAACTAAAAAATAAAATAAATAAATAAACATTTTTACATTAGTTAATATCCATTTTTTACAATAATTACGAATTGAAAGAACGTGAAACAGAACGTATTTTAATAAACCAATTAGCGTCTAGCGACGTCACTCCTGTTATGGCAATTTTGTTGCGAATATTAATTGCGTTTTTCAATAATATAAATGTCGGTTCACCAAAGCAATCGGCCACTAGTTAGTGTCGACATGGATGTGACTTTCAAGTGTAGAGAAATAAAATTGACTAAACTATGTATAAATCACAATTTAAACTTTGTATTTCATTCAGAATCTTCTAGACGGCAGTTATTTGAGTTCAATAAGGGAATCTTATGAGAATTGTGAAACAGAGGTTGTGAAGCGAGTATTCTTCGCACATTTGACAAGATCAACAAACCTAAGTACACAAACTGTGTTCAAGTTTAATAGGGAAGTTGAATTCTCCACAGTTATTTCTTCAAATATTATCACCACCTTTCTTTTTATTTTCCACCACCAAACATTAAAGTGATTCATCTTTGTGGTTTGAGTTGAGGTAACTAGTAAGCTTAGTTCCAAATACTTATCACAAAAAATCGTGAAGTTTGAAAGTAGTTACTGAAATATCCAATAAACGGAACAAAAAAAAAACTTACTTTCATACATATCTCGGGCTTTAAGCGATGGGTTGGGTAGCTATACCACCCACAAAACCCCAACTTTGCAGGAGACACAAAAACCGTACTTTTTAGCGTTTTACCGAATTAACTATAAATTTCCAAGTGGTCTTAACTTTAATACTTAATTGTTATTGCACAGGCATTATAAAACAAGTTAATTATGTACTTAAGTCTCTGGAAAAAAAATATTAGGACAAAACTTAAATCGTGAACTTTACAAACGTTGAATTTAAATTTAAATTTTCGCAAAAAAGTAAAATTGTCGTGACAAATGATTTCGACTGATGGACATATGTACCTTTATATACAAAACTTCTTGTATTAGACATCTTCATGAAAACATATTCGGAACTCTGTTGATATAGCATGAAATAATAATCTAAAGTAAGTCATTGTCTGCATATACTACTGCTATGGTTCTTAGAAGTTTATACATGTATTTTGGCTTGCCCGAAATATAAGATTTATCTTGTGTTACGAGAGACATATATACGTTATGTTCATGTTAGTAATCGTTACATAAAAAAAAACTTCAAATAATTTCACATTTATATTTTTGATTAAAAGGTTGCTATAAAATATATATATTTCTATGTTGTCTACTTAAACTTGTTAAAAATTATAATTTATTATAAAGGTTTACACAATAGAAATAAATAACTACAATCGACCAGTCGTAGCTCTCTCTATGCGCTTGTAATTAGTCAGATCAAAAACAAATGTGAATGCAAGCGCGATTTCTTTTTCACAAGTTTCATTTCAGATAAAGATTTACATATTTGAAATTGACGCAAAATTATAATTTGTTTTCTTTTTTAGTGACAAAAAACTTGCCCTTGCATTCACATTTATGTTTTTAATTTGATTTGCGGCGTTCATGTACCCTGATAGACAATATAAATAACTTAAGCCAATTCCCAAATTTAAGTTTTAGATCGATCATGGCCCTGTACCAAATTTCATGTTTCTAAGTAGTCTAAAGGTTATAGCTCATTAGAGCCACCCGGCACCCGACCAGCACCTCGTCATTCGTTGTCTACTAGTTGCCAGTTGACAGGTGGTCCACGGGTTGACGCTGCGTTGTCACCATTGAACGTCGCGTGGTCAAATAATGATCGTCGCGTAGTCAACGAGTGGATATCGTGTGGTCCACGAAATACCGTCACTCACGGGCGGCGCGCGATCCATTCGGGACCAGTGCGTTTGCAATGCGCAGTCAACGCTTGGCAAGCATGCGAGCAGCGAGTTGTCAATGAGTTGTTTAAGCGACATCCGCGCGAGGACATGTTGATGTAGTGAACGGATATCCTTAGAAGTCCATATAAATAATACCAATCGCACGAGGCGAGGCAGTGTGGGTCGGGTGCCAAGTGGCTGTAATGAGCTACGACCTTAAAAGCAGAGAAATCGATTTTCAGTGTGCAAAATTTATGAGATGGAGTTTGAAATTTGTCCCATGGCGTATGTAAGAACTGGCACTTGTGGCGTATACATTATTTCTTGTCAAAAGGTTTAATAAGTCTAAAAACAGAAGTCTAGAAAAAAACAAATCGGAATACGGTTGGTAACTCTCGTATAAGAAGTATGTCTGAAATTGACAAGTCCTTTGAAGTTGTTTTTTATTACATGAACTTTATTCAAAGTAATCTATGGCAATCTACCATAAAAAGCCAAAGACGTTAGACGTAAAGGTTTTTTGGAACTATAATTATTAGTACTCTTATTTAAAATGTCAATCTCTATAATCTGGCTGGTGTATAATTAGTTTTAGATATTTTGTTACATGTTAATCATTTCATATATTGTTAACCGAATTTCAAAGCGTATTATATGGTTTCTTACATCGGGAAAGATTATTAGTTGTAGTCAAATTGGAATGTATGTATTTCTCTGTCGGAATTTTTATTCGGAAAGTTACGAATTTGGTATAGTTTGATTCATATAACTGGACAAAATTATTACGGACAGGATAATCTTTACAACTAAAAAATAGGAGGATAGATCCATACTTACATACACTTTTCAAACAAAACTGGTTTACTTTTGCTGATCTTTCAAGTACAAAAAAAGAACGTATTTCATTTCAGTAATATAAAAGGTCTGGGTATAAATGTTAACTTTTTATCTTTACAGATAAAACACGAACTTCAGTAATTACGAGCACGAAAAAAAAGTGTGAGGCAGTGAGAGAAAGAAAGCCGACTTTCTATTGTACGCCTGATTATAATCACAGCACCGATGAGGCTTGTGAACCATGAGTGCCTGGTGTTGCATCGCGATCATGATGTCCACTATCAGCACCAGTGTTCTATCACCGGCTCCGCAGAAGACAGAGGCTAAGGAAGCTTACGGTTAGTTATTTCTGTATTTTTATTCGTGAGGTATGAATTATGATTCCTTACTTTGAATTAAGTCCTTGACGTTACTATTAATTAATACTGTTTAAACTTTCGCGTTTAATGATAATACAATTATGTTGACGGGGATTAACGCAATCACGTATTTAATAGGTATTATTTACCTTTAATTTGCCTGACGTTTCGACCAGGTTGTAACAGTTGCCTGTGACAACAGCAACCTGGTCGAAACTTGATCGTGTTAATTCCCTTCAACATAATTATATTACTATCACATCTAAAGGAGTAATTGTCTCCCTGCTTCTACGAGAGCGTGTTCAAAGTTTTGACAAAATAGAAGCGTTTTCTTTTCTTTTTTTTATCGTGTGGAAACCCCCACGGGTCACCACCTCACTGAGGCTACTGGGGAACTAGTATGTCGGAATCGAACCGACTAAAACCACACGGTGTTCAGTCACAAATGAATCTATTGCACGGGACTCGGGTATACCCTAGGAAGGAAGTCCCCCATCTACACAAAAATAATCTTTTTACTTAAACGTAAAAAAGGCGTTAGCAATAAGACAGTAAAGTTCCAAAATCAATCAATGAATAGTTACGTGGTCTTTTATACCTTTTAATATAATAATAATTGTTTATTTCTCCTCACAAATACAAACTTAAAGAAAAATAGTACAAAATAAACAACTTACATTAAGAAATTTCAACAGTCTGAATTGTGAGGAGCTGCTGTCTGAAGTAGGCAAACACCTGTAATACAGATCAGCAGATCCCCACTTCATTGACTCTAACCACTGTTACAAGTCATTTAGATAAGTTAATTTTAATTAAAGATAAGAGACAAAAACGATACTAATAATAAAATACTATTAAACAAGGTTAAGTCTCAAGTTGACGGTGTGTGTGTGGTGTGTGTGTGTGTGTGTGGATTAATCGCCAGTGGCATAGATATATATTGTAGTCTGGAATATCCAATCTGGATTATAGGCTATTTGATATCCCGGAAAAAAGTACGGTCCCTGTGGGTTAGATTTTACCAAAATTTCCACGCGAACAAAGTCACGGGCAATAGTTAGTTAAATATAAACAAAAAGTTCGATGACTATAGAAAGGCAAATTAATCGTTCGAGTTAATAAAACTTTTAGTCAAATACACAGCATTATTAAAGAAATTTACCTAACGCCATCAATACAACAGTAATGACTTGACCGGTTGTTTTCATTCTGATTAAATAGGCTCGTTTTTCATTTGTCTCGTAAAAACAATGAAGTCAGTTCACGAAATAAGAATTAATCAAAATCTAAATTGCCAAGTTGTTTGTGTTAGAGAATATTTATAAAAAAGCGTACTTTCTTTACGTATTTTAAATTAAATTACTGGTACAATATATCTACGTAGTGGGTGGGGTTCGAAGCCGCAACCACTTGAATGCAAGTCCGTTTTACGTTGTACACTTTTAAAATAAGGTTTAAGTGAACAGAAACATTAAGGTTGGAATGGAATCCTCCATTCCATCCAAGTCAGTTTTGTGATTTCAGTTGATATAATAACGCTTTAATTACCGTTAGTCATAAAATACTTCTCCTCTTTCCAAATTTTAAGATAATAAATAAATAAGTAAGTCTTTATTGCTGTAAGTTGATTTCTACACATGTTTTAATTAATTTAAACGTATACTATCGATGGTTCATCATCTTCTACAGATTGTCTTTCGACAAAGGCCTCCTTTAAAGCTTTCCATTTTGTCTATTTTTTGCTATTCGAATCCAGACTGGGCCAGCAACTTTCTTAATTACGTCTTCCAATCGTTTCATCTGCCGCCCTTTGCTTCTTTTGCTTCCCCTAGGATACCACTCCATTACAATTTTTGTCCATTTTTCCTTTCCTTCTGTAAGAATATGCCCTGTCCATCTCCATTTTAAAGTTTTAAGTCTTTTCCGTCTTTGAATTTTGTTTTTCTCTTTATGTCCTTTAATCTTACTCTATCTCTTCTCTTAACTTCGATTACACTTCTTACTATTGAGTTTTGGTAAATTCTTTTTTTCGTTCTCCATCTGTTGTGTTAGTGTCCATGTTTGGCATCCATACGTCAAGCACAGTAGGATACAGGTGTTGTAAACTTTCCCTTTTTCTTTGATAGGTATTTCATTATTTCGCAATATTAGCGATCTCTATTTCTACTTCCTTATGCATTGTGTCCTTTGCTTAGATTTTAAAATATTATAATTTTAAGATATCACCTGTTCTGCTGACCTCTCATCCGGATGAGAGGTCAGCAGAAGGTTCAACAGTGAAGGCTCGTGGCTTTCTACATCTGGGATTCGCGTAGGCGTTGCTACCAGTTGTGTCAAGCCATATGTCAGGGCGAAGTCGTGAGCAGATCTCTCCACATGATCGGTTTTGCGTGAGCCGAGCCATTCAGCGTGGTGGGCGTTAAAGTCGCCAAGTATCACGATCTTTGCGGATGGGATCTGCCGAGTTGTTTCTACCGAGCTAGATAACCTGCCCCAGGTAGACATATTCTTGAACAACTTCGAGCGTTGAACCTTCGTTTTCAACCGGTCTAGGTATGACATATTCATTGAACATAACCTTGGTTTTCGTTCGCGCTCGATCGGGACGCGTCGAGATACTTTTTTTTATGCGATAACGGGTAAACGAGCAGACCTGATCGTAAGTGACTACCGCCGCTCATGGGCACCTCCTCCACCTCCTCGAGGGTCACAAGTGCATTGCCGGCCTTAAAGGTGGAAGTAGGGGAAGGGATGGAAGAGGGGGAGGGGTGGAGGGGTTAATGAGGAGAGGGGGATAGAGTGGGAGAGGGAAGAGAGGGGACAGGACTGGGGAGAGGAGGATAAAGTGGAAGAGGGAGTGGGGAGAGGGAGATAGAGTGGGAGAGGGAAGGGTTTAAGGGTTATGAGCCTCCGGTAACCTCACTCACTCGGTGAAACACAATAAAAGCCGGTTTTCTGTGAGGCCGTGGTATCACTCCTATCGAGCCGGTCCATACGTGCCGAAGCATGATTCTTCCACTAGAAAACTCCATTCAGGTTGTGCAGCATTTCGTCCAGCTCCTCCAGCGACTCTGCTAATAAAACTATGCCATCGGCAAACCGAAGATGTGAAATATACGCACCTTTTATATTGATTCCCCGACCAGTCCAATCCAATGTCTTGAAGACGTCCTCAAGCGCATTGTTGAAAAGTTTTGAGAATAAAACATCCCCCTGCCTAACTCCACACTGCAGGTTTATAGGGTTCGTCTTTTGGTCTTGGAGTTGGATGGTCACCGTGGCGGTATCATCTTAGTACCTCGATATATCGCCAGTCGATACAACATCGTTTCAGAGCATTCAGAACTTCCCAGGCCTCGATGGAGTCGAAAGCTTTCTCGTCATCCACAAAAGCCATACATAGCGGCTGATTATACTCTCTTTCTCTCTCTCTCTCTCTTTTGTACCATTTGCCAAACAGTATGGATGTGGTCGACGGTGCTATATATATTCTCGAAACCCAGCTTCTTCTGGTGACTGGAATTCGTCGAGCGAGTGAGATGGGTCTGTATTTTTTCAACAAGGTCTTGTCGCCTTTTTTGAAGAATAGTGCCCCGCACTTCCGTTCCATGCCCTATATGTTAAACCGTGTTGTATGACGGAGTTAAAGAGACTCTTTAAGGATTGGGATCCCGCCTGGACTGGTATACCTCTAGGAGCTCCGTTGTAAATCCATCATTCCCAGAAGACCTGTTATTCTTCAGCTGTTTGAGCGACGCCTCTATCTCGCATTTGTCAATTTATAGTGCCACTTTGGCATATGAGTGTGAAATGTGGTCATCGTCGCTAGGTCTCGTTGGTTCTATCATTCGTGATGCGTATAGTTATCCGAGAAATTTCTCGAGCTTTTCGAGAATCTTGAACTTGGAGGTAATTGCTCTGCCATTATCTGTCTTAAGTTTCGTCAGATGGTAAGCAAACACTTTCAACCCCCTGTTCCGTTAATTGCATTCTCTACTTTGCGAGTGTTAAAGCATCAGTGGTCACGTTGTATCAGCTTTCTAACCTTTGGATTTAAGACACTCCTATCTGACGAAGACGGTTGAGTGGTTGTTAACTCACGCCTTCTGCTTATAAGTTCGAGAGTCTCGGGAGAGAAGTTGGACTCTTGCTGTGTGCGTTTTCCGGGAAAGAACTTTCAAGACATGTCTTGCACCATTTCGACCATTCCTCGTCTCGTTTTCTTGTCAACGCTAATGGCTTCCAGCATTGCGAAGCCATTTTGTAGTGCCAGTTGAAACTTTTGAGACCCTAGAGATGCTTGGAGCGGCATAGGTCGGAGAGTAGATATCATACGGAATCGATCAGCCTTTAGGTTAATGTTTAGAGTGTTCTGTACTAGTCCGTGGTCACTACCGGTATTGAATATTTTGAGCATGAGTCTATCTTGTTCCTGGTTACGTTACTCGGGCTTCGCCAAGTCCAGTTCCTGTGGTAGCCCCACAGGAACTGGACTTGGCAAAGCCCCAATAATCCTCTTCTATAACTTCTTAAATTATCTAAATGTATCTGTAGCTCGAATCATAATAGACATTTTAGTTCTTTTAAAAACCGACATCTGTTAAGTACTGCTCATACGTATGGATGATTTCTCCTCAAAATCAAGATAGCCACTAACTATAACACGTTTAAGACATAAGTCCTATTGTCCTTATGTACATACATACGTAGTATTAATTAGATTGTCTACAAATTATTTCTAGTCGATCTCAAAAGAAGTGCCAAAACACTTTTGAGAATAAACATGATAATTTCACAAATAATAATATTGTAACGCAAGACAAAAAGGGTTTTATGATAATGTGGTACAAATACATATAACATAACAAAACGTTGCGTTGGCGTTGGCAAGGACAGTTAGCTTCGAAAAAAGGTTTCAGCACTAAACTGCTTTACAGGGATAATAAAAATCTTGTTACTCCACTTACTTGTAACATTATACCTTTGTAGGTATAATGTTACAAGTAAGTCCCTCTTAGTAGAGGGAAACCTTATGCCTTGTAAACGAAGACATCGTTTGCTTTTATTAGATAAACGAATGTAGGTACTCTTTTATTCATTACTTTACACATTACTTTAACTGGACAGAGGAAAGAAATCGCAGCTGATTTCTTATTTTAATTTTGGTGTAATAGAATCTTTTTTACTTTATTCTTTTTTACTACTACTAATAATGTTTGTCCGTATATTTATCCGTTAATTGAATGTTTATAAAATTTACCACTATGTACAGAAGTCTTCTCCAAGCGCAATAATTTATGTTAGAAAAAAAAATGATGCATTAAAATTATGTTATTGATACGTTAAACTACTTATTTACACTATTTAATATTACAACCTTTCATAATGTATAAATAAAATTGTGTCAAACCAAAAATAACAAATGGAAAGCCTCCTTCTTTTTAATGTAAAATTTAAAGACTATTCACAGGAGGGGTGATCTGCAGTGTTATTAACAATCTCACCACTATTGCTATAAACTATCAAAATCACTAAATCACAGTAACTGCTATGTTATTCATACCTCGATCAGCACTCAAGTGATTGTTATCAACTTATGGCTGTCTTTTTTTCTCCCCAATATTGTCTACCGACCAATACTGTGCTACCGACCAGTACTGCACTACCGGTGTAACTAGTCATAATAATGTCTATTAACTCATGGAATGGTGAACTGTTTTATTATCTAGTATAGTTTGCCCCTATTTTTAATAAAATAAATATGAGTTTTTGATTATCATCCGGCCGTCCATACGCATTACGCATCCGTTCCCGGAGCGTCATAGCGTCGTGGTCTGGTATAGTTACTGACAACAAAGTATCAATCATTAGCTTGTATCTATTCCAATATATTTCTTTGCATAGATCACTTTTTATAGTATACAGCAATGAGAGCTCTACCATCTACTATTCCATCAACGGTTAGTAAATAAAGAGCTAACCGCTTAATTTAGACAATCCCCGGACAGTACTGGAACCGTAATACTTATATAACTGTTCCATCGCCGGTCAGTTATATACAGCCAACGTTAAGACTCGAAGTTTTCCCTAGGGGATGCCTTTGGCCAACGTTAGTTACATATCACAATAAATCTTAACATCTAGCTGTGAGAATATATTCGTTCGTGTATAACTTTTACATCGGCGGCCAGTCATACAGCCAACATTAAGCACCCGTAGCTTCCCCTAGCATTTGCCCAATCCTAGTTACATATCACAACGGGTCTTGACATTTGACTACACGAGTAAATTCCGTTGCCAAGCATATAGATTACCCAGTATTGTCCGAAGCAATTGTACTTGACTAAATATCGTACATACATACATATCTCGAGCCTTGTTCCAGTCTGGGGTACGCAGAGATAATACAGTGCATTTTGTTACGCCTCTTCCACATTCATCAGATCTTTTACACACGCTCGCTGGTAACGGGTGCTTGAAACTTAGCCCTTCTTCAGTATACTACCGATCTGGACAGTATACATATTTAGGAGCCTACCCGCACCGACTCGCCCACACACAGGACCATTAGACATTCGCACTTCACTTATCTCACTTTCTCAATTCTTGTCACTACATCTTTCAACTCACACTATTTTCTTATCTCATCATTCCTCGCTTTATAAATACATCATAACATATACTTCTCTCAAATATCAGTCAACAAAATTGTAGATACTAGGCAGCTTTACAGATACATATTTATAAATACCGGACAACATCCTAGTCCATCCAATTTAAGGTAGTCTTTATACAGTTCTGCTAATTTATTCCAAGGTATATTTATAGCACAAATTGTTCATAATATTTGATAGTCATCTGTTCGTTTCATGCCTGATCAAGTATTTTATTACTTATTTATTTACTTATAAGGGATCCTTTCCTATCATTTTCGTAGCAAGTTCGGCCGCCCTGATTGTAATACTTAAGTCTTTAATAAAACATTAGCAACTTGCAACTGATCTGAAATCTGAAAAACCAATTGCCCTTTTGTTTGGTATAAGCGGAGACACTTACAGTATTTCTGCTTAACGCGTTAACAGACTGCTTTTATGTGACTAGAGAGTCTGAATCTACTTTAAAAGTCGTCAACAGGACTGGCGTGTCCAACTTGTAACACACTTTTTGTAACAACTACCTCATACGTCCACAAAACCAGTTATTCGCGTCACTTTAAGTTCTTTTTTTAAATATCCTTTTATGGTATATTTAACCGTGCTTCATTTTGATTTTAGTTTTAGGCTTGCGGCCACTACTTCATGGCAAAATATTGCATGAATTAGATTTATCTGTATACTTTCTATTACAAAATATTATTTCCAATATTTCTACTATGATTGGTACCTACTATTAGTACTTTAGATAAACACGTCGAGTTAAAGACCGATTTTTTTTAGATTGAAGTGTAACCGAGATGCATTTGTTTTAATTGTTAAAAAAAACGTTTTTAACCAGGTTTTTAATCTGGTTCGCGATGGTTTTGTCATGCAAAAATGAATCCAATGAATCTGAGTATTAAAAGTTGAAAGTCACACATAGTTCCTTTATATATATAAATATAAAAATGTCTGGACACCTCATTTTATCGACATACCCTCCTTTTTATTAAATACATGTTACGATTGCTATCCGTAGGTTTCTTTAACAAATTCATTTAAGTAAACCATAAAATTTAAGCTTCTCTAAATTGTCCAAAAATAGAGCACGTTGTCGCCTTATTTATTTCATTAAAAATAGGGACAAACTATAATAGATCATAACTATACTAACGATTATAGTTTGCCCCTATTTTTAATAAAATGAATAGGAGTTTTTGATGTGGCGATAACAGCAGTCTTCTGCATTAAATAAATAATCCAACCAGTGTGTTAGAGATCAGCTAAAAACTTGTTTATTTTTTACGATATTCCTTTTTTAGTCTTCTTGACAGTAGCTGTCAGCGTAGTTTTTCTTCAGCAAAACTTATCTTTATATTCATATATTAGATAATTCTGAGACCGTGTAAGACCTTCTCAGAGCTGCAAAGTAATCTTAGGATCTATCATTTTGATCTTTGATAATATACATATGTCTAGATGCCCGGTCTGTCATCTCAAAGTGGCACCAATTTGAATCAGTATAAATATACTTCTTCGACTCTTAGTGCGTTTGACGGGTGTACTACGTAAATACGTATTTGTGCTGCCGCTAATTTAACCAAAAATGGCGTCTTAAACCTTCAAATATTGTAAAAAAAATTCAGCAAAAAAGGAGAAAACTATGATAATAACATTCCACTGGTTAATAATGTGTTTCAATCTCTATAAAATTCTTAAAAAAATTTTAAGAATTATATTTTAATAGATGACAGAGAAGCCACCATTTTTGTCAGTGTTGCCATTATAATTAGATATAATCCCCTACTGCTATTTAAGCAAAAAGTTTAAATTTAAATTTTTGTAAGGGATGGTACTTACTACTACAAATATCTATATGTTTTATAAGTGTTCGTCAGAATTAGTTTATGAATATCCTGAAATTATTTTTATACTGTTTATAGGTTTCCCAGAGATATAATACTCGCGGATCGATGTAAAGGAATAGTAAGGCTGAATAGAAATGAGTCTTAGTGGAAACCAAACACATGTACGTGTATTTGTTCTGATCATTTTCGTAAAAACTTGTTTTGTAAATCTAATTAGTACTTTACCTTCTGAACAACGGAAAATAGAGAAAAATAAATAATAAATATATTGTAAATAAATTTTCCCAATTCAATCTCAAATTTCCCAATTTTAACGGCATAATTTCTTAACATGACAGCCCTGTTAGAAACATTTCACAAATGGGTGCCAGTGTAAAACAAAGCTTTAACGCACACTAGGATAACATAGAGGAGCCGTATTTATGACACTTGTCCCAATGTGACACGGTATCTAAACATATATATAATCAAAGATTTTGATTTAGAAAAACCTTTCAGAATTAGAAAGTCCGCTCATAAAGGTTATATCGTTAAATACATTGTACAAGCTCATAAAAGCGGAGCAGTTAGCATAAACGTCTGATACGGAAGCGAGATATACATTTAATCAAAATTAACGGGGTTGAAAACGAGGAGAACAGCTTGTTTCATACACATACATATATTACTTGGCAGCTATTCAAAGATGTTTCCCAAGTAGCGGGAGAGTTTCGGATATTGTAACATCCTGTTAGACATAATTCAGGTCGGAAGGTCAGCTATAGGTGGTATATAATAATATATATATAGATTAGTGTGAATGTCTGATATTAGTGAATGTTAAGATACACCCACCGGTGTTTATAATATCTCGACATTCAAAAATTGCGACATGCATCGGTGAATGTTACATATACCAAGGTGATTTCAAGATTTCGTACACAAGGGAGTATGTTTTATGTAGTGAGTTATTCGTTTTATCGTATAATTATAATAATGACTGAGACTGTATGAAGGCACGTGTTGTGGAGAAACTTCCGTGATTTGTATTTTTTTTTAATAATTTTATGCCATTCGGTTAATCTTAACTCCTAACAAGTTGAATTTGTTTCAACTGATTAAAATAAATAAATATTAGTTAAAAATAAATATTAAAACAAATAAAAACCTTAACTTAAAGGTTGTCTGGAAGAAATCACCGTGTGTGATAAGACCGCCGATTGTTTTACTTTAAAATTTTTTTGCACTATTTACTACTTAAAGATGAACGATAAAGAGAAATAAATAAATAAAACTTCTGGATTTCTAATCTCTCCAGATTCTTCGGTTACATAACCGATAGTATGTACAGATTTTACAAGCGTTTTGTTTTTATACGTTACGTCGTTTTGTTGATGTAAATAATAATGGGTAGAAAAGTTGTTGTCCCAGTGACAAGTTCTGGTCATATACAGTTTAAAAATAATATTGTTTACGCGTTATTATATCGTTAATATATTAATTTCTTCCTCAGATCGCCACTACTGGTACGCTCAGGCACAAGAAACGTTGCAGAAACGTTTGCAGTACGCAGCTGATAAAAAACCTGTCGCCAAGTAAGTGTTGTTTATTTTTATGATCATCTGCTTTTTCGCACGACCGCTTTACATCTTTGTATTCTGTAACAAATATTTATAAAAACAAATAAAATTAAAGTAAATAAACAAGCGGTAGCTTTACATAATTACGAGTTTAGTTTGTGATATTTTTTAAATGAATGAATATAAAATACTACTAATATTTAAAAAATATCATATGGACATTGGCATGGCCATAAATGGGGAAGATTCGTGTCAACCAATATTGATACGATATTTACAATATTTCAAAGAAAAGTGTATCATCGGGGTATAAAATCACTATCATCTGCCGCACCCTGTTAAAACCTGTCTTCTATCGATGTAAATTGGTCACTTAGATTACTTAATCTGGTACCGTTACGTAGCTTTGGCGGGCTTAAATTTCTGTATGCCGACTTTTAAATTTATTTTATGACTGTACTAACTTTTTATGAGCTAATAAATTTATGAGCTGGCAGTCCAGGAGTGCTTGAGGATTCTAAAAGTTTAGCTGGTTAGTTAGTAAATTCACCTTGTCCTATAACTCTGTTAAAGGGGTGTAGGTTATCCCCTGGAAGAAATCTCAAAATTACAGAGTTTATTGCTACCGCCTGGTCGAGCTTTTTTGACCTACGTCAAAATAGTGTTTGGGATACGGTATGTTAACCCGTCGTGGTACGTAAAGTCTATACGTACGTATATATATATATATGCTATTTAACGTATGAACCTTCAAATAAAAGCTTGGGCATGCCATATTGGGAAATAGGATTACCATCAATATATTGTAACTATGTCTTGAATAGCCAACAAACAACGATTCAAATTATTTTTAACCTTTTAGTAACTGCGTTGTTATTAATCAATTGTGCGTGCCTTAAAAAGTATTCACCTAATTTATTCTGGTATTTACGCCACAACTGTGCGGCATCTGAAAGAACACAGAAGATCAGCATGACCACAAATTCCGCAATCGATGTGTTCTTTCACTAATACATGCTTGGGGCAAAGCGTCATTATAATATGGATTACCATCTAGTAAGTGTCGTGCAAGCCGCTTGATAATTAGGATATGCGATATCACCAATAAGAAGCTCGGCAAAAGAAGTATAAAACGAAAGTAAAAACATCTATCCCAAAAATAAATTGCAAAAAGGACAACTGCAAAAAAGACAATTCAAAAGTAACGCACTAAAAGACCGAAACAAGATTGAGAATAGAACACAAAATTGAAATAAACCATAAACAAAGTAAACTCTACTTCGGTTTAACAGACTATATTGTGAGCTGAAAGCCTAAGTTCAATACCCACATTAAGTTTAGTAGTAGGCGGGTCCCAATTGCAAATTATAAACCGAAAGAAAATTAATGGGTCCCGCCTGCTAAAAAACTTAATGTGGGTATTAGTAACAGTTATAGTAATTCAGTTATATTGGTACCAGCCGCACACTTTATTTTCTTATTTATTATTTCTATTTTCTACGAACTCTAGGTAAACAAAATCTCAACTTTTGCAGTTGTTCGTTTATTACGTAAGTCAACATACTCCAACCGTAATATAAACAAAACTAAATCTTCTCACAAATATTAGGATTCTTTTTGTATACGCAATAAACCTTGTATTTATATTTTATTTTATTTGTTCTGTGTGTGGGTGTAATTTTTCTATAATATATATGTATTTAGAAATATATAAGTATGTTTATAAGCAGTCTGGTTACCATAGTTTGTGAGATGTGTGAAGTTATTATTATTATTATGTTATCATTATATGCATCAAACACTGCCTCGCTTTCGAAGAAGTGGCAGGAAAAGCTACGGCGAGGTGGGCAACAGTCGGCCGGGGCGTCAGGGCGATTGGGAGAGGAATATATTATTATTTTTATTATATATTGGTCAGCCGAAACTGATTAGAACATTGCTCATAAGAATTACACATTTGTCAATGAAATAACTATCACAGGCTTGTTTACAATACAAAAGTTTGCTCGTAATATTACCACCGTCCCCCTTTTTACGTCTACTAATAATGATGTGTCTGATTGAATGCGCTAATCTCAGGAACTACTAGTTTGAATTGAAAAAATTTAGAATTTAATAGCCCATTTATCGAGACTAAAGATCCCGTAGTGGTCGAATTTCGACCATGGTTTATTTCATTGGCCAATATTACTTGACCTGTCATTGTATAGACTTTTATACCATGACAGGTTAAAATATATACTGGACACTCATAGCTGTATGTACTCGTTTTTGCATTTTTTTTTAACTTTGTAGCAAATATTGTTCAAAAATTTTAGCATTCGTTACTTCTCTGTATAAACTATAAGTGTGCGAAATTTCATACTCCTCTGTCCGTCCAATTTTCGTAAAAAGGTATCCAACGTTTTCGCTTCACGTATTAATATATAGATATAACATCATGCTACGACCAATAGGAGCGGAGCCTCAATGAAAAATGTTGCAGAAAGGGGGAAAATTTATCTCTCTCACTTATGTGATGCAGATGAAGTTCCAGGGGTCAATTATATAATATATATTTACAAGGTGTTCCCCAATAACGGAACACTTAGTTAAAGCTAGCATACAGTCACAAAAAGAATTAAAATAAAACTGTCCGTTTAAAATAATTTTTAATCGAACATATTTTTTTAATTTTAATTAATGAGCAAATCCATAAAAGCTAACTTGAAATTGTTTTGAATTATTTATAAGGTAGTTGATATGGTTTAAAAAAAAATTGTACATGTGAAGTGTGTAGTCAATTACATGTTAAGTTATTTTTAAACCTGGCAGTACCGAGTATGTCATGTTCGGCTAGAAGTCCTGCTGATGTTGGCGTGTGTGTCGGGTCGTTCGGTTTCCTTTAATATGGCTGAGAGTCCGCCTCATAGCAGACGCGTGTGTCATGCTCGTGAACGATTGTTGTTGGTCGGCCGGTTATTACTTGAATATAGTAGTAATTTGCACGACTGTTTATATTTTAGAACAATATATTATACTTATAAGAAACATTGCTTATAAGTATAATATATTATATTTAGAAGTTTCTAGTGACACCACTAGAAACTTCTAAAAAACATGTTGAAAAAGAGTGTCCTTGAAGTTTCTTGCTTTTTCTTCTCCATAGATATGTAGCTCACATATTGGAACAGGCGACTAGCTTTACAACTACTACTCTTGACAATTCAGAAATAAATATAATTGGTTTAATTGAAACAAATGATTTTTACTTTTACTAAGTCAGTAATGTATTTCCAAATCCAGAAGAAATCTACCAATCCTAACAATGAGAATCTTATTTGGCTACTAATATGACCTACTTGTTCTGCTTCGAATAATCTCAGGTTTTAAAAGCTTTAGGTGTAAAACAAGGCTAAAGATAAAAACCTCTTCCAGTGGAAATATTATTTTCATACTCGTTTTATTTTGAACGCAAATATTGTCGACTCGTGTCACTTTGACTCTTCTTAATAAAAGACATTCTTTAAATAAAATGTTGAATTGCAATGGTTTGAGAGCAAGTACCCGTTCTCTAAATATTTATTTCTTTCTGTAACTCCTATGAAAATCTGATAGACTTATACCAAGTAGATTCCTGATAAATTTTAACTATTTTAAACCAGAGCTAGATTCACAGTCATTTCCTAAATATTGTTTCAAAGAAATCATTGTGTTTTTTTTTCTGTGTATGAGACATTTATTACTGCAGTATATATTAGTTTATACATTAATATAAACCACATAATATATAATACCACTAAAACTATGTAGTATACATACAATACGTTTTAAAAATATGAAGCCCATTCAAAATGATTTCCATTGGCCTTAATATAATCCTTTGAATATTGTAGCCAGTTATTGTTTGAAACACGCTCTATCTTCATGGGAAACTTCGCCAATGCTAATCTTATGTTTTAGGGACCCTAAATTATTATGGCGTTCAGAGCACCCCATACTTTCTTATATATGCAATAAATCACAATCAAGCGGATCGGCCCTAGATGACGGCCAATCTTGATCTCTAATGAAATCAGAAACATTTCTTTCCAGTCACGCTAGTTTGGATGCTGAGTCTTGCTGAAAGAACTATTCTTAGTCATGGAACATGGTCTTGTTAAGACTGGTTTAATCTACTTCTCAAGAAACATTTCTTGATACATCTTGGCCGATGATTTGATATCTTTTTCATAAAAATATGACTGTCACTTCTTGAATATGGGGTGTACAAGGAGTGACAAATCATCACTGAAGACGGATAAAGTCAACGTTGTACCATACTGACTAATTGAGAAGCTTCTCTATAGCTTCGAGCGTGGATCGACCATTCCACTTATTAAAATATTGCTCGATAATATAAAAAAACTCTTCAGTAAATATTTTTTTTCTGTGACCTCCCTTTGCGTACCACCTGAGAGGTTGTTTTGATTTTACAACTAAATTCATTCTTAAATTATCAACCGATAATTTAAAAATGAATAGGGTGGTAAAATCAAATAACGACCAGTGTGTTTCTTATAAGCTGGAAGTCGCGATATGGTTCTCGGAGCAATATTCATTTACCTACTTAAAATGTTTTGCTTACGGACTGAATTTCTTCAGATTATTTCTTTCACTGCTTTGACTGCCTTTTTAATATGAATATTACGTGTGAAGTCAGATTTTTTCTGTCACAAACAGAGGATATTTCACTATATCTATCAGTAGCTCAGTAGAAATACTAAGCGGATGGAGAGTTTCAAACATTGCGTTTGGCTCCATACCTACCTTGTGTACTGTTATCACAGCAATTCGGTTCTCTTTATCACCCACTCCATTTTATTATTACAAGAATATTTAAACAAATTGATGAAAAAAAATTGTTTACAATGTTCTTTTTTAATATTATTTTAATTATTATTATTTTATTTTTAGATTTTTATACGCGAAATTTACAATCATATTATAAGTATTTGGTTGGATATTTATGTAGGTACTATTTACTCTCTCATTGTGAAAACTAGACGATGGTTCACTGTCTGTGAATTTCACTATAGGTGTTAGCATAATTCCAGCGCTGCTCCTTTCGAAGTAGCATAATGCTGAACTAACAACACAACAATTTATTTATATTTGTAAGCTTTACAATATTTGTTATTTCAATTATCCTTTTAAATCATTTATTTAGTTGAATGTTTCCACCAAGACTCGTATTCCCTCTGTTACAAAAATAACTACCCTATCGTAGAAACTAAATATACCTAAGATTTAATAACAGCATAAAAACCCTAACTATTATAGTAACAGGTACTCCAACGTAAATATAACTTCGTTGATAGGTAATAGCTATTCCAAGTTCAAGAAAATTTCATCCCAGTGTCTTATAGCATATACATTATTGCTGTTCTAGTAGATTGGAAAACGAGGAAAGGGGGTTATTGCTGTTGATTAAACACGCGCTATGATACTGATCTCTAAATAGTCTCTTAATATTTACTCTGTTCGTCTGTATATAGCTGTGTACAATTTGGACATGTATGGTTTACTGCTATATCTACAGCTAGTTGAGTTTGTAGGTTATTGTATATTGTCTGATATAATTAGTTCCTATAATTAATATATTCATATACTTTATACTCTTTTTATTTTGCTATAATATTATAATGTCAAGTTTCATCCTCTTATAAATTTATGCTACCGTTTAAATTTAATATTTTTAGCCTATCTGCCACGTAATACTTAGGTCATACTAAAAGTTTCTGGATTCTAATAAATAAGACCAGATATTATCATACATTTTTATTGTTTTTAAAGTATATGCACTCACAATTTATGCATTTTTGCATTCGCTGCAACCATTTTAAAAAGCAGTTGGACCAGTCTTCCTATAAGACCTCATAAATGGCTTCGTGGAACATATTCACCGCTGATTCAGGGCTCGTAAAACGTGTACCTCCAAGTTGCAAGGTGCCAGGATGTATAGCAGATGCGTCATCAGTTCTACATTTGAAGCCTTCAAAAATACGCTGCAGTTACCTTGGCGGAATATGAGGACGTGTTATCGTGGTGAAGGACGACATTGGTTTGAGGACGCTTTTTGCGAAATAGTTCTAAGACTCTGGGCAAGCAAGTGTTGACGTACCAATCTGTGGTCACTGTCCTTTGATCTTCAAGCGATAGTATTGTTTAATGTCCTGATTTGCCGAGAAAAGAAGCAACCATTTTCTTACCAATGCTTCGACTTTTCTTAGCTTTCGCCGGCAAGTCTTCAAAACGAAAGACCTATTCTGACGACTACTTTCCGGTTCAAAGCAGTAAAATCAAGTTCTGTCACCTGTCACGATATTATAGACACAAACTTTTCATAATTATAACTTCTCATTTTTTTCAGTAGCTTTTGGTCTTCTGTCAAATTATGCGGTATCCATCGAGTGTAAAGCTTTCGAACCTTCAGATACACATGCAAAATGTTTTGCACTTGGCTCCTTCTAATGCCTGATATATTACGATTATTTTACTGACAAGTAATGTTTGCCAGTTTGAATCAACTGTCGTACGGTATCAATATTGGATTCTGTAACTGCAATCACCGGTCGACCTTCACATACATCATCATATAGATTATCACATCCACGTCTTAATTCTCTGAACTAAGAATACATAGAGCTACGACATAGGGCTTCGTCACCAAATGCCAGTTGAAGTTTCTGGGGACTCTCTTGTTCTTTTTTTACGATTTTCCATTGTAAAAAATCATTAAGCGAAACATTTTTACAAATTAAATTCATTGTGATAGCGTAACACAGTTTTCTAAAAGACGTTACAAGGGAAAAACAAAATAATGACTGTCTCACAAATTAAAAAGTAACATTTTCCCAGACAGTTTCATTTTCGACTTCCATAATTGTTTTTTTTTTATATTTTATGGGCTATCCCCTTAGAGAAACTTTCAGTAGTCACAAACGTTTGTATGCCCCGCGTATTCTCATGTTACTATCTGGCTTACCTTACGTATCACATTTGTCTGTGCAGAATAAGATTGATGCGTAATTAATGTATTTGTTTACATATTAGATCGCTAATCCTTGACGGGCCAAGTTGAGGCTCTTCACTTTGCCCTACATAAGTCTTTAGGGAGCGTTGACACTGATAAATGTGATACAAAAACGTGGCTCCGTCGGCTATGTTTTTCTCACCAGAATTTAGAATCCAGTAAACTTATGCGGATTCTGAATATTAATGAGAGGGATTAGGTTGAAAATAAACTTATGTAAACTTTACATTATATACCACTCATTGGACTTACTATACATAACCTAGCCGCCAGAAATTGTGTTGTGATACATATACACTACGCGCTTTGTGGCTCAATAGCCCAACATCAATATGTTACCCAAACAAATGGGAGAGACATTAAGTAAGCCCTTCGCCGACTAATAACAAAACAAGTTTTAATAAACAGAGGTACAACATTAAAAGCATTGCTAGATTCTATTAAACGATTTTATTATTTCAAACAAACAAACTATAGTTGCATTTTGCCAGATGTAACTAAGGTGAAAAAAGTCGAATAATGTAACTAATACATTTTGCTAATCTTGTTCACCGTAGACCTGGTTGTAAAAAGCTAAAAAGCTTTGTGGAAGGAAGTCTTTGGATGCACAAAATCAGTAAGATATATGTGCAAGAGGCTTGCATGCTTGGCATATACATATATATATGTGCTATGTGCAAAGTGTAGTGTAAACGAGCCTTAAGTCTATAGATGTCCGAGATATAAGAACATTATACCAAGGATGGGCTGGAAGAAAGAGTCCCAAACTTGCATGATTTATTTTACATTCAAAATTTATTAAATAATTTGATGAACAAGAGGTCAAACAAGTAACAATAGTTCATTGTATCATAGTCAGAATTTTTGGAAATCTGGTAAAGTATTTATGTGAGAAAAACTTAAATGGCTTCAGTTCATGTTATTAAGTTTTCTTCTATTCCCAGACCGTTCAAGAAAGTTAATGACCTCTAAATATTCTCTTATTTTTATTCACCAATATAAAAAAACTCATAATTCAATTTTTTTTTCTGAGAGATAAATTTCGCTAACGTAGCTGAGATTGGAACTTTGCCAAATAAATAGTAAGAACCCGCCCCTATCACTTTCGTATCTAATGCTATAATAAGTGAAAGTTTTGGTGTACGATTTTATCTTTGTTAGTAACGAACTCTACTTAATATGCTTTGGGTATCAGAAGAAGGGTAAAAGTACCCAATTCTCGCTACATTATACATTGCATTTGCTTGTATTTCATTTTATTATAAGCCGGGCAATAAACCATGTCATTGCCGACACTCAGTTACTGCATATAAATACATATTAATAACAATAACAATTATAACTTGATATTTGTAAAACTTACTTTAAAGATTTTACTACTATGAATAGATATACAGTTAATTTCATGATCTTTATTTATAACTGACCTAAAAATAGTTAGTAAATATTTTAATAAGTGTAATACCAACCACACAACAATTAAGATGCAATGATGTACCTACCTATTATGTAAAAGGACCCGAGTGCAATGTACTTCCACAGACAAAGTGATTATTTGGTTTTGTGGAGCAATGCGTAAATATATGAAATGGTTCATGAATAAAGACTTCTATCTACAGACTTTTACTCTATGAAGAGTCAGGAGACTAATGCTGTGTATGCAACACTAATCGGTACAATGATTGTTCTAGTTCTGACTGAGAGAGGCTCACTTACAACCCTCTTCAGGGCTCCCAAATAGCTGGCGTCAAAACAGTATTATCTCATTATTTACCAATAAAAATTGCTTGATACAATTTCTTTCTTTCATAGGAATATAATTCTGGTGGTTGGTGACGGTATGAGCCTTACCACAACTACAGCAGCCAGGATCCTCAGAGGACAGCGACGAGGCCAGTCCGGGGAAGACACTGACCTGGCGTGGGATACATTTCCTGCAGTTGCTTTAGCTAAGGTACTGTCAGCGTTTCTTTTTAAAAAATAAGACATGCTAATAACATGTAATACTATGGATACATTAGAGAGATGACTTGTGTGTGACTTTGTGTTAAAAGTAGGAATTATGTGTTCATACACATAATTCCTACTTTTAACACAAATGCAGTTTATCACTATTCTTGTGCTATATTTTCTAAGTATTGCGAAATCTCATAGAATGCGAAATTTCTTGTGAAATACTTTGAAATTAACAAATAAACTTGTCTATTACTTCTTGTGGTAAAGGAATATGTAGGTCACAGACAGCGTCAGGATTATACATAATTAATATCATTGCTAATGTAAGTAGAAGGACATAGGTTACTGAAAACCTTGAAATAAAGAAAGTTGTATATATTGAAACCACTTTAATTCGTACCTGACTACTTGTTAATGAGTGTTCAGGCAGGTTCGACAACTAGCAACTAGGCAATTAATAAAAAAAAAAAATAGCTAGTAATTAGTCCAAAGTACCCATAGATTATAATTGCATCTCGTGACGTCGGTCATATACTTATTTGTTTTATGTGTTCCAACTTAAAAAAAATCTTTATTTTTATGTGATAGGGAGCAAACGAGCAGACGGGTTACCTGATAGTAAGTGACTATCGCCGCCCATAGGCAATTGCAACTCAAGAGTCAGAAGTGCGTTTCCGGCGGCAGGGAAGAGGCGGAAAGGGATGGGTTAGGACCTCCGGTAACCTCACTCACTCGGCGAAAGCCGAGTGAGTGAGGTTACCGGAGCCGGCCCATACGTGCCGAAGCATGGCTCTCCCATAAAAAAATATAAAAAATTAAATATCACCAGTTACTCTCGGGGATGATTTAGTAATATTAGTAGCCTAAAACCTTTCAACCAAAGTCTTCCGTGGATTTTTGCTCAAATCCATGACGTCAAATCCAACCCGTAATTTGGACGTTCTTCTTCAGATGGGTTTCATTTAGCTTAGCAACATCGTATTTTTAAACATTTTACAAGTCCGCAACGCTTAGAGTGCATGTTCCTTAAGTGTTTCCAATTTAACTTGTGTCCGTGTTTCGCTGTAATTCAAAGAAATGTGACTATTTATACTTAGCAGTTGGTATAACCTGATATCAATTAATCAAATGATCTGAAAGTAATTCAAATGTCTAAATGTCTACGAATAGTAGCTAGATATAATAATGTTATATAGTAAAAGGAAATAATTTTGTTATTTAACTATTGTAGATGATTTTTTTTTCTAAATCTTGTTAAAAACGGCGGTACTATAATTCTTAATGCGTCGGCCTTGGGATCAAGTATCTAAAAACTTCTCCTTCTATTTGACGACGTTTGATTTGATTTTCACTTTCACAGGAGTTCAATTTGTACAGTTACAAAAGTGCTCCTATAGATCATAGCATGTTTCATATAATATACCCTATGGCCGTACTGAATATGCTGGTTTTTTTTTAAACGAACTCGTCTAACCTGATATAGATGCTAACAAACGAAGAAATACGTTCTTATATAATATTAAATAATAATGGTTTAAAAAAAATATGCATTTAAGTTATTTAATTTAAAGTAGGAATGAAACATCATTCCTCAATTTCTCTATCAATAAATACGCTTTCCAATTTTAGTATTTGTTAAAGTTTGTACGTAACAATACGCTATCGATAACAGTATTTGTACTTACTTACATATTTTATTACATACAGTAAATAGTTATTATGCTGGCAATCAAATCACATAATTCTTGTTAGGAAACACCAGAAGGAAATGTTATATATACAGTCCGAAGACTGCCTTCTCAACCTGAAAAAAGAAGATCAAAATTCAAGAAGAATGACTATTTAAAATTTATTACATATTTTTTACTATTAATATAAATTTTGTTAGTTACCTAGCACTACTAAATACTCTACAGCACATCAACACGCACTCATATACTCCTCTAGCACAAGCACAAGCAAGCACCGTGCTTTCTGCATACAACCACACTCAAGCCTATTCTATTATATTTCCAAACACACAACTGCAATATCAAATAGCATTTGTTATTGCTTTACAAATTTGTTCACTTACGAGCTCTATCCCTCTTTAAGTCTGTTAATATCTTGAGTGATTTCATACACTTAAAAAACGTAACGAAAATGTATACTAAATCCGATCATTTACCACTACATAACAGTATTGATTCTTTTTCTATTTTTGACTGTGCTAAGTTTGATTTTATTCAAACACTGGCTTAAAATAGTCCGGTGTTTGAAAATAAAAATCTTAAATCAAAACATACGTAGTACATCCCCTAATTTTATAGGTTTGAAAGCCTTAATAGCTAGGTCACGTATAAGCTACCATTTATTATACTAACTGAACGTTGGGTACGTGATAATACTAGCTTACCTACTCTTCACGATTATGATAGCTGCTACATTACCTCAAACGTATTGCAAAATGATGGCGTGGTTAGTTATCTACATTGACGACTATATCCCTACACTTGTAGAGGAATCGGAGTTTATTGATGCTAATTGTATGGCAGCTAAAATTAACTCAAATATCATTATAATAGCAATATACCGTTCGCCATCATACAAAAATATTTTTAATTCTTAACGTCTCTAAACATCATTTCAACGAAATACTTTTCAAACAATTATATTGACTGGTGACATAAATCTTAATATTACAGATGATGATAACGCCAAAGACTATTTAAACCTTACAGTGTAAACGGCCAGTGCAACCTGGTCGAAACGTCAGGCAATTCAGAGGTATATAAGGGCACCTGCCATGTCCCTCACTGAATCACCCAAAGTTTGACTGGTAGATAATGCCATGTGGCATTAAGTCCGCCCCGTGTAATGTGACAGGAAGTATTAAATAAATAAAAAAATAAAACCTATTTCGTGATCACGTTAATTCTCGTATAAATATGTAATAATATCATGGAACGCGAAAGCTTAAAAGTTAATATAACTTTGCAGTGTACCATGGTTTGCTCCCAGTCCATACACTTGCAACGCGACTAAATAGCTGCCTTGATCATAACCTATTGAAAACTAAGGTTCAAGCACATACTCTTATTGCCCAAACATCACTAACTAATCATGAAAAAGTCGTTCTATTTATAAAAAAATTAATAAACATAAATGATTATAACGAAACCAGATTTTCAATTACTTTAGATCACGAGGGCCTCTTTGTAAGCCTCAGTAATATGGACGTAAGACCAAGTTTTAACTCGAAAGACGTCAATTTTGTAACTGCCTATTTAATATCGTATTTTACTGAAGCCAAACATAAAACAGAGTACTCGCTGAAAAAGGAAAACTATTATTAAACCTTGGATGGATTTAACTCTGTTAAAATATATGCAAAATATAATACCGCAACTTTTGCAACAATTTGCAACAGAAAGTGAAACAGTTTAATGATAGTAATGAACTGAATGGGTTCAAACATGACTCTGAATTATTATGGAAAACAACAGTACTAGAAATTGAAAAGAACTCCTAACAAATTGTTAAAAAATACTGTAGTAATTTGGTTGCAGCCAAAAGTCAACGAGTTCTTTGTAAATGTTGGTAAGAATCTGGCGAAGAATGGCTTGCATAAGTTCCGTTGTTGACTCTAAGCTTGTCTCTAATAATAGACACAATTCCTTCATCCTTTTGCCCACTGATCGCCTCACCGTTGGATAAACTCGTCACATCCCTAAAAAGTGAAACTGATAGAAACAATGGCATGTTTCTATCAGTTTTCAAAAAAGTTTATTATTATAACAGATATGAACAGAATGACAGGCTCATGAAGTACATGGGGGTCAATAAAATATTGTTTACTGCTCAGTATGGTTTCCGTTTGGGAAGATCCACGGAAGACTAATGCTTTTCGTGACCTTACCGATCATGTTTAAGAACCTAGATAGTAACATGAAATGCACAGCAATATTCCTAGATTTAGCTAGAGCTTTCGACACGGTTGCTACTTAATTTTTTTTAGAAAAACTTGAATGTTCTCATGAGAAAGGGTTTGGAACTATTCGATATCTACTTGAACAATAGAACCCAAAATAATCAAATCGGGGACAGCGTTACCGAGAACCTTCAAGTACAATGGCAGCATTTTAGGTTCTACCCTCTTCCTTTTGTACATAAAACTAATAAATGATTCCGTTATTGCCTTTGCGGATGATACTGCGTTAATATTTAATGCACCAACATAGAAAGAGGCTTTTGCTCACACTTAAACTGGACTAGATATGTTACTGACTGGCTTAACTAAAACGTCTAAACACTAAATTCGGACAAAACAAAATAAAAATATAACGTTTTTAAAACAAGGATATCCCCCATAACAGTCCTGGTCTATTGTGATCCGTTGCTGTCCTCACCCTTAAACCGCAAACTGTTCTTGCACCTGTATTAGTGTTCAGAATGTCAACAATATAATATCTTGGAGCTATTATCGATCACAATCTGAGCTTCAAGGGACACACCGAACTGATATCTGGACGTTTGCCCAAGCAATGTACGTATTCAAAAGCCTGTATAGGATTACTGATGTTACTATAATAAAACAGGTATGTGTGACTCTTTGCCAATCTCTGTTAATTTGTTTTGTCACAATTCAGGGTGGCACTTAAAACCTTAAACCTCATTTCTAAAATTTGAGTGAGCTCAACGAGCAGTATTGAAAATATCATCGTCTCTTCCCTTTCCCTTCCCCACAGTGGAATTTTATACAAAATGCTGCTTACTTTCAGTGCAACAACTATTTATCCTGTACACTGTTCTTAAGCAACATCTGTAATTTTTTTTTCTATACCTCTGTACAAAGTATGTTCAACCCACTGTGTTCTAATTTTTCTCATAAATCCTATCCTTTTTTGGGCGGTTACTTGTATATCAAAAAAAAAAAAGTTTGAATACATATCCAAAATCAATATATTATTACTTAACCTAAACTATGACCAACCGGAAAATCGGCTAGAAGTACTAAAATAATACACAAAAGCACACAAGTATAAATACACATATACATGGACATACACGCATACATATCTCACACACACATATACCTACACTCATACATTTTCAAAAACAATCACACATACAATTTAACCTTAACTTTTTTTTGATATTTTCCTTATTTCGATTCGATTTTTTTTTTTGTAATTTTCTTTATTTCTGTGGCCTAAAATTTACACTGCTTCAGAGAACGATTCGGTTCTGTGGAATAGGTTTTAACCTAGCTTGGAAACTAGTCTTCCAATACCTTATAATGAAGTGTTATATTTCTTGTGTTTAATTGTTGTATGTGATAAATAAATAAATGATTATTAATATTTCAAGTATGTGAACAAATAATTTCAAACAAATCTACTTTCAAATTACTATACTTGTAATCCATCTCCCGGAGGAATATGATCCGTTGCGGTTGGCCTGTGCCTCTTAACCCAAAGTGCTTAGATGGATTAATGGATAATCATGATCACTTTATGCAATATTTAAAGTTACGTAATCCTTTGTTATTGTAAGAAATATAAATGTCAGACAGGATTTATTTAGAAGGCATGAATTAGGTTAAGGTTTAATCAAGAGTCAAATTTCAAAACGGAATTAGTTACATAATATTAATTTGTAAGTACAGTAGGTATGACAATATCCAGAAAAAAACATGAAATTGAGTATTTGTTAGCTTTGTCTTATCTTCATGCAACAGCCAACTCATGTTACCGAGGGTGATATAATTAAGCTTCTATTAATTATGAAAAAGACTACGGTTCCTCAGGACTTACTTTACATTTGCTTATAATCACGTAAGTGAAGCCTAGGGTAAAAGCTATTTTAGTGTGAATAAGTGTATGTAGTTGTATCGTTGGTATGGACTAAAACTTTGGCATAGAGTACCAAAGTCACTCCGTAAAGACTATGAATAAATAGTGACTGGTTACAAATGTTGTCGTGTTGTCCCTCCTTACTGTCCCACTTTACTATAAATAATTTATGTACGTGCGATTTTCAAACGAATTTATTACTGGACATGAATAGTGTTATTGTAATCTGAACTTCAATTACAGAATTCGAATTCCTAAACATTTTTGAATTTTTTTTTTTAAGTAGAACGTTGCTCATTTTAACACTTTAAATCTAAAAATAGTTAGGCTGATTAAAAACTTCAAGGATTTTTGAGCAAGTTATCATTATTACGAAATTCAAAGATCTACCAAATTTAAGCCTTTGGTGCGCCTCTACCTTCACTCAACAACACTCCAATAGAGTGATAGCAGATGGTGATAGAGGCACCAGGGACACCACTGAGTGATGCGAGTGTTTGTAGACGTTGGCAGCCATTTACCATCAGACGGGTCGTGTGCTACGATAATTTTCTCTTAATTTCTATACAAAGATACAAGACTATAGAAAAACTCAACTTTATGAACATATTCGACTGAACATACAAATCATAACATCCGACCAGTTACATATACCATTTGATTTATAATATCTTACTTTTTAAGACTTCATCAATTCCTTTCTAATTAAAACCGATTGACCCACTTTAAAATTGTATCAAATGTATCTATTACAACTCAGTTATAGTATGTGCGGTAAGAGAACCGTCGTAGAATTTGAGGTCGCAGCAGTGCTAAATTACCTTTTTACACTGTTACGTCTTTATTGTTTACTGTATTGCACAGTATTTATTTACTATTTGGAAAATCAACAGCATTTAACAACAATATTACGCAGTGTGAATAAGAAACAAAACCAATTACAGGTTTTCGTTAATAGTATTTCTGTAGGTACATACATATGGTACTGGACATTTGAATTACTTACATAAATAAATTATAGAAAAGTTGTGAAAAAAATGATTTATGTACTGTTTACTGTCCAACTAAAATGACGTAACAGGGTTGTCAATATAACGAAAAAGGTAATTTAGCACTGCTGCTACCTCAAATCCTACGATGGTTCTCTTTCCGCACAGACTTTATAAGTTTAAGGCTTTATTTTATTTTGTACCTTTTTGTTAAACTAATGCAATTGTATCGAGAGTTAGTAGTATAATGGGTAAATTGTCTAATGAGCATGATCAATTGCCCTGTGTTTGGACGTTATTTATTTTTAATTAGTTTTAATATACTTAATTATAAGGTACAAACACTATACATACAAATTTACAGTATTCTTTATTGTACGTTTAATTTATAACCTTAAATGTAGGCCGTTTCTAAAATAAACCTTCTATATGTATGTATTTAGAAATATGTAAGTATGTTTATCAGGAGGCTGGTTACCGTAGTACAGGCCCTGCCTAATTTGGGAGCAGACAGCCGTGTGTGAAATATGTCAAGTTGTTATTATTATTATTAATTGAGGAATCAATGAATCGAAGTCGAAGAAATCAAAGACCTTTGAAGTTTTCCTGAGAAATTAAAAAAAAATAAAGTTTCATTAGACTAATAATTTTTACATAAAGTTTTTTGTGTTTTCAATTTTTGTTGGTGATTCATCTAATGTAATATTTAAGAACGTTTAACACTTTGCTTGTTTTCTTTTGTGTTGTCCTGTTTTTATTCATTCTCAATATTTCAACCATACAATAATTCATAAAATTATTATAAAACAGTGTTAAAAACTCTCTTTGAAACACATCTTTCGATCCAAAGAAAACAAAGCTTTGTTGAATGGTAACGGACCGAATCGGTAGCTCTTATAGGCAAACCTCTGGGAAAATTACCCAGCACGGGTGGTAGGTTTGCTTTCTCAAGATTACGACAGTTACAAATCGTATGAACATAAATAGCATGTACGAGATTTAAAAATACTATTTGTTTATTAAAAAAAAAGAAAAAAATAAAATGAAAGAAAAACAAAATGTGTGAACATTGCCTCCGCATTTATATATTATTGTATTTAATTATATATTATTTCGTAGCAGTTCGGAGAGAAGAGATCAAGTAAACTTCAAATGGACTAAATATTAACGTTACAAATCAATTTATATGTATTTTAGTAGTCAATAGGGTGTATATATAATTCTCTCTCAAACCGCATCATGCAGACACACCAATTAATATAGGTCCAGCGGTAAACGTAGGGTGTAATTTACGTAAACCTTGTAGTAGTAGGTATGTCTCAGACTGACAGGAGGTGAACCTAACAGTACGTCGGGTTTACCCTACTCTCGGGATAGTCTTGCACTAGCTTGTAAATATAACGCAATAACCATAATACAATAAAACGAGATTTTTTATTATCTACGTAAATATGTAGTTTGTTTTCTGTTATTGATAGTTGAAATTATTACCTTTTCAAAATTTCCACGAAACTAAAACTTTAAAAACTATTAAACCACAGATAAATAATAACCACTGGTTACGATTTTTGTTGATGACAAAAAGACAATGTTTTAAACTGATAAAAGAATATTCAACAGAAGAACGAAGTTTCTTGCACATCAAAGGCTTATTTCATTTTAAGATGAAGATTTTGTAATAAGTATACCTTTTAAAGAGAATTTTGAGAATCTACAAAAACAACCAAATTGAAATTGAAATGGATTTAGGTCATGCCGCTGCCTGCCTAACAAGGCACATACTCGTAAATATTTTGCTTACATTCTCCTCCATTGCTTGTACTTAGTAACTGAATAAGATCCAAAACTAAATTGTTTCTTTAGCATACGAATGAAGTAGGTAACGTATAAAACGTACATGCATAATATATACAATCAGACGTTGTAACAGTAAACAGAAGGCGGGAACGATTTACAACAGCGCTTAAAGTTACTGTTGCCGCTTGCCGCATGATGATTTAATTCAAATTAATTCAATCGGTGTGTTATCACTACTTTATTTTGACTCTTACAATATTTATTTGAGTTTATTTACGGATTCTATTCAATTATCTAATCTGATGATTTTATATAATTGTTCCTAGTTGTTGTCAAGTGCCTCTCATACGATATAAATTTGTTTGCTATAACTTCATTTCAATGACGTTCGCAGGGTATAATGAACAATATAATAAACGAGGTACGTACACCACAGTGCTTATATCATTTCATTACGTATTAAGGATGATTCGCATTAGACCGTGCCGCGTGCGAGCCTCCGAACCTGACTGAGGACTGTGTTCGTGGGTAACTCGTGCGTCGACGTTCTAACATGAATTACTTCATATTAAATTTTTGTAGCATTTCCAATCTGTGCCCTGTACGTGCCACGGCTCGCGGTCGGCACGTTCTAATGTGAATCATCCTTTATTCGAAATACTTACTTTTTTGTTATAAGTTAAGTGTTAGTTGTAAGTTTGTTAGAAATTTGTTAAAAACCCATTTAATATAATAATCGTTTGATCTTTTCTTTCAAGTATTATTAAATCGATACGTATACACTACGATCAGGGTAAACACCCTGAGTCAGATGTTCTACTGTTTGAAAAATTCTTCCTTTATATAAGTATATATAAGTAATTGAGGTGACTTTTCATATTATTAGAGATCATGTTTTCCTCTGTTTTTTACCGTTAATCCCTTTCGTAGAGCAAAGTTATAGACAAACTGGTCACAGTTATACAATGAATAAAACTTTGATATTTAAAAGGTTCTTAGGCTACTAGTAACCGCTTTTCAGGTTGGCTGTAAAATTATATGACCTATACCTTTTATATTTTATAAAAACATCAAAATATATTGCCTCCAACAGACCTACAACATAGATGCTCAAACTGGAGAATCTTCAGCTTGTGCTACAGCCCTGTTATGTGGAGTAAAGGCTCGTTACGAGACCCTCGGCCTTGATGCGACAGGAAGATTCAACAACTGCGCTTCAACTATCAATTCTAAAGTGTCGTCATTGGTAGACTGGGCACATGAAGCTGGTAAGATTGCATTTCTAATATTATTTACCTCTTTTTTTGACTAAACATAAGCTTTTTTAACCGACTTCAAAAAGGAGATGGTTCTATGTTCCACAGTTTATATTTTTTTAAGTGAAACTTCTTTAGAATCACGAAACACTCACACTAAAAAGAGACAAACAAGACAAACATTCATAAATAGGATTTAGCCTGCGAGAGAATGAGATAGAATACAAGTATCAGTGTTTCCTATACCTTATAATCTTTGTCTTTGCGCCTGCGTACTACGAAGCCTTCAGAAAATGCGTCAATGTCAACGTGGTGTCATTTTTGTGCATTTGCGTATTAAAATTCGTTGGTTAATTAATTTGTTAATTAATTAACACATCTGTGTTAATTTGATCTGAAATTTATTAACATTAGTAAAAAATTATTTGTGTTGATTTTACTTTTTATTTCTCATTCTCTCGTAGGCTACTTTTCTGAACTTTCTCTTCTGCCGTGTGTGAATTGTACACACATACTTTTTTATGTATGTTCACCGATTACTCAAAGACGCGTGGACTGATTTCGAATATTCTTCTTTTGTTTGAAAGAGTATACTTCCCAGGTGGTCCCATGATCATCAGATCAGGATCTGATTTTGGACGTGGTCTCATGATGGGATCACTTCAATGAACTCTTCAAATTTTATAGGCACACTTGAAGCGATTTGGGTATTTTGAGGCGCATTAAAGTCGGTGATACTTTTAATAAAAGATAATTATTTATTAAGAAATAGCTTTCGCCTGCAGCTTTGACCCCGTTAATGTAGTTGACGGTAGCGTATAAAGGCCTGTTGATCTAGTGGTTAGTTATCCTGACTGCTGAGCCAGAGGTCATGGGTTTGATTCTCACCCAGGACAAGTAATTGTGTGATGAGCACGATCATTTGTTCTGCGTTTGGGAGTAATTGTCAAACAACTCAGGTATCCTACAGGAACAGTACTCTGTGTCCTTTTCTGTGACCCTGACAAGATGTATGCAAAATGACATGATGATTAGTTGGGTAGTTAAGGTGTGAAAGAATAGCAAACAAAGTCACATGCGTAGTTATAATATAAGTAAGGATATATATCTCCACTGCATCGCATATTGCATCGTTCAAACTTCTGCAACAACCCCATTTTGACAACTTGTCTTAGTTAGAACATAACATAATTGTCATAGGAAGTGGTCCTGCCTATCTATACTAATATTATAAAGCTAAAGAATTTGTTTGTTTGTTTGGTTGAACGCGCTAATCTCGTTCTAGTACGAATTGAAAATTTATTTTAGTGTTGGATAGCCCATTTATCGAGGAAGACTATAGGCTATATAATATCACGCTACGACCAATAGGAGTAGAGCAGTGACCATAAACGCTGATGAAACTGCGGGAACGACTAGTAACAGATAAATTTACACTCATTCGTAACAGGCCGTTAGTGTACTTATTTGACAATTTAGTTTTTAATAAGAACCCGTTTTTGTGGGATACCTAAAATGAAAGTTAGAACTATGCGATTAGCGATGAATCAGGCCAATAAACGCGAATCCGAATCCATAAATACTGTAAAGTTAAGTATCTAAGTTTGTTAAACTATTGTAATTAGAACTCATAGTACACGCTTAAATGTCGCTGTGTAATGGCTGGCCCAGAACATTTAGCTATAAAAAGAAGAAATTCATTTTATTAATATATAAACGCCATATTGCTATCGAAATTAGGAGTACAAATTTAAATACATATTTAATTAAAAGGCATTCTAAAATATTTTTTTTGTATATTATGTCCTATTATGCAGGTTTCTCGTCTTTAATGCTATGCATTTTAATATAAGAAAATGTTATAGATTGAAACAGTGTTTAAACTCCATTTCTAAACTGTGGTCGCGTAGTAGATAGTTTCGCAATATCGGGTTTCAGAAGGTACACTAGTCATATGATATTGATAGTATTAGGTACTTGAAGGGAGTCCAGTGAAGGTGATATTTTTTTAAATGTTACGTCCTTGTGGTGCCTCTAGTTCAAGGCCGAAAAGGAGTTCGTATTATCACACGTCTACCGGTTCAAGATAATCTAGACACAGCGGATCAGTCAACCCCCCTCCCCCTCGCCCCCCTAATTGAAGAGACACGCGGAGATACACAACATGTGCACAGACAAAATAAAATTCAAAAACATTTCGGCAAAGGGACGCGTCGCGTCGCCGCTACCACCACGCAGTCTGCTGCCCTCATTGATTTTTTTTATGTAATAACTAATTAGCTTGTATGCATGTTTGGCGCCGAATCAAAATTATTTAGGTATTTACATTAGTGTAGGAGTTTGGTTTAGCTCACAAGTTTATTTTTTATAATTTTTCGCTTTTCAGTTGCTTTCTTCTTTCGTCGATCTATTTTTTTTTTAAGTTTTTATATTTTACCTTATGTAGTCTGCTTAATGATGCATGCATATTACTAGTATGAGAAATAATTACAATATCGCCGTATTAAATGCAACTCCACAGGTGAAACCTCTGTTGTATTTAAAATTTATTAATAATAATTTTTAAATTATTCATAGATCATAGTTTATTCAAAGATATACCTATATGACTGCATAAAATGTACGTGTAAGAAAGTAAATCTATATAACATATTAACTAAAATACTAAATGAAGCGACGGCCCCGCGGCTTAAACTGAAACTGGTGGCTTTATTTGATATAAAGAGATAAACTAAATCCTGAGTACCTTTTAATTTTAATTTAGACGACCTCTGTGGCCCGGTGGTAGGTAGTGCATTCGACTGCAGTGGCCGACTATACCATCTGAGACCCTTGGCTAATTCATCGGATGTGTGTGAGTCTAACTCGCACTTGGCCGTTATTTTCTTACGGATGTATTAAAATCTTTATAATTCATTTATATAACTTGTATTTTATTAGGTTTATTAAATTAGATAACTTACGTTTCTTAAACACTAAATTAATATTTTTTAAATACATTTTGCAATTAGTGCTTCGTGTGTTAGGGCCTTTGGTGAGGCCCCCTCGGGTCGTGGGCCCGTGGCATTTCGCCCGCTTTGCCACCCTATTATTACGCCACTGTTCGACTGCCACAACGAGACTCGCGGTTTCGATTCCTCAATGCTAATATTTATTTGCATGAATATGTCTGCTTGCTTTGGTCTGGGTGTTTCTGTGTATAATATGTATGTATTTACAGAAAAGATTCTATGTTTATCCGTGTTCTAGAACAAGACTAAGTGTACAAGCTCTGCTTATTTTGGGTCTAGATAGCGATGTGTTTTATGATATTTTGCGTCGCAATGTCTTTTTTTTTAATGGGTTTTTTTTTTTTTTTTATTGTATAGGGGGCAAACGAGCAGATTTGTCACCTGATGGTAAATAACTACCACCGCCCATGGGCACCTGCAACTCAAGAGTCACAAGTGCGTTGCCAGCCTATAAGGTGGGAGTAGGGGAGGGGTGGAAGAGGGGGAGGAGGGAAGGGTTAGGGCCTCCGGTAACCTCACTCACGCGGCGAAAAGCAATGCAAGCATTGCTTCACTGCCGGTTTTCTGTGAGGCGGGTTGTATCACTCCGGTTGAGCTGGCCCATACGTGCCGAAGGCCATGTTCCGCTACAAACACCGTGACCCGAGATTTTTACATATTAGATTATTGTTAATGAGTACGGCAGTGGTTGCCAACTCCTCTAGACCACCAAAGGTCCTTTAGAAATCGAAAGTATTTAGATACGGGAGTTATAATTAACTAGCTGTTGCCCGCGACTGCGTTTACGTGGAAATTCAAATGTATCGCGCGAGACCTGTACATTTTTCCGGGATAAAAAGTAGTCTATGTTCTTTCTAAGAATATAATCTATCTTCTTGCCTCGTTAGGATCTGTTCAGCCGTTTAGTCGTGAAAAGGTAACAAGCAAAAGAAACAGAATTACGTTAGAATTTATAATATTAGTTTCATGCTCTTAAGTACTAAATAAAAACTCTTGATATACCTTTAACGTCGACATTGATTTTAGTCACTTAGTACTCAGCTAGTATAAATAATATTAATAATAACTTTATTGATACAATAACCTTTATTAGACATAATGGCTATTTAAACAACATAATCTTAAGTAAAGGCACACACTCAGATAAACCCAGAGCCCTAAACTAGATAATCCTACAGGATTACCCAGTTTAGAGATCAGAGTTTAACTGTAGCAGCGCTGACTCCTAAGTTGTAACTTGAGTCGGTATTTGTATTCTGCTGCTACAGTTACACATAAACCGTTATTTATTAAACTGTGTGTCACAGCTCCTGATTCAATTCAAAATTCAATACTTCTAATTTATTTATGTGTTTTTTTAGTAATTTAAATTAATACAATTAGTAGAAGAACCCGCTCTATCGACATGTTATAGTTATCATGTCATTCAATACGATGCCGAACTTGGTTAGCAGATAGTTTACACAATATCGGGACTCAGGTAAAAAAGGTGTTCTTACCTAAGTTAACTTAAAATTGTTTAAGTTTCAACCAAAACTTTCAGTACATCATTATTTCTGTCAAGTCAACTGCGCGATTCAAAATATTGTGGTTTGAACAATACAAAACTCAATGACGTGTTACTTAATATAAAATTAATTTTATTAAATGTTCCGAGAGGGATGAATTGGAGGTTCTGTATAAAATATGGTCGCTACTGATACGGAGCGTTATTGTGAGCAATTTTGCCACGATGACTGACACTCAATGACCCATTTGTTATTTAATTTATGCGGGTCTATCACCATTTATAAAACAATCCAGTGAAATATATTATTGAATTACAGTAATAGTGGCTAGGTCTACTACATTGAGAATCTAAAACTTAATTACGATGAATACTGTATAATATTAAATCGTTGTATATGTAGAGAATATTGTTTCAGTTATCAGTTAGTTTTGTTGAAGATCGCATTAGTCATTTATTTTATTTTTTTATTAGTCAGATTTCAATGTTCCAAACTCTAGTCTAGTGAATGTATACCTAATTTAGAGCGAATATACTGTAGCTACTGTAGTACTAACTGCTAACTACAATAATGCATTCAAAAAGATCTAGTTTCAGAAAAAAATGTAAGTATGACAAATTAAAAGTATTTCATCATTTTCTCAGACGTATGTCGCTTATACGTTCACACAATTTTAGTATTTACCAAAAACATTCTGTTCATAAAAACGTGAGGTCAATAAATTAAACATTTTTCCGTAGATGCATTGAGACTTATTATATCGGGATAAAAAGCAGCCTATGCGTTAATCCAGGTCTCCTGCTATTTACATACCAAGTTTCATCGCAATGGGTTCAGTGGTTTTTGGGTAAAAGAGTAACAAACATTCATCCATCCATCTATCCATCCATCCAAACTTTCACATTGATAATATTTTTACGATATCGAGATTTAAAATGACAAAGAAACCTGAGGCACAGAACTGGTTCCTTTTCCATGTAAAATAGGCATTTGCAAGAAATAAACAATAATTACTTCTGAACGCAATCTCCAAAGCGATTTTATTTAGGTTTAAACTTTTCAGCTATGGTCAAGTGATAAATTTACCATTACAAGAATTTGTATTGGAAAAGTACATAATTCATAATTTACCTTACGAGAACACCAGTATTTTTCTATTTTGTGAAGAAATTAAATATTCCCCACATAATATACATTCTTATTTAGCAAGACCTATTGACCTTGACATTCTGCCTTATCTTTTCTACCATGTTTTTAAAATACTTTTTAATGGCATAATATCATTCTTTATTCATATCATAGTCATACTTCACAAGCCATACGATTACCACTTAGTTGTCAAGTTCAACGTGCAAAACTCCTTGGATCATAATCATAAACCCACCAACGACCAGAAGCAAAGTTAAGAATTTATATAATATAAACAGTTTAGATTATACAAAATAAGCTCTCAAGGCTGTATTGTTCAAGGTTTCCCAAGCTTCTGAAATATTCAAATTATTTCACAAAAGGCTTTACATATTTTTTTGAGGGAAGCGACTTTAAAATTCAAGAGCGTGTAAATTAAGGTTTAGGGCGAAACGAATTATGTTTTATCCTAAAGTGATATGGAGCACGCTTGCTACAAAATATATTTTTTTTAACTTTACGCACATAGGGTACAGAGGCAGACTTAATGCCTTAGGCATTCTCTGCCAGTCAACCTTCGGGTGATGCAGAGAAAACAGGAAGTAGGTAGTAAAAAAAAGTATCACCGACTTCAATGCCTTAAAATACCCAAATCGCTTCAAGTGTGCCTATAAAATTTGATAAGTTCCCTCGATTTCTACAGGATCCCAGCATCAGATATTGACCTGATGACCATGGAACCACCTGGGAAGTATACCCTTTCAAGTAAAAGGAGAATTTTCCAAATCGGTCCAGGCATCTTTAAGTAATCGGCGAACATACATAAAAAAAATATGCAATGGAACATAGAACTTCCTCCTTTTTTGATGTCGGTTAAAAATATCATAATTTATTAGGTAAATATGCAAACTAAATATCAGACAATAATACTTAAATAAAGAATATAGGATAAGACACATATCATAAACATACATACAAATATGTACACAAACATAATATACAATGTCATAAGAGGATTATGACGTTACTGCTTATACGCTTATAGCAGTAACGTCATAATCCTCTGTGTGTGTGTGTGTGTAAGTGTGACAATGTGACATTTATAATCTTCCGTTTCATCAGGGAAATCCAGCGGTATTGTAACTACAGCACGCATAACTCACGCTACACCTGCCGCGTTATATGCGCACGCTCCTTCAAGATATTGGGAAGATGACAGCAGAGTACCACCTACAGTAAGAAAAGACTGCAAGGACATAGCGTTACAGTTAGTTGAAAACGAACCAGGACGAAGTATTAATGTAAGTAAAAATTTTAATTTAATACTCGTATAAGAGCTTTACGCATGTCAGCTGGTTCTTGGCCAAGTGGCCTCTCACGTCACAGGAAATACAGGACATTCGAGTACGCGACCCCAGCCTCTGCAAGTTACTGCAGTCTTAGTCCCGTTCCCCATCCAAGACTTGCGGTATCCCTTACCCTAGATTCCTCTCCCTACTCATTTTTCCTTTTACAAATTTACCTTCCTCCTTCTTTCACGTCTTAAAAAAACTACCTTCTCAAGGACGGTTGGCATCAGGCAGGCCAAAGGAAACTAGACAAAACCGAACCGAAAAAATGTTACACATTGCACGGACCCTAATGATAATTGGGAACAGGGCAGAAGGTTGAAGATAAGAGCTTTACTCACTAAAATATACGTTGGCACTCAGTTTGCAAGTTAGAACAAGACGCATAGTTATTAACTATTTGATCTGTTACTGGACTTTGAAAGCTCTCCGTTAACAATTATCGATATTATTAAAAGATAAAAAATGACCATCACTTTAGCCTTGTCTACTGTCTGAAAAATGTTGAAAACCGTTCTATCAAATGTGGCATTATAATTAAAATATTACATTAATTACTCCATGAAGCAAATGAAATTTGGTATGATCTCGAGTATTTAAAACCATATATTTTAAAAGTATAAGATATTTTACATGCTTGTGGTTTTGTCACCTTTATTGATTAAAGTTTAAAATAACGTTGATTCTTTATAGTTTTTTTACATAGGGCATAATTTTTGACACATCAAATATTTTTGTAACATCTCGGTTATTATCTTACTATCTATTTACTTACTGGTTTATATTACTTTAGTGGAAGATATCATGTAAACATCAACGCCGTGGTGTAGGTGTATCACCGTCAAACTATTCTGTCTTGCTTTTGACTTAATTGCGTTCTTAATATCGTAATAAATAAAAACAAAAACTTTATAGTTAAAAGCAATTATCTTGTCTTCTTAGAAAAAAAAAATCTTTTTTGATAGTAACGTTATTAAGGTATTTCTATCATAAGCCAATTTATTACAATAATGACGCCTTGTTCGTTTTTCGGTTTTAATTTTTATTGAGAGAATTTCTATGTAATGTTTTTTATTATGTATTAACAAATATTTCGTTCAATTAAGATTTTTTATTACTTATTTTTATTAAAATATAGCAGACAGGATAAATAAAAATGAATTATTGAGAGGTACAAAATCATTTTTATAAATGACTAGCTGTGCCCGCTACTTCGGTTGCGTCTATGTCAGAAAACAACAATATGTCGCTTATAATAGGCGTAGCACCTCTTCCTAAAAGGGGGATTCCTATAGGCTGGATTTTCACAATGTATAGGCGGTGAAAATACCTGGAGCTTAGAAAACAATATTGTTTTGATTGTTTATATTGCGACATAAGTGAGAAAAGCTCACATTTTTTTCGTGTGAAATTTCACTTCAAGGCTACTGGCGAGTCCGTATATCAGACTTAATCCGACGAAAACAATATCGTGTGTCTCACAGCGCCTGTAAGGAGTGGATTTATTTATATTTTACTATTGGTACTGCGACATTAAGCCTCCAGTGGACCATCCAGCTCCAGTCCGCGGGTGGCAAGCGGGCTCCGTCTACTAACTGGACGATACCCAGACACACCTTTCACGGGAAAATCTGCTGCGGGTCAAGGACATAAAATCTACCTCATGCACTCGCGGCCACTGTTAGGGTACACACGTGAGCGCGAGTGACACCATTCCGCCTGGAGGTCTTCCTACCGGATCCACTCCGTCAACTCCTTGCGCGAGAAGTTCTCCTCGCAGTACATCGCGGTCGCGATAAAACAACTGTGGCTACCTAACGCCTTGATGCGTCTGACTAATTGGGAGACTTGCTGTAGTTAGTAAGTCAGTGCCGTTTCCTAGAAACTATGGGCCCCTAGGGCCGTCACCAACATGTCATCGTTATAGCTAACAGATTATTCCCAACCAATACTAAGGTCCACCTCTGCAACAAATTAATTTTAGCTCTGAGCTTTGTTTATAGTCACGGGGTAACAAAAGGTTTCACACTAATGGTCTAGAAATGTAAAAGAACTTCACCTATCTTCCAATATTTCAGATTCATTCAGATCAGATGTAATTTTGTTGGAGATAGTGTGTGTCGTGTACTCGGCTGTTTCGTAGTTAGACTAAAAGCTTAACTTAATTAAACTTAGTTGGGAAAAGGCGTTGAAGATGTTGATGATGATGATGATAGTGTTGTGTGAGATCTTTTTGTTTTAAAACCGTTCTATAATCTATTTATAAGTCTATTTATAGGTGACCGGTGACAAAGAACCGACTTACCGGTTATATGGGATCGCTAAATAATAATAAAACCTTGCTGTTTCCACAATTACCACAGAAAAGCACCATAATGCCTGCCATGGGTCTGTCATATTACCCTGTCTGCCATCATGCCCTGAGCTTTAGACTTGCGTGATGGTGCGTAGTACTCTCAGTCAATTAACCTCGCTTCGCGTTTCTCAACACTATGTTGGTTATGTGCACTTTTAGAAAGTATTAAATTAAATACTTTTTTCGCTTATTTTGTAAAAACATTTATTCTTGACTTCAAGAATTGTATTTTTTTCAATAAAGGAATATTTACCATTATTGTTTCATGAATAAAATATCATCATCATCATATTATTTCATATCAATTTGGGTAAACAACGGAATGTGTCAACATCTATTGGTCGAATCTAGTAATACTAACTGCAGTGTAATGATATCTCTTTTCTGGAATATTTAAATGCTTATATATCTATGGATAGGGTGAATTACGTACAATATTTTTGTTTTGCAGAAAAAGTTTGCACGTTTATTTTAAACTTTTACATGTTGTATGCATAACTAAACAGATAAACAGACAAATTCCAAAAATGGTTTCAGTTGGTTGTCCTCTACCTGTCCCTGTCCCTGTCCCTCCCTCCCTTTAGAGGGCTCCATGTCTCTCTGAGGCTGTACATATAAATATTTATTTATTTATTGGTTTATCTACAATTGTTCCACGTACATACATGTTCATAATATAAATATACATGCTCACATACTATCTTAGTGCACAATATACAACGGCAAACACAACATTCACAGATTCACAGATTTAAAAAAAAATATATATATATGGTTCGATATCTGCTTAATTAAATATACGCATGCAACTATTTTAATGACAACTATTACAAAAGAGAAGGAAAATGTTATTTAGTTAATTTGATGGACTTTGTGCTTGAACACATTAAGAGAAGTGCCAAAAATATCTATCTGATGGGCAAATAGGTTGTGAAGTCTACAAAGTCTGGGGATTGGAGTATTAAAACCTAGAACTGTTTTACGGGAAGGAGGATGTAGGATCCTAATAGGATTTCGGGAATATCTATGGGGAAGATTAATTTAAATTTTTTCAAGTAATTGGGGACAGTCGATTGAGTAGCTTAATATTTTATGCAAAAATAATAGATCAGGCATGTCCCTGCGTGTTTGTAATGATCTTATACTAAAAGCTTCAAGCTTCTAAACGTTCAAAATAACTACAGGTTCTTTGATTTGTTGAGTAACTTAAATGATTTAGAAACCGTTTTTGTATACGTTTTAATGTAAGAGCATGTGTTGCGTAGTGGGGTTGCCAAACAACAGAACAATATTCCAGAACACATCGGACGAAACTGCTGTACAGATTATATTATATTTTGGTTTTAGGCTTACTAAATGGTTTCGCAGTGCGAAGAATAAACCCAAGCGCCTTCGAAGCCTTTTTTATGATAGATTCCATATGCGGAATAAAAGTAAGTTTTTGATCAAAGAGAACCCCCAGATCTTTAACAACTTCCAGCTTGTTTAGGAAAGTCCCATTCATTACATACCTCGAATCAATGTAATTACGTTTCCTAGTGAATACAATTTGGGAGAATTTTCGATGGGGACAGGAGGACAGGACAGAGGACATTCGATCATCAGGGCCAGGTGTCCTCACGCGAGTTTAACATTTTTTAACCATCCCAAAAAGTGCACAACACCGCTAAAGAAGTTTTCACTTCAATAAAAAAATTAAAATACCTTACCACAATCGCTGATATTACATTCAATGAATTTAAAATTGAACTTATAAGTTATAATATATTAACTAATATATGTATTAGAATTCATACAATAAATGTTATAATATCAATAAACATGTGTAATTTATTTTTCTTCTATGATTTCATTTATCCTTAATATTTAAAAACAGTTTTAAAGTTACTTCTGCCATTAAAAGAAATTAGTGCCATTTGTTTTCCGTAACATGACGAAATTTTTCATTTTCCAAAACAATATTTTTAAGGGTATATAATTTGCAAACAGGTTATTAACAACTGCCCGTCAGAAAATGCTTAGCAACGCTTTGTTGTTAAACATTCCACAACAAATTTGGCTGAAGGATAAGTACACATTTTGACTTTTATCCCCTCTCTCAAGGAACCTGTCCTGAATTTTGGGATAAAAAGTATCCTATTTCCTACCTCGTAGTATAAGCTCAAATCATGCCAAGTTTCAATGGAATCCATTCAGTAGTTTCGGCGTGATGCGCGGCCATGATACAGACAGACAGACAGATAGACAAACGGACAGACAGACAGACAAAAAATGAAAAAAAAAAAATTTTGGCTTCAGTATTGATTATAGAGTGCCCTCAAAAAAATTTCAAAATATCTTCAAGGTTCAGAATTGCACCTGTTACAGTTTTATTATAAGTATAGATATAGTAATTTTAGTAGTTTAACCTCCCAGTTTTAGGCACAAAGTATCTCGGGGACCGAGCTCGGTAGTTTTTTGTGAAATCGTAAGGTTTTTTTAAATATTTCCCTTTGTAAAATTGCGTTTTTACAGCAAATACAACTATGCAGTTGAACTTGAAATGCAAAACTGTACCTGTTTACAAAATTTCATCAAAATCGTAACAGCCGTTTCCGAGACACCCGAAATATAAATACATACCTAAATAAATATAAACATACAAGAATTGCTCGTTTAAAGTAATAAGATTCTGATATAGTGTAGCTAGTTACATAGTTTACTAGTTAATGACATACCATTAATACTTTGTTTGTGTTAATTATCTGTTGACGAAATGTAATTACGTCGAAATGTTTCCATTCCACTTATCGTGGATAATGTTCAAAGGCACGGCTTGCTATATTTGACCTTTTATACCCATTTTTATTTTCTACGAAGTATACTATAGTGTAAAAAGCCGGATCTACCCATGTTTTGTCTTTTCTCTTCATTGCCCCACTTGTGTGTAAAAACAAAACTTGGATTTATTTCCTTGAACTCGTAATGTAATAAAAATAACATCTGGTTTCTTACAAACATACTTCTTTTTCTCTTATCTTACAAACGTACCTCGTAACATATCAGTAATAACAAAATTTTCATAAGCAAGTATAAAACCACAACATTTTTCAAAATGCGAATGAATATCCCTAACAATATTACACTTCAGAGTAACAGAACGTGACCACTTTCACGTTCTTCGCTACAATCTGCCATGCTTACAACACGCAGCAAAAATATAAACCGGAAAATTTAGTACGATCCTTTTCGTTTGTACAGTGTTCGCAGAAATCATTTACAGTTATAAATGTATATTTTGCTAGTAGCTCAGGACATTGTTGGTTTAAAATTGAAAATATAATATGCCAGGTTTATTTTAAAATAATTACAGTGTTATGAAAAATGTCAACGCAACAATAAGTTTCTGTGTCAAAAATAATATTATTCTAAAAATCTACTAAACCCTACGATGTTTTCTAAAATACTCTGAAATAGAAGTCTCAGTCTGTGATATTATATTGATATAATAGAATTCAGAAAGAAGTTGCTCAAGCTGTGGTTACATGGACAGAAACCATTACTAGAATTCGTAGTGTGCTGAAAATGGTGGCAAGAATAACGCCAGTGTTGATGAACGCGAAGGCTCAAAGTATAGCGGTTCATGAAGCAATTCTAGGCGCATATTATCCCGTTTTTATTTAATCGCCCTCATACCATCCGTTGCTAAGGAAAGCCGACAGGACTACGCAGGCGCCTGTCAATGTTGACTTTAATGTGTTTTGTATTATTTTAGACTGTTTTTCTATTTTCTGTAAATAATCTGTACTTTCATGTCCTCCATCAGTTAGTGAAATTTCACCAAACACCTCCCAAATCCCCTTTTGGCAAAAGTTAACACATTTAAAAAATTCCGTTCCTATTCTTAAAAGAGTTCCGAGGTGCGAGGCCTACTGTTGCTCATCATTTAGCCCATTGTGTAGGTCTTGTTGTCCGGGAGAATTCGATATCGGCCTGGGAACATTTGCTTACCTTCCCTTATAGAGTTTTATACATAATCTTGTAATTATAAAAGCAACAATTTTACTTTCGTTTAAACAAAACTGAGGGAAGGTGACATAAGAGGGGCAGCTGGGTTGCTTTTTAGCAGCGATGTGGTAGCACCTTACTCGCCTGATACAACCACGGGTTTGAAGAGTAAACATCCCACGCCTCAGGATGACCTCTCTTTCCCTGATGCACCTACCACCGACACTGAATATCTAAATATTACTACCAAGGACGTGTTTACAGCCGTCTGTTCTTTTCAGAGTGGATCTGCCGGCGGCCTCGACGGCTTGACACCGCAACATCTTAAAGATTTAGTGAGTTTAAGCGCCGGGGAGGCTGGTGATGCTCTCTTGAAGGAGCTGACCGCTTTAGTAAATGTTATGCTCTCCGGCAATGTGGATGATGGCATCATTGACGTCTTATATGGAGCCTACTTATGTGCTCTACGTAAGAACGATGGTGGCATTCGTCTGATTGCCGTAGGGTGTACCATGCGGCGTACGGTGGCCAAAATTTGCTGCAAATATTACAGCGCTGAACTTGCAGCAAAATTCCAGCCAGTGCAACTTGGCTTTGGTTCAAAAGGTGGTTGTGAGGCTGCCCTTTCCACATACCTTGGCAGTAACGAAGGGGAGGTAATCCTGAAGGTTGACCTGAGAAATGCCTTCAATTCTGTTAATTGGGACACTCTGTTGACCCAAGCAAAATTGGAAACCCCTAAAATTTATAAATTTCTTTGGCAATGTTATAGATATCCTACAAAATTAGTAAACAAGGACAATCTTTTGAAATCGGCCCTGGATGTCCGCAGGGTGACCCTCTGGGACCAGTTATCTTCAGTTTAGCGATACACCCCATTATTAAGGAGATAAAGTCAAAATTCAACATTTGGTACCTTGATGACGGAACCCTAGGAGGGGAAGTAGAGACAGTTTTACAAGATTTAACTTTCATAAAAAATAAATTTAAATCCATAGGCTTAAAACTAAACTCTGACAAATGCGAAATTTTTATTTGTGACAAAACAGACAGACACTCGACTGTACAGAAATTCAATTCATTGGCACCTAACATTAAAGTTTTAGAAAGAACGTCTCTCCGCCTTCTTGGGTCCCCGGTCTTGGAAGATGGTTTTCAATCTTTCATAGAAGACAAAATTAAAAATTTTGGTGATTTTTCGGATCGTTTACTTAAAATTAATGTCCATTCGGCTTTTACTATACTCCGTTTTTGTCTTTTCGTACCAAAATTTACTCATGCCCTTCGATCATTGCAACTTTGGAAACATTTAACACTTTTAGAAAAAATTGACAAAATTATTCAAAACACCCTTAGCAAAATTTTAAATGTGGCTTTGAACGACCACGGCTGGATCCAAGCATCCTTACCGGTTCGTTTGGGTGGTCTTGGCCTTCGCAAAATTTCAGATGTCAGCCTTCCAGCATTTTTGTCTTCGGTCCATGGCACATAAGAGTTAACCAGGAAAATTCTAACAAACACACTGGTTAATTCTGTAGTGTCCTGTAAGACCGATGCCATAAATGCTTTGCAGATAGCTTGTCCCAATACTCTTTTACCTGTTAATCCATTCTCTCAGAGGCAATGGGACGCGCCGTTATGCACCTTAAGAAGGAATTATTTAATTGACACCGCATCCACTGTGTGCAGAGCGCGCTCGTTTGTTGGCTGTGGGAGAATGGGAATCAGGCCTATGGATTCAGGCACTTCCATCGCATAATATAGGCACTTTGTTGGACGATAACACATTCCGCCTTGCCACTTGCCTTCGTTTAGGAGCTCCTTGTGTTTCTCCGCATCTTTGTCACTGTGGAGAAGCTGTCGACAGTCTCGGATACCATGGCCTTTCTTGTAGCAGAATCGAAGGCCGTATTTCTCGACATGCCAATCTTAATGACATAATCCGTAGGGCTCTTGTCACCGCCGGCGTGCCAGCCGTACGTGAACCTAGTGGTCTGGTACGAGACGATGGGAAGAGACCAGATGGTATGTCGTTACTGCCATGGAAGATGGGTAGGCCTTTGGTGTGAGACGCAACCTGCGTTGACACCTTCGTGCCATCACATCTTCTAAGTAAAGCTGGTTGTGCTGGCGCTGCTGCTGCATCAGCAGAAAGCTTCAAACAGCGTAAATACATGGGGTCCGAGTGCTCGTTCCGTTTATAAGGTATTAGCTAAGCGACTGATCCATACTTCACATTAGCAGAAGGCGGGCCTTTTTCTTGCACAGAGAATTAGCATTGCCATTCAACGTGGCAATGCTGCCAGCCTTCTGGGAACACTGCCAGTAGGCGACGATGTGGAGGAATTTTATGACGCATGCATGTAAATAGCCCATGTACATTTCTTTTTCTTTTTTTTTTAGTTTTAATGTGTAAGTTGTATATAGAATATAATTAAAATTGTAAAAAAAAAAATTACAGTGTTTGAATATGTGGTAATGTTGCCATGATTAGACAATGTTAGACACGCATCTGTCTGAATTTTATGATACTTTTAAGGAATCTTGTTCTAATATATCATCAATTAGTCTATTCTAGTCCACTGCTAGACATGGGCCTCTCCCAATGTGCGCCATAGCACCCGGTCCTTCGCCTTCCGCATCCAGTCTATCCCAGCTACTTTCCTCAGATCGTCAGTCCATCTGGCTGGGGGGTATCCTACTATCCGTTTACTGATTCGCGGTCTCCACTCTAAGACCCATTTTATCCAACGGCCATAGGTCGTCGGCGTACGTGGTCAGCCCATTGCTACTTAAGCATGCTTATTCTGCGAGGTACGTGGTAACTTTAGTTCTATGTCGGGTGACCTCATTACGAATTTTATACTTCAAAGAAACTCCAAGTATAGGTCGCTCCATGGCCCGCTGCGTGACTTTTAGTTTATGGATTAGCCCCAGTGTACGATGACTGGCCAAAGGTAGGACGCATTGATCGTAGACCTTCAAACCAGCCAAAAGAGTTCAGTTAGGACTCTTCTGGTGACTTCTTTCTCGAAGTTGTTTCTACCGAGCTGGATAACCTGCCCAAGGCAGATATATTGTTGAACAACTTCGAGTGTCGACCCTTCGACGTCAATCAGTCTGGGTGTGCCGTCATTGAACATAACTTTAGATTTGTCTAAGTGCACACCAAGACTGTTGCATCGAGATGCTTCATTTAAGCTGTGCAGCATCTCGCCCAGCTGCTCCAGCGACTCTACTATTAACACAATGTTTTCAACAAACAGAAGGTGCGAGATATACTCCCCGTTTATATTTATTCCCCGTCCCCAAAGTCGAAGCCTCAAAATTTTAATAAATTAACAAAAGAATATGTCTAACGTCATGAGAAAAATATGACATGGATTAGTATTAAATGACTGATACTAATGTTTTCTTATTCGTTTACTGTAGATCTAAATTACGACTTTATCTTTCGTACGTAGTAACCATTATGACGAAATTGCAAACACCAACCAGATCCATTACGTCAATAATCGATAAACAATCTGACAGCTATCAGTTGTGATCATTATATTAACTACCTAAATACCTATACTACGCTATGGAGCATTGTCAATGTATTGCTTAGTGACGTAATCGCAAATATTTTAAAGTTACTTTGTTTTCGATTTTTTTTCTTTCCAATTAAGTTTTTTCAATAGATTATGTTTTTGTTAAATAACGACTAGCTATAAAATAAATGCAATAATGATAATTTGCCAACGTCCTAATTATTTGCACTTTAAGAACTTTTCAAGGTGCCGCCCGCACCTACTTTTTATCGTCGCTCTTTTCGCCACCAACAGGTTTAACCATTATACTTTAAAAATAAGAAAGGGATGCTTGGCATAGTAGTAGTAATATAATTCTAAAAACAACATAGTACAGCATATATAGCAATATGACTCAATCAATCAATATACTCATTTCATATTTTAGCCCTATACATAAGCATTTTTTAAAATCACTTTTGGATTTTAGGATTTGTCAAAAAGGGTATCAAATAGTTTTGACAGTGTCGGTATTTCATATGTCCATACATAAGGGTGACTACTTTCCATGGCGTAACCCACATGCTTGTTTTCCATACCTGGATAGCTTTAGATCCATTACAGGCATGCGTAATAATTAATTACCTGTTAAATTATCAGATTAATTATCAAAATAACATTTTCTTTCCGTCTAGGTCATTATGGGTGGAGGAAGAAGACATTTTTTACCAACAATAACTCCAGATCCAGAACATCCAAACCGTGAAGGAAGAAGATTAGATGGAAGAAATTTAGCAGAAGATTGGGCCCGAGAAAAAAAGAGACGACGGTTAAGAGCACAGTACCTACATACAAGAGAACAGCTTACAAAATTAGATCCCAGAACGGTGGATTATTTGTTAGGTGAGTATTATGAAAATTCAAACCTCTTTGTTCTAGACTAACGTCATTGCAAAGTGAGCCAAACTTTTATACTTATCTTTAATATATATTTTTAAGATAATATAAATTAATGTGGAAATAAGAGAGCACTCATAAATAGGTAATAAAAGAATACACTAATTTTATTAAAACATTTTATGACTGTTAGTAGTTATATAAATTTTAGAGCAACTGATGTAAAAGTTGATTGAAAGCCCATTGAATATTTTGTTTTTCATACATTACCCCAAATCTTCGATCGATTCGATATCGATTTCGATAATTATATACCATAGATGTTCCATTGGCGCTAAAAAAAAATGGCACCAACTAAACTGTGCTTTAATGCAGTTGTAAGCATAGTTGAGCTATGAACATACTCTATGAGTTGAGATATCAGATACTTCGCCCCCGTGATAGTGGAGTGACTAGTTAAAGTATAGTATGGCACTGTAACAAACGATTATTTAAAAAATTTGCTATTTTTTAAATATGTAGCTCGTGGCCTTGCATGTGGAATACGTACCATGAACCTAATGCGCTCCGTTGTGGTAAGTAATAAACTACGGACACATACATTGCAGTTTTTATATCAAACTATTACAATATAATTTAGAGGAACATTCATTGTACGGTCTGGTTTATTTTTACGATGGCATATCAACTGCATATATTTGATTGAAGCCCTAAATAGATGTAAATTGTATTCATTAAACTGCTACTAGTATTTTCACAAAGTCAGTATTTATACATTTTGTAAAAAAATCAATTTACTATATCTCTGGGGAAATATTTTGGCACAACATATCCTTAAAATGATTTTCTATTTGAGAGGAATCCCGAATACATCATTAAAGGGTAAAAATGCTATAAAATTTTAAATAGATGTCGTCTAATAATTTTTACCCCAGTAAAAGCAGAAAACTTTACCCTCTAGCTGTTACTGATGTGGCTACTGCACTTACTTGAAACGAATATTTATTAAATTGTTTGAAGATTTCAGATAAATGTTGAAAATTCCAGACAATACGCTACGATATCGATCGTTTGACCTGAATATTCAATTTTAAGCACATGAGACCGCTTGGCCGTGCATTTCAATAAGTGTAAAAATCGATTTACTTGTAAATTTAGAAACTCGGTTACTCTATATATGTACAACCTTCATTGTTGACCAAGACATCACGTTTTAGAGCTGTATTTGATTTATTGTTTAAAGGCTTCTGAACACAAGAAAATTCAAATGCGAGTACGAAGTTGATATTATTTGGTTTGCCAAGGCCACGCAGTATTGAATTGAATTTCAATTCAAAATATTATTTCGGCAAAATCGATAGTCAGAAAGTCAATCTAGCCGGCACAGCCTATTAACATGATGTGAATTAAGACATGAATCATGATGTTCAATTGTGGATACAATGAAACCAGAAATAGTCAATAAAGTTACATGGCTTCTCTGGATATTGAAAATATGCTCGCTGATTTTTACTGTCCGGAGCCAGTGTTCACCCAAGGAAAAAAAATCTCAAACAATCCGTCAGAATTTCTAGTTTCTGTTTATGAAGATATTTGTCATTATATTCATGAAATATATAAAAGTCGCTTCATTTAAACTCGCGTTATTGACGAAAAATTACATTAAACTTTTAACGGCAGCAGAACTACCCAAAACTCGTTATTGCGTCTTTAAATTATGACTTCAACCGACAGTTTAACGGCCATTACATTAAAAATATGTTCTTTTACATGTTTTCTGAAATGTATTTCCAGTATATCCTACCGGTTGGAATATTAAAGAAAACGGATTCTTTTGTGCGCTTTGGTCAAGTTCATTTACCCTTAAATGCTTACTCAGCTGCTTGAGTACCCACAAAGGCTTGTTTTGTGTTACCTTCACTTTTATCCAATACTACACATGCGTTTAACAATCTATTTTTATTCAATCTACTTTGCACCATATAAATAGAATTTAGATATATAATATTATAAATTGACAAATTATGTTTCACTTTTATTTTACGCAGTAAAATTAAAATTTAGGTTGGTGCCTTATCAATCCAAATTTCACTAATTATATGATGCATAGCTTCAAACAAGTTTGTTGGTATCCTAAAGATTTTATGACTTTACTGGTGGATATTTTTTTTTCATGACATGTAGTAGACAACACATAATTTTATTTTCAAGATTACAGATATTTTAATTCATTTACATGTTGTTTATGTTAATTTATTATTTTTAATGTTATAGATAGTTTAACTAGGATTTCCATTTCAATTTTTTTTGATATTATATTTATTTATAAAATGTGTTATTTTTGCTATAATTTTACATTTAATATTTTTTATAATTACTAATACTTATGCATAATATATTTATTTTTAACCTTACGTATGGATACCCCCTCAGGTACCATTTCATACCAATACTCGGCGAAATGGTTATGTCGGAATCAAATCGACTAAAACCACACGGTGTTCCGTCACGGGTGTCTATAGCCTTAAGTATAACCTAGGAAGGAACTCCCTGGACCTCCGACAAACTTGACTACTTTCCTATAAAGCGAGGTAGTCTCGCAGACGTAAGTGGGATCCGTGTCCCGTTCAGATTTCAAAGCGCGCGTGGATCACATCGCGGCTACCGCCTTGGCATAATTTTTTCCGCATTCGGTGCCGGGTTCGGGCGCTGAAGGCCAGCGCTCATGGAGGCCGTAGGGCATTAAGTACTCTACTATTTCTTTATTTCTTTTTAACCTTAGTAACTACTCGACTCAAGTGTAAAAATTATCAATTTTTTTTAAATATTTTAATTTTCAATATCATGTTATTATAAGTTACTCAGATTTTATCAATGTAAATCCTATTGAAAATAAATATTACAACCCTCGAGAAACGGGAGGGTATGATGAAAATTAGAGCGACTGAACGACTGAAACTGTGTATGATAAATTTTGTTTTAAGGAAAGTTGTATAAAACGCTTTAGACAGGGCCTCTGTAATAAATTTACAAAATATTTACTTTTACCCACATAACATTTACTAGGATTATATTATTATCAGCGATTCCTTGTTTTATAATCTCATTTGAATCCTTTTTAATCTTACACGACCGACGTAAAGTACCATTTGCATTTCAAATATGGATTATAACTCCTACAAGCATTCTTAATTCAGGTATGATATTGTCCACCACGTTTCTTAATCCACTTCGGGTCCCTTGGAGGTAAATAATCGGGTTTCAAGTCGTAAATGTTTATAGTGTCGTACAAAATTCTAAACCAGAGCTTTTTCCAAATAACTTTAGCTTGAGCTAAAACTTAATCTGTTTTTAATAAAAAAAATATATGATATCTCACTATTTAGCAACGTTCAGATTGATTGGGAGCAGAAAGTTCAATTTTTAATATTTGTGAACTTAATATATGGGTCGACTTAAGAATATCGAAAAACTTATCTGCATTCAATTACTAGTCCGTGGCGATCCCCTTTTTTCTAAAATAAAATAAAACCTTTTTATTACATTACATTATTAAAACGAAACTGCCGGAACGCAGTACGTTGTTATAAGTTTATCGCTTTAAGTAAATTTCATAATTGCTAACGCATTGGGGCTACCCTATTAAACCTGCCAAAGTTATCGTGTACAAACACGCAAAAGTGACTGAACTCACGTTTTATCCATTTATAAAGGGGTAAACAAAAACAAACGTTTATGTAGAAAAAGGAAATCTTTTGAAGATATTATAACACATTAACTTTTCATTAAGGAATATATTAAAATAAATAAATTTTGATATTGTTTATTTTTAAATACTGCTTAGCTGAGCAGTTTAAATAGCGGCGTTTAACGGCACTGATTCACCTAGTCGGTTCCAGGCTACATGTCTCCGAGCTTTCAAAGTTTATGCATTTATTCATTGCTTTAAAAAAAACGTAACATATGAATGAGATTTCTTTATAACTTTTTCTAGTTTTATTTTGTTTTTCTATGTGTTGTGTTTTAAGCGACTTTTGTTGCTATGTAATAGATACTTCATAATTATAGCATTTATTATATCTTTTTATACTCATATCTTAACGATTTTATCAGGCTTGGACTTTTCTCACAACAGTAGACTGCTATAGATAAATTTACAAACCTATAATTCTGCCGTCGTAAATGAAAACACAGTAACTACAGTGATACAGTAACTGGAGTTACTGTGTTTTCATTTACGACGGCAGAATTATATACCTGTCTAGATGACATATTCGGCCGTAAAAACTATTATATTCGTAAGACTCTCATGTCACCGACGTCAGTGTCATTTGAATCACTAAGCGGCGTCCTTAAGAAAAACAATAAAATTAATCATGCCGGTTTGTGCCAAATTGTGTTCCAATGATGTTGGAAACCCTATCACAACACAAAGGTACGGTATAATTTAACAAAAACTATTTCGGGTAATCGTAAAATGTTTTATATTATTAAAGTGGTTATCATTTGTTGCATCGTTGCGTCATCATGGCATTCGATTTTCTGGTCTTAGGATCTTTTGAGTTTTATATTTCCTACAGATCCTGTCCTTGTAAACGAGCGGCGGACGCGGACAAAAAAATGAGGACAGAGAGGGGAATATTTTTCAGCTGATGATGTGTATTTAACAAAAAAGGGGCTTTGACGACTGAAGAATGGATTTGTATCAAGCAATATAATATATTTAACTTATATCTTACATAAAAAAAATGCGCGCAGTGGTCTTTCTATGCCTGTCCGTACCGTATACCTAAATGTTTTTCATTACTATTATTAATATAAAAGCTTTTGCTGGTAAAATAAAACATATCTCCATCAGCAACTGGACTGGTTTCGCAGTTACCTGTGTGGTCGTCACCAGCGTGCTTGCATTCAAAATAATTATTCCTCTTGGTACACTACATCTGCAGGCGTACTCAGGGCTGCGTGTTATCCAAACCACTTTTTGTAGTTTTTATTACTTTTATCGAAAATAGATTACTTTCTTCCTACCATCTTTATGCATATGATCTCCGAACTCATGAATTACCAGAAGCTGTTGATATAATCGATAAGGATTTGCTGCAAATATGTATCTGAAGTAGAGAGTAGGCTTGGTGTGAATCCTGCAAAAACTCAGGTTAGAAATTGTAGTAGGTAGTCCTAGGCTGAATTGCAAAATAAACTGGCAGCAAATGTCAGCTATTTATTGTGATAGTCCAATAATGCCATACAGTGATAAAGTTATAAACTTAGGGATTTATATGGATAGGTGTTTGGGGCCTGGGACCCTCAAATCGGAGAAGTTGGCCGTAAAGGCTTCGTAACTTCCTTCCCACAAATACCAAAATTGCCTTAGCACAATCTTTTCTTCTTGCTGTACTTGTAGACCGAACTGTATACATTTGAATAAATATTGTATTTATGTATGTAAATAGTATGTATAATTCAATTATTGTGAAGATTATGTGGACAATAACTACGCGTGCAAACTCACACATGATACGGAATTGGGGACTGTATTAAGCGTATCATTTATTTGAATTACTCCATCTAGACCTGGTGTGTAATCAAAGCTACAAACACTCAATATCAGATGATCGATTCGTGCGTTTTTTACACTAATCATTCCATAAAAAGATCGAGATGAAACAGAAACATAACGTTATACAAATATTCCTGTTTAAAATACATATCTTCCGTACTGTAGAGACTCTTGTTTTAAACAGAATATCCTTTAAGTAATGTATTTCTTGTGTTATGAAGAAAGAGATTGAATTCAATATAATACGTAACAAACAAAAATTTATCGGCTTTATTTGGTTCACCAGCAAAATAATTAGTAACATGATCCATTATTACTGCCTACGGCAGAGACCTTATGTAAATACGCTCCGTGTTTGGACTTGTAGCTCAATAAATTATTAAGGCTTTGCGTCTTGTACGCAGTCTGAAGTGGCGTAATATATTAACTGTCAATCGGTGAAATATTCTCTGTATGATGTCTATACTGAAGTCAAACCCTTGATAATTGTGAATAATGCTAACAACGCCTTTCTCCTTTCCGGCTACGCAGAGACAACAGTCCGCCACTTGCTCCTTTACTTGTACACGTTATGAGCTTCTTCCACTTCTAGTGTGTTAAGCATTAATTATACACATTATAAATTTTTGTAACGCAGGTCTTTTTGAATACTCGCACATGGAGTTTAACGCCGAGCGAGGAGCATCCTCTACGGACACGGAAGAGGGTACGAGTGCGACCTCCACAGTGAAGGCGGACGATCCATCACTTGCGGACATGACGCGTGCGGCTTTGTCGATATTAACCAAGAATGATAAGGGATTTTTCCTACTTATCGAAGGTTTGCATATTCCTTTGCACTATTTTATTTTATTACAGCTTTGATTTCCAAGGTAGGGTAAATTACACTTAAAAATATAAATCTTGTTTTTTATTATAATACATACACCCAGGCCAATCGAAATAGATATATTTGGAAACATTTTCAATGAGATAGTGAAATATGCGCCTCACCAAAATGGTCATCAAAAGTCTATTGTAGGAGCTTTGAACAATTACAGCGAAACTCTTATAGAAACAACAGCGACTTGTCAATCGATCTTCATCATTGTTGTTCCAGTGAGGTCTTGCATCACTCGACCAACCGTTTTTAATAATTGCAAGACATGGAATTCCAGGTCTTTATTTTTAACTAAAAACAATTCACCATTCACTGTACGTACTGAACCTAACCCCGATTAATACTTATTTCTTTTGTTCGCAGTAACACAGTTTTTTAAGAGTCCAGTTCCCTCGTGTTTTATTGCTAAATTATATTTTATTCAGTCCCAAAATGGCTAATTGCTGTGACTACCTTAACTTACCTTAACCTGTGTCAAACCTTACTTAAAAAAAAACTTTTTATAAATGGTCCAATCCAAGATTTCATATTTAATTGAATTAAATTGTATATATGTAGGTGGAAGAATAGACCACGCGCATCACTACAACAATCCATACAGAGCTCTCGACGAGACTTTGGAGTTAGAAACCGCGCTGTTGGCAGCTTTAGAACGGGTTAATCCCGCTGAAACTTTGATCGTTGTTACCGCCGATCACGGACATGTAATGACTTTCGGCGGCCAGGCCACGCCTAGAGGACATCCTGTATTAGGTAACAATTGTATTTTTTATTAAACATATATTCTTTTCTTTCCAATTCGGAAAACCACAAAAATATCAATAATTCAAATTAACCACTGTTACCGAACGATAAGCAAAAGGAATTATCTAGAAAAACAAGTCACGAACTATCTGCCTAGTAGAATCATGTCCTGAAAGCAAATTTGTGTTAGATGTTGCCAAACTGTATTGAGAAAGGCAACATTTGGCACGACGTACAAAGTTACTAATTGAAGTCTGTGCCAAACGTTTTTCAATTACACAAAATGTATTCAATGTCGCCGATGTTTATTACATGAGATTGAATTGAATAACATATAAGTATATGTCTAAAAGAAGGAAAAACAAACTATTTTAGTTAATTATTATGCTAATAGAAGTGAAATTTTGCAACATTTTCTTAGGGAGTCTGAGAATGTACTCGTACTACGCATGAAGAGTCCTAATAATAATATTAGATCATATTAGAGCACTTTATACTGTGACTTTTATTTAGGCGCTGATACTGTGGTATCTGATATTGATGGCCTACGGTACACTACCCTACTCTACGGCACTGGACCTGGACATTCAGAACCAAGAGCTTTACCGTTGAACACTACAGTATCTATAGGAGCATCAGCAGATGCCGTTCATGCGTCCGCTGTACCAAGGCAGTGGGCTACACATGGCGCGGAAGATGTGCCTGTCTATGCTTTAGGTAAAGTATTATATATAAGTATATGGATTACTATAAATATATGTAAGTAGCGAAATATTAATTACATAAAAGGAGAGATTTCGGATAACTCAATCGATTGAAAACCTTTTAACGGTATTCGGACTCGGGTTGCATTTGAAATTGACTTTTCGAATACAATAATACAGTGCTAAAATCTTTGTTAGGTTCTGCTTGGGGTACGTTGAGTGTAGTAATCTATTCTGATATAAAACTGATAACTTTGTTTGAATGATCATGATATATCATGTTTGATATCATTTCTATTTATAGGTAGAACAAGTATAAGGGACTTTTAGTTAATTCATGCGAAAGGGATTAGAATATAGTTAATCATTCTCTATTGTCATCATTCCATAGTGAGTTAGGAAGAACTAATAAATAGTATGCAAGGTTCCTCACGATGTTTTCCTGAGCCACTTAAGCAAGTGATAATTAATAGGTTATATAGCATCACATTAGGAAGGAAGAGTATAATGAAACCATAAACATGTGACATAAATACTACAACATGTCACAGTTCATAACCCAGTTAAATGTGTTTTAAATAGTGTAGATATGGCACTTGGTATTCTGTGTTTGCCCGTCAGTTTATGAAGAACATTTTGATTCAATGAAACTTTTTCATTTGGTTACCAAACCCTGTATTTGAATATGATAGGATTTTGTTTCAAAAGTAGCAATAAAACATAACCTAGAACAATTGTGATTTTATATTAAGGCAGCTTTATAACAGCATTTACACATAAAAGGACCTTCCTTTTAGGACCCATGGCGACAATACTGTTTACCGGCGTAGTAGAACAAAGCTATATCCCACACGCAATCGCATACGCAGCCTGCATCGCTCATCAATCACGCAGGTGTCAAGAAAAAAATAACTTCACACAAGCACCCGTAAGTTTCCAGAACACAATTTCTTTTCTTTATTATTTTCAGCAATATTTGAAACTTGCGGTCTATATTTTACCATAAATAACTTTTAGACAAAGGAAAGTACGGAAGAAGTGTACAAGTTTTTTATCGTGTTATGTCGAACTTTTTTCTTCAGCTATTGTCACTTTATACAAAAGTGGTACTTTTATTTTGCTTTAATATCTTGCAAATGTCGTGTAAAGTTTTAAATCTATTGAAATAAATACAGTGGGTAAGTAGATATAGTAAGTAAAACATAATTAAGTTCTTTATTTAAATTATAATGTAACAATTCTGTACTGGCCTGTGAGCACGAATCCATTACATTATATCGCTGTTGGTAGCATGAACGCTTCAATTTTGCTCCTGTGGACACGGTTATATCACAACGGCTGTACCAAGTGTACACGATTAATAGAACAAATTAAAATGAACGATACGTTCAGGAACCGCTATTGTTGTGTATAAACGATTTAACAAATCGTTTATACACCTAAAGAAAGTAATCAATTTTATTTAAAATGTAAAGAAATTATGACATAGGTAATTTGAATTATTATTTGACATGAAATTTTGTTTTCAAAAATTGATTACCATTAACACATTTAATGTTCTCTAAGTTTTTGATTTCTAGACGCGGTCATTTTACTTTTGACACTTTATTGCCTATGTGCCAATAGGTAATATATTGAATACATATATCTCTGAGAAAGCATTAATTATCATGAAAAAAACTGCACATCCTCTCATAAAATCATCTCGATTTCTCAATGGATTATTTCTTTCTTATTCATACCCTTATGATGATCGATAGATCCACTATCTAAATCGACGTCAAACAACCCTGTTGTTTGACGTCAATTTCGATAGTGGATCTTATGTACAACACAGCTATTTATGAGTTCTTCGTTTTGATGAACTTATCAAACATTTGAAGAAAAGTAAATCAGATTTGAAATTTACCAGAAGTTGTAAATTTATTCTTTTACTGGCTCTTAAGTATTTGTTTCCTTACTTATTATCTCCCTTATATTCGGGTTCAGGTACACTACAGAAGTTTTATTTTTCCGAATTATAGTCTGTTGAGGGATACCTCTGTAAGAACGAGCTACTAAGTAGGTATTTTTAAGTCTATATAATACATTTATAGCTTTTTTTTTTTGTTAAAATGCAAATTATATTAACAAAACAAGGGTTGGAAAAGTAAACTTCACGGATCTGAATTCTTGTCTGTCTCTACGTTTTAAACGAGATGTATAGTAATAAAATTGCACAAAGTGAGTCCTATGTGGTCTTAAAAATGCCGGTGACACCTTTTCGATAGCCTTTTCGATTTAGATAGATTCGTGCTGCCGTTTCTCTAAATTCCCAATACGCCTACAGAGCGTTGCACAAATTTCCTTAGAAAAAAATACTATTAAGTTACCTGTACGATGATGCTGTTCGTGCTCACAGTAGAGTATTTTTAAGCATTCGTAATCGTTATCCATCAGAATGAGCGTGTACTTATTTTGGCCCTATTAAAAATACTTGTTTGTACGAAACACAATTTTTATTACCACAGGTTGAGAAGCCTCCAAACTGCGTACCTCCAGAAGTAGGCAGTGTATCAGCACCAGACGAAACGAGAAGCGACGGTACTAGCGGCCGCCGTATTGTCGTAGCGTCAAGTGTCATGTCAGATGAGCGCGCATCGCGTTCAGCTGCTCCGCACCCTGCTATGCTTATGATGGGGAACCCACTTATATCAAGTTTATTTGTTTTCATCACTCGAATAAGTGTCATTTGGTTTATTATAGAATTATAAATGTTTATATCAAGTGTAAATATAAGTTATATCGACACTTAATAATTCGAAGGGCTGAAACTAAAATATTTCGGTGTTAAGTGTCAAATATTAGTGTTCAGTGATGATTCAACAATATTTTGTACTGTATTATGAATATTGTAAATACACGAACAAAGGCGGTGTAAATACGATAGTGTATTGTAAATATTAAAGTGACGATTGATAATTATTTAGTCTCATCATTAAATGGATTTTTAAATTAAAAAGATGATTTTTTTTATTTTGAGACCCCTTGACAAACTTAATCCCATTTCGATATCGTTTATCGGTAAAACCATGGGATCTAACGTGTCCACTGAACAATTGGACAACCCAGTAAACTTAAGTGAATCAAGTAAATTGTCTTTTCATCCGGCTTAACTCAATAAGTAATATCACACAGTTAAAGGAAGAAAATCTATGAATATATATATAATATATACTATATTTGTATTTTTGTAGGCTGAATGCTGCCTAGATAAGTTTTTAATTATGGGTTTCTGTGAGCATTTTTTTTTATTCGAAGTAAGTGATAAATGAACATCTTACGGCTTAATCTCTGAGATAACCGATATGCCACTAAAAAAGTATCTTGGAACCTAACTAACAGTAAGACTTATTATTTTCATCCTGAATATTTATGAGGGAATATTTGAGAGAGATATTCACGAAATCAAAAGGTCACAACTAAATCACGCATCGGGTGTTAATGAAATTTGGTTGCGATAGCTGGGTAATAGATAGACAGAATAGTGCTTGAGTAGCTAGAGGTGGTGATAGGCGTTTTTGTCGCATTCATGCACACGAGCATGAATAGCATTAAAAGATATGCTATACATATCGAAGGTTTCAAACCATAGGGGCGTATATGCAAAAATACGTTTTTCGTTTTTAATGCTCCCGACTCCAGTTATAACGAAGATTCTACTTCTATTTTTTTTTTATAATTTTATATACTTACATAATTTTTTGAGAAAATTGTGAAATACTTTTTGGGATATGATTTAACGTCAGATATTATTTTCAAACCCGAAAGTCGTACAACGGCATGGCAGTAAGAACAATGAATCGGGCAATTATGCAATGTTTATGTTACATTGTATAGTATTACCTTTGAATAAAACATGTACAAGTGGATTTTATTTCAGTTTTTTTTTATGTACAAAAACTCCATAATTTCGCCAAGCCAATTGGATATAAAAACTTCTTAAAACCGTAGAATAGTGAATCTGCAAACAATTACTTATCTTAGATTATTGAGGTTATGCTTCTTTTGGCGCGTTAGGGAAAAATGATGAGAGTAAATTATTACGATGCGCACGCACACCGTCACAAAAAACCGACATCCTGAAGTTAGCTAGTCAACATTTTAGTTATTCAAAAAAAGGTACCAACTTCATGATATTTAATCAAGTGTTTCTGAGAACCCACAACAACAAAACCGCCCACACTAAATCATTAGACTCCTGTCCATTCAAAGGTTGCCTGGAAGATATTGCTTGTGTGTGATAAGGCCGCCCATTGTGCGTTTTATGTTTAAGTTGTTTTTTTATATGTACATATATCATGTGTTTGGTGTACAATAAATCTATCTATCTATCTACAACGCTTGTTTTGTATCAGTCCGGATAAAATATATATAAATATACATAAATATCTATTTTTTCAAATAGTATATCGTGGTGACTGATATATTAACAATTTATTGATTTACAGATAATTTACTGTGATTCTAAGAGATAAAATGGTTTTATACGTATTACTTTGAGTACGTTTGTAGAATTTCAGGTTAGTTGACGGTATGGATTATTTATTATGATATTGAAATAACACACTCACTTTTATGTCGCACTACATAAACAGAGTTCCGTATATGTTTTCATGTAGGTATCAAATACAAGATGTTTTGTATTATACGTCCATCAGTCAAAAGCATTTATCGTGAATATTTAAATAAGTTTTGCCCTAATATTGTCGATATAACAATTTATTATCGAAGTTACAATGTTAATAAGAGTTTAAAACATTTATTAATAAAAAAAGAGGCAGTCATGGGACTGGCGACAGAAGTGTAAACTTAAACGATACTACTCTCTCTCTCTCTCTCTCTCTCTCTCTCTCTCTCTCTCTCTCTCTCTCTCTCTCTCTCTCTCCCTCTCTCCCTCTCTCTCTCTCCCTCTCTCCCTCTCTCTCTCTCCCTCTCTCCCTCTCTCTCTCCCTCTCTTCCTCTCTCTCTCTCTCTCTCTCTCTCTCTCTCTCTGTCTCTCTCTCTCTCCCTCTCTCCCTCTCTCTCTCCCTCTCTTCCTGTCCCTCTCTCCATCTCTTTCTCTCTCTCTCTCTCTCTCTCTCCCTCTCCCACTCTCCCACTCTATTACTATTTTCAAATATATGACACTCAGACACATTTTCCATATCTAAAGAAGTTTTCACTTCAAAAAAAATGAAAATTGCTATCTCGCAACCCTAGTTGGCGCTGTTTACGCGTATACAGAGAATATACATGAAAACACAATCATCACTACGAAATAGACGTTGACGTCCTTTGTTGCAGCTTTCAGTGTACCTCATGTCTTGTCTTTGTTACAAAATGAAAGCATTACGTTACCACAAAATTATATCTAGCCTATAATATTTAATGTGCGAACGGAACAAGGAATGTAGCTTTGGCAGATATATTTTTAAATGTCAAATACTGGTGGTATTCAGTTGTTAATTTTATATTTCATAAAACTGGGGAGTTGATTTTCAATACATTATGACTAAAAAACACAATAAAGTAGTGCCCGTATAAAAAGGCTCACAAAATTAAGCAAAACTGTTGTTACAGTAAGTTTCAAGTTCTCCAATATTTTTTTAATTAGAAACTTATATTTTCTGTCAGAGGAATGATCCTGAAATGTATCGATACACTTAAGCCGGTTTTTACACTGCAAGATTAATTTCATTTAATGCTAGCTGTTACCATAACTCATGAATTTCGATAAATTACGTAGACGCACTGATGAAGCTATGTATAATGAACTATCAACTATAACGTTTGTACGAAACCCTTAGGGCACGAATTACTCCCCAGTTTATTATTGTAGTTGAAACAAGAAAAAACCCACATCGATGTGATAATATTCTAAGCAGTATATATACTGCCATAAAAAATCTTGTTCAGATTCAAGTTTGGTTTCCGCAACATTAAAAGTGCAGTTTAATCATCTATCTCAATACATAAAATTGAATGGAAACTTACTCACTCATCTACTTACTAACAACGAAATCTAGAAAAACTATTTGACCTATAAAGCCAGATGTCATTTGGCCTTTTGGCAGTAAGGCCGTGCATGAGTAGGAGATGTCAGCTAAGAACGGATTTTGCGACAGGGCCGGATTACGTAGGTCTAAGGCCTTTTCGCAAGTTTATATGAAAGTACTAGATTTTAGAAATGCCTGAAATTTGGCAGGAAGGTAGTTTATAGGTAGAATGCGTCAGCTGAGAATGGTTTTTGTAATTGGGCTGGTTTAAGAGAGTCTAAGGGCTCCTTCACACTAGGGTTTGTCCAGCGTAGGCGTTCGCTGAACGTATGCGCAGCGCAGACGCCACCACAACGCAACGCGTGCGTCGCGATGTTGCGGCGTTCCCTGTGCAGTAAATTGAATGCTGCGGCGCAGACGTCATACAATTTCGTTATCGTTTCGGTATTAGATGGCTTTGCTTTTACAAAGAAAATTAGTGCGAAAACGAGAAAATAAAACGCGGAAGTCGCGCAACTTACTCATGTGCCCTGGCAGAGACGCGGCAAGAACGCGACGCGAGCGTCGCGTTGTCGCCGCGTCTGCGCTGTTCATACGTTCATCGAACGCCTACGCTGGACAAACGCTAGTGTGAAGGGGCCCTAAGGGCTTTCTCGACTTTATGTAAAAGTTCTTAATTTTTGCTACTCAAGGTATAGGGTTGAGTTATTTTTGTTAAGAATGCAGACATGTACTTTACAGATAGGAGAAGTCAGCAAACCTAAGAACAGCTATATTGTCTTGGATATACTGCAGAAAACTTCTTTGTTTTTTTTGTCGATACGTTAACTTTTGGCTGTTTCAGTTTCTAATAGTTACATGTTTCCATACATAATAGTGGACCAATTCACAAAACAACCAACTTTAAATACTCTACAAGTTGACTGTCAATTTACGAATGTCATTAAAATTAAAAAAAATATCCAAATTTATTTAAAAAAAAGGATTTAACATAAAGGATTTTGCTTTATTAAGTATTTTAAGCGCACGAAGTCGCAGATAGTACATATAATAAAATTGCGAATATTATCTTGAATGTCCTGTACATTGAAGATAATTAAGAAAAATAATATGTGAGGTCTTTATAAGAACGATAGAAACCAGAACAATTTTATTTATTTCTTTTTTTTATAATAATTATATATATTTATTTGTATTCTCTCACATGGATACAGTTTCACAAGAAAATGATATCTTAAGGTAGGTTGTACAATATATTATAAAAATTCTATGTGAAAGAAGCGCAATATAAACGCCGTATGTTTTTACTACTGCATTGGTAGTCTTACTTAACACACAAACACTTTCGTACTAATGTTAGTGTAAACTGACGCAATGAATCTTCATGCGAAATACTCGATTATGAATTAAATGATCACACTATTTTTACGAAAAATAAAATATAATTTTCATATGACAACCATAAGAAACTTGTGATATTTTTAGTTTTGCTTTCACTTTATAGAATTACAGATATGTAGAATAGACAAGAATATAATAGAATAAAATTTAAAAAACTTTTATTTATTACCAATAAGTGACAGTTTCAATTTGCAGTTTCGATGACATCACTTGTGTTTGTCACTGGTCATAAATACTTGTTCGTTGTATCGTTGGCTTTCATGGTTTTGCAAAGTTACTACTGACTTTCGAGATTTTTTTTTATAAAAGTACGTAAGGCACTGTAAACTATTTGAAATGGACCTTTCTGATCATTCATCAACATCAGGTAGTAATAATTATGCCACCAATAATGCTCTGTGAAAAGCCGTGTTAATCTGTGTTTTAGATAAGGGTAATATTACATTTACTACGGATAACCACAATTATTCCATACTAATATAACCCTACTTGATTTATAATAAACTATTAGGTTGTTTTAAATAAATATTTACGTACTTAAATTCGAAACTGTGTGAATTTGTCTGCAGCTTATATCATTTTACATGTTACTACAAACCTTTTAACTTTACCTGTTTATAATACTGCTTTTTATACAAGTGTTTGGTGACTTATTTTAATATCTTAGATAGCTATAAAAACAAATTGTATGTCTGTTAAAATCATTTCAATCCAACAATTAGGTAAGTACGAAAATTATTTTGTCACTTTCCTGTAATTTTCACTCAATGTCGCTTAGTAACGATTGCCTTTCTGGCGTCTACCATTTACATAAGTAAGCGTTCCACTGTTGGATACACCCTGTGTAAAAAAATACTTTAATTTTCCTAATTTCTTGCAAATAAAACCAGCCATTCCAGGAATCCAATCCAGGAACTAGTTTACTAATATTAATATAATTTGTTTTGCTGAACTGTACATTATCATTAAAATTTTTGAAGCATTAATTAATTTACTTCCATTAAAGATGTATGTATGTTTATTGAAAATAAACATATTAGGCGAAAATCTTGTTTTATAGACTGAGCATTTCGAGAAAGCCGAGATGTTTTGACGGTAAGAAGGTGTATTAAGGCAGCTCATACAAAAGCCACAGAATTGCTGTAGGTGGGTATTAGAGTAACAAAATCCTTTCTGGCTGGGTGTGGAAAACCACTAATGGTGCGTTACGAAGTCAACACAAGAAATAAGACTGTATACTGTTTTATTTCTGTACGAGAAAATGAAACCACACGAAATAGGTATGTATTTTTTTCGGTTAGAGTACATAACAAGATATTTTAAATAAGGATTTTTTTGAATAATTATCTTTTAACTTTAGGCTCCTCAATTACATTTAGCTATTACAATTATTTTGTTTTCTACAAATGACAGATTATAAAACGAATTAATTATTCCTTATCTTAATAAATATTGTTACTTACCTCAATTTACACATGCTTCAATATTTTGGCGGGAAGGCGGCAGGGTTTAACGTCTCTGGATTCTGTGGTTAACTATTGGCTGTTGGTATTAAATGGTAACCGCATATACCGTTCATTGTGATTTAGGCGGGATGGTCAGGAGGAGATTGAAGGTTAACCACACTAAAATATAAACAGAAGACCGGGTTACGATACATTCAAACGGAGTATAATTAATTTATTAATACTGAATATCTTAATATAATATTGTGCTCTTGCTACAAACAATATATTTAACTGGTCAACTGAATAAATATTCTTTTTTTTTTGGATTTTGTGAATAAAGATAATAAGATTTTTATGATTTTCCGTCAGTAATTGATATTGCATCAGATATTTCTGATCATCACAACTAACAGTATGTCCGTGGCAATTTTCAATTAAGTTTTACGTCAACCGTGCAAAATAATTATTCGGGCGTATTTAACAATATTGACATTACATTTACTTTGTAAGATTATTCTAAAAATCATCTTTGTAATACTATCCAACTGAAATTAAACTCAGTAAAAAGAGCACTCGAAAAAGGCAAGAAGAACAAAGTTTGCTATCAATCTTCAATCATGTTACCTAGTATTTATTTTTAATTGTAAGCCAGCCGAATGACTGAAAATGAAAGAATCAGATACTGTATAAAGTATTTAGTTTTATAGTAAATACTCCTTACGATACACCTTATAACATACTTGAACATAATTCTTTGTACCCATTTTTAAGTATATTTCGCGCACGGAGGAAAGTGAAATTTTGAATATTTAAATTTTAAGTTTAAGTAAGGTGACTGGGCACTTTACACATTTAACTTAAAACTACATACAATATCACCAGCACTGAAACTTGCTAAAATTACAGGAAATCCTGGCGCGCTTAAGGAATTTAAAACCTGTACTGGGTAGCTGGTGGCATCATCTTCATCGGTAACATATTTCACCCGGTCACCATTAAACTGCCTCGATATTTTAGAATTAATAGGAACCTTTTTATAGGTCGTTCCAAGGTGCACTAACAGCACCATGAAACTATTTGATAAAAAATGCCAGTTGACTTATCATACATAAGCGTAAATTATTCATTCTAATGATGATGTTCTTATGATGATAAAACGAATAACAAATTGTGTGGTAAAATTATCTTTTTTCACATAGAAAAGTGCAATCTCTAATTGTCAAAAGTAGAACAGAAAATTGTTGCGCGTAAGAGTTTACAGACAGTTTTATTTTGTTTTTGAAAATTGTGTTGTTGAAAATTACACCACAGAATTGAGTTCTTTAAGCAAGCATTTCATCTGTCCTCGTTGCTCTGGGTATAACCGGAAGAGTCTGCTTAAAATATCTAGAGAAAAGTACCTACCGTTATGCCACCCATTCACTGCTCGTTCTATCTTATATCCCTAAATGTTTTGTCTACTGCCGCCACTACCGGTTATGGTCTGGATTGCGGTGTGCCAAAGTACATTCGTCCCAGATTATTAAACTACATTTGCGTACAGTTCATACTTTATCATTATCATTATTCCTTGAAATATTACAAACCGGGTTCTCTTTTTCACTATGTTTACTAGCGTCAATCAGCTGTATTAAATTTCTTACAACGTACGATTAACTAATAGAAGCTGCCTAAGGTATTACTTTCTGTCTAAGAATAACTTTTTTGTCTGAAGTTTTAAACTAATAAATAAGTATATAAGTTAAATTGAAGATGTCTTTAGAGTAATATATATATTATACTAGGTGTTGTCCAGAGTGTCCAGTGACTGTCCAGTGTAGAGTTTGCTAACCAATTCACTATCGCTCTGAAAAAGGTACTTTTTTCGAATGAATTGTACCCTAGATCTTTCGGGTACCCCTGGCAATATGTTTGTAAAATTTCATGATCATTAATGCGTGAAAGCGTAACAGACTCACAGTCACATTTATAATATCAATAAGAGTTAGGAATACCGTATATCAGTCCACAAATCGATGGATGTTCCAAGAATATGTATTTTAAATAAAATGAGCAAATGTAAATTATCAGTGTTAGGTACTTTTGTTTATCTTTAGTGTACGATCAAATGAGTTTGTCAATACGAGTATCATATCTGACGTAAATAATAATCATAGCCATTTTTTCGGTTTACATTGATTTTGAAATTATTATACAAGTAAGGGACTATAGACTTAGAATTTGATAAACATTTTATTTAGACACTCTTCTTAACCTGAACTTGAAGGGTTCGACTTGTTGACAGATAACAAAATAATCGTATAAGGGTTTTCTTTTTTACCCTTTTAAAGTTGCAACGGTCTTTACAGGTACGAGGTAAATATGGCACCACATCTATATCAAATACATCAACATAATGTTTGGGAAATAGTTCTATTACAAAGACTTAATATCGATTCGGATCAGATATTTACCTTTTTGCATTAGATAAATTATTCATTTCGGCCGTGGACGCTACACAAAAATGTTCTTATCCGTAGATGAAAAAGCCGTTCAATATCATACAAAACATTTCGGGCGAACTAAAAATTCTATTTCACCCACACACTTTTCAACATGTTTACCTTAGCAATCCTCAAGTTGGTAGTACCTAATAAATAGAGTACACGTGGGTAGGTTTTGGGCTGAAGTTTCTTTTATAGGGGTAAATGACCAACATTTGGCCAATACCCAACTATGTGATATTACTCATGTAATCCTTCTTCATTGGTTCAGTTATAAAGTTGGTAAGTATCAGTAAAGATTTTTATTGCGGACGAGATGCTGTGATTATCTCGTGGTACAGCCTAAGGATGTAATAAACCGTATAGTTCCAGATGATGTAATAAAGCTAGACTACATGTCTAAGTTGATTTTATCATCTAAAATTACGGAAAAAAATACAATACAAACAATAGACAAACTGATAATGGGAACTTGAGCATATAATTTACTTTGAATGTAACTAGAATAACTAATTGTATTATCAGATAATAAACATTTTTTTATAATGTTATCATAGGCCTTTAGCCAGGTACTGTACTGATTTATATTTCACTAAAAAAGAATTAAATCCATGTTTGTGGTGAAATTTCAATGAAATAAACATAACTTCTTAAATTTAATGCGCAAATTAAGATTAATAACTGTTTTATAATTTAAAAAATACTCTTTAACATTCACTGTCATTTTTAAATATTAAAGACATCATTGAGACATAAGTATGAATGTGGATACGAGCGAAACTGTTACGTTATAAACTCAGAAGTCATAAAAACTGGGGTTGGTCGATATCGCAAAATGTTCAAAGCTCATGAAGTCAAAATGAGCCTGATCCTTTTCGGCCGCCTCGTCCCTATATAAAAAGGTTGTATCTCTTTATAAAGGTGACAGTTTGGTTGAAGAAGATTTACGAAAGGGAAGCCGACAGTAACCGAAGAGGAAATTCTATGAGTGATTTACTTTTAGTCAGCCTTACTTACAAAGTTGTCAAAAGATAAACCAGATTAAAAGTTCCGATAAAATTAGATAAATACGTTTCAATGTACAGAAGAAATATTTTGGGAATTTACTTGAGTAAAAAAGTTAATAAAACACTGATGGTCAGTGTAGCATACCACTCACTCGCTTTAATAATTTAATTAGTTTCAAGGGAAAGAAAAATAAAATAAACCAAGTACATAGAAAAGTTTTACAAATTGAACCAGCTGGTGGTTTCATGTAAGTTTCAGCGACACACATCGTGTGAGAGTTTTCAAATTGAGTTTTTGTTCTCTTATGACTATGACTAAAGTTAGCTAAGGTTTCTGCTAAGTTTTTTACTGAATTATATTACATAAATTGTATCTAATATTATTATAACAGAACCTTGTGATTGATATTAATTTCTGAGTTATATATTTAATCTTTATATTTTTTCTCCATATTTGGCATGTACATACATATTATGCCTTCATGTCATACATGCCGCTGCATACTTAATTATGTATTAATGCGGGAATTAACGAGATCATGAATAGGTATAACATACCTCTGAATTGCCTGACGTTTCGACCAGGTTGACCGGCTCAGTGGTGCACGCCCTCGCGTAACGGAACGCGATAGTTTAGAAGTTAATATTAGTGTGTATATTTATGATACATATATATATATTTATGTATATGTATTTCGTTCTGTTATATATTATATTCTTTAACTCTTTTTTGCTTGCTGTTTAGTTTGCATATTTAATGTGATTTTTGGTTGATTCTAATTCTAATTGCATGAGGGTAAGTTGATTTGATTAATAAAAATGAAGCATTTTTCATTAAAATTAGTCGGACAGTCGGACAAAGACAATCAAAACTCATAATGAAAAAGCTATGATCAGGTGTATTGTAAACTAAAAACTTGATAAGAAATGAATTTTAAGTAAGTGTAATGAGTGTAATAACTAAATTTTAATTTTAACGCATATAATAACGCATACGTTATATATAATATGTTGAAATTTGTTTCAGAATCTATATTTTAACTCTCTAAACTCACCCGTTTTAGTTGTCGTTTGCTAGTTTGTATATTCAATCTATAAAGATTGAATATAGAAACTAGCAAACAAACAGATTGTACGTGTTTTTTTTTTAAACACAGTGTGTTATTTTGGTATTATCGTTACGTTGGAAGATACATCGATAATGTAGTAACTACGATTCTTAATGTTTTATTCAATGTTTGGATGTTTGCTTCATTGCCGTAAGTTAGAGATAGTCACCGTGATGATATTTTTCTGAAATATTTTATTGGTTGCTTTGTGTAAAATATTACAATTGGTAATATTTTCTGTCATTGTGCAGTCGACTGATATTGGCCAGCAGCGTTCAAAATTCACAGCTAATGAAGCGCATCTAAACCTATGCTAGTGGATACCAAGAACAAAGGCTGCATCAGTGGCGTTGACGTGTTAACTATCTATTTAATTGCTGATTTACTACCGAACTTCTTAACAATGAAATAAGCAAATCGATGTTTTATTTTAGTTAAAACAAAAAATAGTTTTACATTTACAGAACAGAATACCAATTTTATATTTCTTGTTTGTAAGACCATTACGAACTCTTAAGGCCAAAAAATAAAATTAAAATAGTTATTTTTGGATTAAAAATTTTCGTGAGTGGTATTCATATTTATTAAATATAAACGGTTCTAGTTTGAAGACTGACACCGTTGCGGTAGGACGCTTCACTCCATAATACCTTTATTATGGAGTGAAGCGTCCTGCTGCAACGGTACCCGACACAGGCCCTTGCCTGTGTCGGGTCCGAAACTAGTCGGGCATCCCGGCAACACACACGTGAGTTATCTTAATTGATCTAAGTTTAGTCTAGTCTAAGTCTAAGTTAAGTCGGATAAAAATTAAATAAAGTTTTTGTAATAAGATCTGCACATTGGCAATCTTTCCGCGACTTTAATACTAATGTCTATATTTTTGGTAGCTAATGTAAAGATAAATCTAGTCAGGTTTATCTTTATGAACCACGGTGTAGACGATTTGTTATTTTATATAGTCTTAGTAGGGTTGACAATTAGATAGTCCATTCATCATGTGAACAAAAATGTATTTTTTTTTAATTTTATTTTTTTATAAAGAATACTACTATACTACAACGTGGGTCACACATTGCTAGTATTCTTGTTAACCCCTCCAGCTAAGCTTAGGCTTGTGTTAGGAGTGGGATCACGTCGGTAGTGCACTGGGAGGGGTTCGAACCCGCAACCACTTGATCGCAAGCCCGACGCCTTAGCCATTACGCTACCGCCGCTACGATATGAATAAGATGATTATGAATAAGAACTATATGAACAGATTTTTCTGAATGTTCATTCCTAAATGCGTAATTGTAATTACTACTTACACAGAAAATATTTAACAACGATATAATAGAAAAGTCAGCTAAGCTCTCTATTGTTACCTCAAACAAGAATCCTCGAGAAGCTCTTAAATTGTTCGTGTTATCCAAACAAAAAGGAATTTTCTTAACAAAGCAAGGGTCTATTTGAAAAAAATACAAAAGTACCTACACAAATGTCGCTAAAACATTATGTGCTTTGGTTCAAAGATTTTTGTAAGAACACTCATAGCGATACTCGTAATAGTCACTTTGTTACTTTTATGGAGAATTGGCGGCTTTAGGTGAGCCGCAGGGATCGTACACAGCGGTTTCTGTACAACGATTTATAGGCACTTTCTTTTAGACGGAAAGCTGTCACACTTCTAAGGGTAAATACACACCATCATTTTTATTTTTTATAGAACTCATGATTGTAATTAATCATATTCCACACATGATTGATCATAGAAATGTCCGAGTCCACAATTAATATGTTTAAAAAAAATACAAAACAAACAAAACTACTAAAATTATTGTGTTAGGACTCCAATTTTCCACGCACACATCGCCCAAGTCTTATATTCTATTCTAACAGAAGAAAGGAAAGGGGAGAAGACAGTATATGACTGTGTTTTAGTCCTTGACACTGTAGGCACACAGTAATGCTAAATAAGCACTTTGTATTATTGTTCGTATTCGTATTTGTAACCTTATGATAAATACAACAAGTGAACTTTCCATCTCCCTCCCTTTATTTGAATAGTCCATGAACACGAACACACCCTAAGCTGTCTAAGCTTACATCGGAGTCAGGTACTAGCTAACATTAAACCCTAAAGTCGTGACCCCGAAAGTTTACCTACCAGTGCAGTGGCTGTTCGTGTTTTCAATAAAAAAAATGTCCTTTTTAGAGGCAACTCAAGAGGGGACATGGCGTGCATACGTTATTTGTAATCTTTTGGCGAGTGCACTACAAATTTTGTTTGTGCACTATAATCAACTGGTAATACCAGAAGATTTCTTTTTGAATTTTTAAACGTCACGAAGTTAGCAGCAATTTCGTTAGCATCAAGATTGTCTGAGACTTTTGGACGGATTTTTCACGTGTTTGGGTTCCTTCGCGCGGAAGCAATTAATCTCCCACCAAAATTTTGTAATAATAACTTCACACATGTCACACACGGCCCAAATTAGGCAGAGCTTCTACTATGGTAACCAGATTGCTGATAAACATGCTTATATATTTCTAAATACAAACATATTATAGATAAATTACACCCAGACACAAAACAAATGATCATGCTCTTCACACAATTATTTGTCCCAGGTGGGAATCGAACCTGCAGCAGTCACGATCACTAAACACTAGACCTAATTTAGTTTTTTAAATCTTAATTTTAAAGATTGTATACAATAAATAAAATGAATTGTATTACGAAATCTTAACCGTGAAATGACACAACTCGTATCTTGGCTGAAATTTTGAAATTAAGACAAGAGAGCGGAAATAGAAAAAGAAATATAAAGAATCGCAGTCGTGATATTAATCGCAGTAATAATCACCAATTTCCTTTCGAGTTCCCGTCCTCGTTCAAATTCAAGAAATAGTAACAGGACCAAACGTACTCCTAGCAATCTAGATTGGTTATGTTGGTTTATCACTATAAACTTTAACGCAAGAAAATGCATCAGCCCATGTAATTGGACGAAATCAAAAAAACTAGGGCAGGTGCAGGAATCAACGGTTCCTGAATCAAGATTGGAAACCACCGACTTTGTGTGACTGAACGTGACAACGGTATTCGTTTTCTTATTGACTCTGTTGCGAATATTTCAGTAATTCCAAGAAGTTACAGGTTAGACGACGTAGATAAAGAGTTCGATTTAACCTAGATTAAAAATAACTAAGCAATTTCAGAAATGATGTTTAAATATTTCAGTAATTAATTAAATATTTCGTTTTAAATTTACAATTGCTAGAAAATATACTACTACTAATTAAATTTAAAGTATAGTTAATAATATTTTCTATATCATAAATCATTTATTTGCATAAAACATGGGTAGAAAGGTGTTTCAGTTTAAAATTTCCGCCATATTCTACCTCAGCAGGTGTGCAAATTTCCAAACATTTAGTCATACTTTTAAGTCAATTATTACCGTTTTTGATTATGTCAAAAAAAAAAATAATACAATAAAATAGAGAGGTCGAATAACAATAAAAAAAAACACCAAATAATATTAATAATAATACAATGTCAAAGCTTACAATGGGTAGCTCAAAATCCAAAGACATTGTTGCATCTCAAAATGCATCAGTTTAAAACCAGAAATCCCAGGCAGTTTAAAGGTATTTGGGATCTGTATTTTCGCATTATTCGCCATATTAGCATTTATTGCAATTTTTATTTTGTGTAACATGTACGGTCATTTTTAACATTTGAAAGTACTAGTAGTTACTGTTCTAAGATTGAATTTTTACACCGCACGCTTATCAGCAGTTCAGTCTTTACGACTAGGACACACTTATGTATGTTTTATGTTTACAGTTTTATTGAATGGTTTTTACTCCTTTTTTTTTTTTTCTTTTGTAACTTAACGTTTTGTACCTTTTTTAATAGGGGTGGAGGGGGGGGGGTTGATGTAGCCACACAGTAGTGCTAACTAAGCGCTTTGTAATATGTACCTAAGCGTTGTCGAGGCAAACCATGAGGCAACGTAATTGCTATGATGGTGATGATCGTTAGGTTTTATAGAAAAAATAGATAAGAAATAATTTCCTCAGCAACACGAGGTTGGCACAAATGTCGACATTTACTAAGAACACAACAAGCAACTAGCAACCCATTCCATAGAGTTTACGGCCCGGACACACTATTGTAAGCCATTTGATAATGTGCCTCGCACATTTAATTTAGGAGGGTTCCGACAAAGTGACTTTTAGTGGAAATACGCAAAAAAAGTTACCAAAATAGTGTGTTGCAGCCCTTATACCGCTCAAACATAGTAGCGTCAAAGTGACTTATCGGTTTTGCAATATTTGCCGCCTACCTTTATGTAATGGCCACTTGATATAAAGACTATCATTTATTCATTAAGAATCTATTTCTAGTGAAATGGAATCAGTATGAAGAAAATCTCTCACGGTTATAAGAAATTTTCGGCTTAAATCAGACGACCTTGGACGTGACAAATGAATTTTTTCATAAAGATCCTTAAATCATTAATATTATAAGGGTTAAAAGCACTGCTTCTGTATTTAAATTAAACGCTTCTTTACAAAACGTTTTGATATAATTTTCTGAAATTTGGTAAGTTTTTTATTTACTTATTACAAATTTCATTACGTTCATAGATGAATATCTGGTATGAAAATATTTTTTTAATAACTTTTCAAGAAAACTATGCACAAGTGTGGTTATTTTGGATCGTTATTTCGGATTCGTCAACAAAGTAATAGTTGATTACTTACTCAAATTATAAGGATGTTTATCAATAATATGCCTTTTCAGAGAAGTTACTATTATTTATCTTCACGTCCGATGCGATGTTTCTATTTGATAGGTACCGGTAGCACTCACTAATGCGCTCATATATCCTGTACTATAGTAAATTTGGAAATAGTTATTAGAGTAACGTAAAGTATGAGTTACACCGCGTCTGTGATATGGTCAACAATTTTTGGGCATGTCGACCTCTAAGCATATTCATGAAGCCTGGTTTTGACAGTATTAAAGCCATTTTGAACGTGGTAGTATGTCTCTTACCACGTTTTTGCTTTAAGGATGAGTGCAGTGTCATCCGCATAAGTGATAAGTTTTGGTAAGTTTGATAAGTGTGATAAGTTTTAGTAAGTTTAAATACAAAAGGTCATTTACATAAATAAGGGAAAGTGTCGGCCAAGGAATACTTCCTTGTTGTACGGCATAACTTACTGGAACGTCAGTACTTGTATGTGAACCGACCTCTACATATTGTAATCTGTTCGATAAGTAGTTAGTAGAGTATTAATTGGGTTCCTCCAATTTAATTTTTTTTTCTTTTCAGTTTTTCACCAAGATGGGAATAGAGACTGTATCGAATGCCTTAGATAGACCTAGAAATATAGTTAGAATTGTTTTGCTCCTGTCTAGATTAGTCATTATAACATCTGTGAGAATGCCGACTGCATCATCAGTGCATTTCTTTTTCAGAAAGCCAAACTGATTGTCAGATAGGAAGCCTTTGGTTTCTAGATAATTAACCAGCCTGCTATTTATATTTTTTTCTAATATCTATAAAAGAGCTGGTTAATATTACATAGCCTACTGGCCCTTCTTGGAAGAAGCTGGAGTTGCAATATAAATCGGATCTGCAACAAATTAACATTCCCTCTCCCCTCCCTACCTTTGAATTATTTATTCACTTTAGAAACATATAATATATTTCGGTACTGTTCCCACTCTCTCACTATTGAAAGATAACAACAAACATATATTGGAAAGAACCACAACACGTATTTATACCATTCTTTCTATTATTCACATATTTTATTTGGGAACTTATAAGAAACATGGGTGATAGCTTAAAAGCCTATCGTTGAAGCCATATGAAACACGCTATGACGCTGTAAATGAATAAACTTACGTACACTTTCTCGACGATCTCTCCGAGAGTTTAGTCCATACACTTGCAAACATCGTTCTTTCACGGGATCATCTAGGTAGCTGCAGGAATATAACACAGGTTCTAAGTATATCCTCATGGATCAGTCCTATTCACCAGAAGGCACTCTTAAGGTGGCAAGAGGCGCCATAGGCGATTTACCCTCTACCGTCTTTACTGTATCTTAACGGTATTGACACCATGCAGAGCCACTTTTATTCATATAGAAAACTATAGTAATTGAAAAATGTAAAAACTAAATATATATATATATATATTATTGATGATTTTTACAAGTTTTATAATATATAATGTATTTTGTGTTTCGCTTCATCGAGGTTACAAATCTAAAAAGAATAAATCGTTTTCAATGAGACCTTTCATTTTCCACCGAAACTTAGAGTCAATGTTTTCTCAGAAGTTAGTATACGTTAACAAAGAAATGTGTTTACTTACTACAAACGAAACAGTAGGGGAGATCCGGGATAGTTGGCTATAGGGGTAGGTAGAATAATTATCAAAAACTCGACATACGTGAAGGTGTTGCGTCATAAAACTAGCCACGAATAATCATTGCCTCCTCCCACTAAGTTGTCAGAAATGTAGCATCGCGCACGCAGGTCTTTTGGAAGCAGGAGCATAATATCAGAAAACTATATAGGTTAGTAATATTTTTCTTAGTAATATTATTTGTAGTAAGGCCTATATATTCGTTGTTATTTAATTTCAAGCCATTTAAAATAAAAGTTTGGTGGTTAATCTGCTCATGATATGATATTTCTTTGGATTCCGCCGCAATTTTGAAGGTATGGTACGTGGTCAAAAGTTACAAAGTAATCGGGGGCTAGTAGACTAATTTATAACGAGGTTGGTTGACCTAGGCTATAGTAGCCTGAATTTACGTCACATCAAATTAAGTTAGTCTATTGATGGATGATGATGGAAGATCAGGAAAGATGTCAACGATAGAGCATGTCAACATCATCAAGATTTTGCATTTCATTCTTTAAATTTTCGTATTTAAATTTTCATGGAATTATTTGATAATTTTTTTCAATAAAGAAATGATAAATGCAATTACTTCTTGTTCTTTTATCCTATATGTCCATTAATTTGTACAATTACTCTATAGGTCAACTTACCCCTGGTGAAAAGTCAACCAGCCCCAGGGATGGGGCAGGTTGACTTAGATTTCAATTTCTGCGAGATCAAGCTTGTACAGTACATTATAACTAATTGCGAGTTTTTGGTAATTTTTTTCTAAAGCGTATCTATCAGATGTATTGGTTTTTATAATAATATACACCAAAACAAAAATAAAACAAGCGCTTAAACAGAAATTTGGTCAACTATCCCTGGTCTCCCCTACTAAGGGAAAATCAATTTATCCATTTGTAATTTCTGGCAAAATTTCAGCTCAAAGTTCATTTGTCAGGCAATACATGAACAAAGGGAACCTAACTTATAGCGTTAGGTAAAGTTTTGAGTTCAGGATGCTTGCGTCGTTTCACTTAACAGTCATCGTAACTCGCTTCAGAACATCTGCGGTTTGCACTCTGCCACTAGCGGATAAATGAGACTCGACTATTCTGTTCTCTACGGTCTCTTAATTCTTGTCACTACATATTATAAAACAAAGTCCCACACCGTGTCTGTCTGTCTGTTCGCGATAAACTCAAAAACTACTGAACGGATTTTCAAGCGTCTTTCACCAATAAAAAGAGCAATTTATGAGGTAATTGTAATGTAAATTGATTGAAATTTGATGATTGTTGAAAATGTCTCTGCTACCCGTGCGAAGCCGGGGCGGGTTGCTAGTAAGTAATAAATGTATCTCACCTGTAAAAACTAATGAGTACTTTCTAGTAGGGATTTGTTTTACAGAGTATTCAATATTTTAAAATCTGATCACTCTATTTATACGGTCGTTATTATACTTATGTTATTTTGTTCATGTTGAGTCACTCCTAATAAAATTGAACATAAAAAATTATCACGACATCGAAATTTTATGGCATCTATTATTTGAATGTAGTCCAACTATAAAAGTTTCTAAATATTTTTTATACATATTATAATCTTTACGAAAGAGCCTACTTTTTCTATCAGATATTGCTAAATAATAAATCAAAAACACCATTACAGTACAATCAAATATTTAACATTTTTAAACATCAATATTATCATTTGTGAAAATTCCCCTTAACACGTATCGTACTATAAATGCAAATATATTATATCAAAAAACATATTTATTTTTTGCCAGCCCTAAAAGTCACCGCAGATACAGTTGGTATAACATAAAATATCAAATCGGATGGTACAATCGTAGAAATCTTTCCAGCTGTTTAGGAGTTATGATATAGTATAAAAACTCATAGAAACACACATGACCGTGCCCATGGAAGACATTACCTTCCGTCTTCTTTCATAGGCGGGTTGAAATATGAGTTTATATAACAAGAGATCTGAGGAATGAGGAAAATACAGTAAAATAACAGCAAAAAGTTGCAGTAGTACATGACGAAATATCGGGGGAAGGGGAAGTAATTTACACATACTCTATCTTATGACTGTCATAATTTTTGTTTATAGCCAGCTGACGTTTACTTTATCAGCAATCTTGCTTGGGTTATTTTTAAACAAGGTCTCAAACCAGACAACACTAACACGACATTCTGTACACTGCAAAGGATATGTTTTAGTTGTATTATACGCCTATTCGGTGATAATTGCAGATATCAAATATCATGTAGTTTTAGTATAAAGGTTTATTTGAATGTTAGTGGAATTTTAAAACTACTATCTTTAGGCGCAACCTATCAACATTTACCTCAATCTGTCATTTTTTCTCTCTAGACTAAATGATCTATTTTCTGGATTACCATATATTACAAGTATAAATGTGCATTTAATATGGTGATCCAGAAAATAGATCATATCATCATCCATTAAATATTTTTGAAATTCAAACTCAAGCTATTATGTAATAGCTCAATTTGAATCTTAAAATTATTTTATACCGGTAGGATTTCTAACATACACTAACGCCATTATATGATAGACAGCCGCCATCGTCGCCCATGGGCATTGGTACAAACGCCAAGGACTGACTCAAGATTTAGAACTTTTTATACTATATAGAAAGTAACTTTCTGTTTTTAAAGTAAGATTGGAAGTCCCCTGCCGGTAGGAGGTGACGTGGTGGAAAAAGTAGCCGCCGGCATCATATCGAACAATTAACTTAAACATGAAACCATTATACACGTCGGGCTCATTTCTAAAGTTTATGTTTGCGTAATCTGGCTATAGCAATTCTCAATAGCAGCATCGATATTTTTATGCACAATAAATACGGAATACTAACAACTTCAACTTTCCTTTTTCATTTGTTTGATCACTTTTTATGCTAATTTTTCATTTGCAGAAGATTTATACAATGTATATGTTTTGTATATGCGTATATTATTTAAAACATTCGTGTGTCTAATTTAGACCTATTGCTTTACAGATGAGAAATAATTTTGTAACTACCACTGGTGCTACATTCGGATCGTCTTGTGAATTTTTATTAAATATTTAAAATCACTCAAGTATGGTTCTGCCCCTGCCAGAAACTGCATTTGACTAATAGACAATTAGACCACGAGATTTTCTCATATGCATTGTAACACAAAGCCATATTTGCTTTTATTTTGTCAAAGCTGTTTATTGATTTAAGACGCATACACTACTTGTACAAAGGCGGCCCAGGGCATTTTCTGCCAGTCAACCTTGGGGTGATGTATACGAGTAAATATTATAGAGTAGGTGCAAAGATAAAATATAACATTTTAAAGTATTTAATAATTATTGGATTAATCGAACACTTCTCTAATAACCTTGTTAATTCCTCATTTTGAAAGCTAATCAGCATTTTAGCTTTTATACATATGGCATGAGAGCTGTATGTAATTATGTAATACCTATTCACTTACTTCCATCTAACTCAGATTATTCAATTATGTGGTATAGGTAACCGGACTATCCAACTTAATAGCTGTAATTCTCACTATCTTCTATAACTTTGTATGAACCATTGTATTGGTTTTGAGTGTAACAATATCAGGTCTACTTAATCTTACAAGTTATCACATTATATGTACATAATGGAATGAATATAAGGCCTACAATGTGTGGGGCTTGATAAACTTTGTTATTTAAGGCAAGCTTAACCGTAACCTGACAGGCGACGGACCGGAAGGGCTTCTGATGGTCTAGTGGTTCCAGGAAAGGTATCTGTAACTATAAAATAAAACAAGGGTTTTAGATTTTCAGATAGCCAAATCTGGCAGATTAAACCGTTTAAGTCGATACGTTAATATTAAAATTTGTGTACACTTATCATCCTAACTTATATTAAAGTGAGTTTGCTTGTTGGTTTGTTACATTTTCACACCTTAACCCCTTAACCGATCTTTTAGTTGTTTTTCTATAGTTGTTTTTCTTCAAAAAACGCGATGACATTGATTATCTGAACACGCGAACAGGAATTTTATGAGACTTTTGAAACAACATTTAGAATGCCAAAATAACCGTTCATACAAGTTTCCAGCCTATCATTTTTCATTCCGAGGTAGATCCTCTTTTAATGCTTAATTGACTGGGCAAGTTTTTTTTTCTGGAAAATATAGTATTTTTTAATATGTTCTCTCTACCTTAATGAAGCTTGCTACACGTTTTGATTTAATACAAGTGGAATCCTCGTTAATTTGGGGTTGTAAAAATAACCATCAGTTCGTTCACCCGAAAGTAAACAATTAGTTAACTAACTATAATAAAAAAAATATTTCTTGTGGTACACGTGGATGTAATGATGTAATCGTTCAAACGTCGGATACTTTGAACGTCACGAAATTTTGCATACAAATTTTCATGGGTACAAAAAAGGACTTAGGTTAACTTTCATTCTGAAAAAAAAAAATACTGTTAGCGAGAGGTTACCTGAACTGATTGCGAGCGAAGCCGCTGGCAGATAATAATAATCTAAAAAAAAATTGGTATAAACAACAGGGTTGCTTTTAAAAAAGAATGAGTTTTTTAGTGTAATTTAGTTTTACTCCACGAAATATATAAATTGATAATAATTATTAATATTCAAATGCATTGTTTAACTTAGTTCGTTAAGAAGTCACAAATTACATTATTCAATCAACAACGATAAGCAAACTAGATCTAATGATTTAATATGATCAAATCCGTTGGTTTACTTACTCCATAATGTTCCAGCCCAAAAACCCCTACTCAATAACAGACTAAAAAAAAAATGTTCCAGTCTTTGTAAGATGTAAGATTTCCGGGTCATCGCGACCCTACCGTCCCTTACCAGAAAGCCATTCGCACGTTTTTACATTTTTTTGCCAAACAATCTTTAAGGTTGGGCTGTTTTTATAACCAACGCCGTGCCGAAGTGATGTTATATATTTACTGATCGTTTTATTTGATTCTGAAAATGGAGTTCTATTTTTGATTTTCTTTCAATTATATTTTATTCCAAGGAGGGTAATCAATTATAGTATCGTGTTTTTTAGAATTTCATACCTTAACGGGAAAAAATGAACCTGTATAGGATCATTTCGTTGTCCGTCTAAACGGCACCTATGTTCTGGTTGGTTGGAAATGGTTATAATTTTTCAGAAGTTTGGAATTCTCAGGCCTTAAATAAGCCCATCTACTAAAAAAGCTATAAGTGTTTATTTTGCTGCAAGTGAATTAATCCCCATGATAATTTCAAAAGATAGAAGGAAAGCAGATAAAAGAGAACAATATTTCACAACTTGTTACGTCTGAGGTAAAACATCTTTTGATATATTTACGGTTAGATCACGATCCATTCATTGTGGTTCTATTATAAGCGAGATTGTTCGGGTATCATACCCGCAAATTGGATGTGCCAAGAGCCATGGAGGAGACATGACGGAGGCGGCATATTTACCGCTTACTCCTCTAGAATTGCTATGATTAACGAGGCCGCTCTTACTACATTATTCAATGGCTCCATTCGGTTATTGATTAAAGACCTTTGAGTGTGAGAGGATTGTGAAATGGTTAAGTAAATTTCAATTCTCTTGTGTTGTGGATTTATGTGAATGTAAGATAAATTTCATTGCGTTCAAAAATTTGTTTGGGGTGTTTTTTTCAATAAGATTTATATTTCAACAATTTAATTTAACTCTTTTATTAATTCCTTTTATTTTTCATAATTAAACATAAATATTAAATAATTAAACATAATTCTACAATAAATAAAAACATGGACGATGAGGTTTAGGAAAACAGACGAGACGAGAGGTTCTATTGTTATTCTCCATTAGTTTTGATCGTTTTAGCCATTCATTTCATGTCTGTCATATTATATTTATTTGCTATGTACCTACTGAAAATGTTAAAATACACAAACATATTAATACATTAAGAGAGTAATATTAAAAAGCAGTATACTGTTAAAAACAATTCTCACATACGCTTTTTAATATTTTATGTATAGTAATTTTAAAATCACATTGTAAATACATAAACAGGTTTATGATTATATTACCGTCTTAATCCTCGGTCTTATTCCAGGTCTTGGGGGTATATATTTCCGGGTCTGGTTGTTAATTTTTTCAGAAGATTTTATTAGCAGCAGCGGTCTGGGCTTCTATAATTTTTTTCCCTTTTGATAACTTCTTCGTCGCTACATCGTATGCGGTATACTAAATGGAAGTACTCTATACCAGAATATCCTCCGGGGAATATATAGGCTGAAATATGTTAAAAATACAAAATATATAAAGTATTTTCGGGACTTGAACCTAATATAAAATCCAGCCTAGTCGGAAGATGCTCCCTTTGTGTGGGAGGGTCGTTACATGCGTTACTCTACTGGGTAATGTAATTTTATGCAATATTAATGAGGCTATGATGCAATGCAAAAATATGCAGTGTTAAAATTGTTTCTCTTTTTCTACATACACTATAATCTTTTCACCTCTAATTATTGACAAAGTCTGTGCTCTGTGGAGTTTAAACGTTCAATGGATAATGGTTAAAGGGCTCAGAGTTCCCGGTTACAGCCGGTTCGAGAGACAGGTATGTGATCCTGATTTTCTCGAGCTTTTGCCCTAGCACAATCTCTTCTTCTCATTATCCTTCACTATGGTAATAACTATGATATTTAGAGCTCACCGAAGATCAACTGAACAAAATTGAGCGGCTCCAAAACGTCTGTATTAGATTCATATTTTTTAATTACGTAAATGTGATATGATTACGTATATATATACGTAATCATGTCAAGAATATGTGACACTTCTGTGCTTAGAGCGATACTCTTAGATAATATTATCTCAGAGCATCGCTCTAATCTCAGAAGTGTAGTAAGTGACTATCTACACGACTTCGCCGGAATGTTGACATTATACTCCCTCTGATTTTAAAGAACGTTTCGAGTTCTTATACAATACACATGATAGGGACCTGAGATCATCGGAGAGTTTGAAACTGAAGATGCACAGACATTCACCGATAAGTCCATTTCGGTGGAAATAGTTCGACGTAATTTATCTTTGACAATTAGACAAACCAACAACTTGCACATATTTAAAAAGAAAGTGAGAGGCTACTACTTGTCATTTATGAATTCTGATTAACTTTTTTTAATGATAAGTTATTAAGTCTAAATATTTTATATATGCATGTAAGTAGTATGTATAATTCAATAATTGTATAGGCTATGTAAATACAGTATTTAATACATCTACTCTTAACCACATAATAGTACAACACAGACTATCCTGAACTAGATTTGTCAATATTCAAATATTGGTATAAATGTTGTCTGAAAGAAATCACCGTGAGGCCTGCCAATAAAAAAAATGTCATACTTATATAAACATAACATCTCTGTGATACATTTCCTCAAATGGCGTACAATAAACAGATATAAATAAATAAATGAATGTTATTAATGAAGTAGAAATGGTACTTACGATCATTACTACCTTCTACCAAAAACCCCAATTAAGGACGTCTTGTTTTCATCAACTATTTTCAGACATATCAACGTCTTAACAATTGTACTCCCTATCTTCACAAACAAGACTATAAATATGAGGGCAGGGGGAGGGTTTTTTGGTTATTTTCGGAGTTTGCACATCCACTAAAGGTGGATGTCACATTTGTTCTGGATCTTGTTAAAGTGTTCTTCCAATTGTGATTTGGTGGTTTTTAAATCTAGTGTAGATGCATTGTGAACCTTGGTACTTAAGTTACCTATGGGTATTTATGGTTTTATAAGAAATATTGGTTCCAGGTTCAGAGATACACACGCAATCTTAAATAAGTTTTATATAAGGGTTCGATATTATTTTAGGATGGCACAGTACTTTCCAAAACAAGTAATCGGATAGTGGCCATTTGTTATTGTTTGCTCACATTTACTTGAAGTCTTAACTTCAAGTCAGCAGTACAGACGAGATTTCATTAAAATGGTTTCAGTAGTTTTTGCAATATGGACTAATATGTTTTAGTTTAACGGCTTGGCTTACCGATACGAGCCAGATCTCTCACCGACCTGAAAAAGAAATAGTATACCATAATACTTTACTAAACACTAAAACTTTTGATTTCGTTTTTATTAAAGTTAACTCTTAAAAAAATATTTTGTTATTTTTTTGTTTATTGAGATCTATTTATTTTACAAGCTTTTATTTTTTTTGTTTTTTATTTAGATTCTCTTGTCCCATTGTATGTCTGGAATAAAATCTTGCAAGATAAATTTGACACACTTTCCGGTTTCCGATTGAGCTGAATTTTTGCACGTAGATGTATATCACGTGACAATTCAATATTATGATAATAATATATAAATAATAATAAATCATTTATTCATTTATAGTTGGTACACATTATTACAGATCTTAGATAACAATAATTAGCTTAATTATATGTGCTGTGCCACAGGCGGTAAGTGCACTTACAGACTTTTACTACACAATATAATTATTTAATCTTAACAATATTTATGAAACATACTTGTCTACATATAGGCCTATCTATGTGGTATATAACAATTTAGGAATATTAACATTATAGGACTCTTATTTATTTAACAACAGTAATTAAATCTTCAGTCTGGTTGTAGTCTAAACTTTGCAGATACTGACTCACAAGATTCTTTGCTTCAAAATAGTTGAGGTCATATATGGATGTCTTTTTATTTATCCTGTTGTAAAGAAAAGGACCCAAAAGTGCAAAAAATCTATTTGTGAATACAAATCTCGATTCCGAAAGTCTGGTACAGGCAATATCTTGCCACCTCTTTGTGTTAGCAAGGTTAGAGTTATATGTTACTCGTAGAGTCGTGTGTTGTTTTAATACAGTGTACATTATAAATAGTTGGCGCACAGTTAAAATGTTGTATTTTTGATACAATAGTTGTGTAGGAAAACGAAAAGGTAGGCGAAATGCTACTTTTGAGAGTGCTCCCTGTGCTCGTTCAATAGTTAACATCACCGTTTTTGAGGATCCTCCCCAAGAGGTGATGCAGTACTGAATTACCGACTGACATAATGCTTTGTAAATTTGTATAATAAGTTTTTGTTCTGCTATATAGCGCAATTTTTAAACACGAATAATAATTTACGAGTTCTGGAAGTTACAGCGGCTATTTGTTGTTTAAAAGATAGAGTTTCGTCTAATACAATACCTAAGTACTTAATGTTAGTTGTGTTATTAATAGGAGCGTGCAAGCAATGCAAGCAAGCATGATTCGCGGTACTATAACAGTTATGTGCATACAAATGTATGTGATTGGGTTAGGCTTTTTACGCATACCAAATTTTGCCGTGTGACAGATTTAAATCACAAAGATCATTAATGTACACTAGGAAAAGGGTACTTCCAAGGACACTCCCTTGTGGGATACCGAATGGCGGTAGTTTCAACTCGGTGCTAATAACTTCATCTATTTTGACACATTGGTACCTATCCTGTAAATAGCCAGTGAGAAGTTTTAACTGTGTTAATCTTATTTCTAAAGATTCCAGTTTCTTAAGGAGTATTTTGATGGACACGGTATCAAAGGCTTTTGCAAGGTCAAGGAAAATGCCAATGACCTATGATGACATGGAGCTGATCTGATGATGGAGCTGGAAGATGGCCATAGGAAATCTATAATAAAACGACGCAACCCCATCGAGTTTGGACTCGTTTGATTCGTCTTGACGAATACTTTGTCTTTAGATAGCATCCAGGGTCTGATGATGGAGCTGGAAGGTGGCCATAGGAACTCCGTTATAAAACGACATAACCCCACCGAGTTTGGGCTCTTATGATTCGTCTTGACGAGTACTTTATCTCTAGGTGGTATCCAGGGTCTGATGATGGAGCTGGAAGGTGGTCATAGGAAGTCCGTAATAAAACGACACAATCCCATCGAGTTTGGGGTCGTTTGATCCGTCTTGACGAGTTCTTTGGTCCTAGTAATATCCATATGCAACCCCATCAGATTTTGGAAAATAAGTTCATTCCATTTGTTATACAATCCCGAATCATAAACACTAAAAAGTCAAAAAAATTAAGATTTTTTACATTATTTTTTATAAAATTAGGATCTTTTTTATTAATTGATACGTTTAATATGTGATTACTCTCATATTACCGTAGATCTTTTATTTGCCTTAATTGTTACTGGGTCCAATCTTATCTGTAACTGTGTCACGCCTCACCTTTAACTCTGTTCGGCTTCACTTGTAACTCTATCTGACCTTAAATGTAACTATGTCCTTCAGCAACTAGCAACAGAATATTTTAATGCAAGGAAGGCAACCTCCTAAAAAATAGCACCCCAGCTAAATGCCTTTTATTTCATCCTAAATTCACATCACATTTTTATCGCTACGCATTTTCATATACCTACCTGCAACCATATATCACAACGACAATAAATTATGACAGTTATATTTGTTATAAACACAAAGTAAACTAGAATAATAACTTAAACGTAAACAAGTGACAACTTAAGTGAACAACTTAATCGTAATAATATGTGCAGATAGAATAATATTATATTTCTTCCTGGCACAAACAACATAAGTCAGAAACAACGAATTTTATAAGCAAGTTAGACGTTCACGATTCTTTATTCCTTTTTGTGTTTTCTAAAGTATAACACACATATTTACGTATATTTAAACAAGTGACACTACTTTTGTTGGAAGTATTTATAGGCATCACGGTTATTTATCATCACAGGGGTCATGTGTTTGTTAACTAACTTATTAATATAAAAAAAGTTATGCTACAACCTTCTGTAGGTTAGAGTTATCTTATGAAACAGACTGTTTTAATTTTAACGCAGAAGATTTGTGCCAGACCTTTCCCATATTTTAAAAATATATTTTTATGTTTACAATGGATGCTTTCAAATATGTTTTAAAACGTAAGATGAATACAATACGCTATTAAAAGAAAATCGCTAAAACATTTATAAATAAGTAAAAACATGAAATGGGATATGCTAATTTGCAAGCTGTGGCCATCGCTGCATGTCGTTATTCATTCAAAAAACGCGTCGGTAAAATGGATGGCAGGAATTGTTTTTGTACTCCTACAGATAAATATCTGTGAATAGTTTCTACGTGTTTGAATTAGTTAAAATAAAATCAAATGTTGGACTTGAAGGTGAGTTCGAGGTTTGCGTGTGCTTGAAAAAATTATGTATTTGTTATTAATTTGGTTGATGTGAAATTGTACACAAATTTATACAATGTTAAATAAACAGTTTTAAACTATACTTAAATAATGTCTGTCCTTGAATCGCGAGTAATGAACATAGCTGTGTTCGCTTGGTCACTTGTTTTTTTAATCGAGTAGAACCACCAAAATCTCGAATCATCATTGCAAAAACGATACATTCTTGCTGACCACGCGGTATCGCGTCTGTACGTGGTTAGACCAAACCGTCCGGTCTATACGCTTATATTTTGATATAACGAAAACCGCTTTCGTATTTAAGAGTCGTATACCTCATCAATTACGTAAAGCGCCAAATTTATTTCATAAAATTAGTGACTTTAAAATTATAAACTAATTAAGAAAGAAACTGGGAATATGAATTTAAAACTTTTTCGATAAGGGATTTTGAAATCGTATTTTTATAAGAGACCCTGTAGACATAATGGTACATATTTAATTAAAAGTAAGGGTGTAGATAAAATATTTTGATTTCTTCCGATAATACGATGAATTTAATCATGCAACTAACTTTTACTTTTCGAAGACAGAGAGATAAGATGTTTTTCTTCATCCTCTTCAGCGTTAAGCAGAAATGAGGGCATTTAAAATAATTTTCTTGTAATGTACATTGGTTTTTATGTATATTCTGTAAAACACATCTAATACCCATTATCAAATGCTGTTGTTATTGTCAGACAGAGTCACCAGAACACGCAGGCATGGTGTGGCAACTTTTAGTGGGTGTTGATATAACCGCTTAAAATCATGTGTGTTATCATATCTGTCAATTTGGGTTTATAAAAAAAATCATGTCATCACAATAATACAGGTAAATACAGGTCAGACTAATGTTTATTAAACTTTTGTAAAGCCACACTTTTAAACTGTAAAGTTCTTAATTATACATTATCACTACTTATTATAAATCAAAGTTACTAAGTAACTGAAAAACTTCTGAACGGATTTTCATGCGGTTTCCACTAATAGACAAAGTGACTCATGAGGAAGGTTTAGGTGTATAATTTGTTAAGATTTTGTGTAAATTGATTGAAATATGTTGATGATTGTTGAAGATGTCTCTGCTACCCTTGCGAAGCGGGTTGTTAGTTCAGACTAACAAAATGTCAGTTTTGCTATGATGAAGTTCATTCCATAGCTCTGATACTAATATATTTACATAAATATATATGTAAGAAAAATTAGTACCTTTTTAGCTTTGCTGTTATTAAGTTCACTTGGTAGCTTTGATAATGATATATTTGCAAAAATATAAGTAAATTAAGTAACTTGGTAACATCAAAATGAAAGGTAGAGATTAATTTTAATCCTTAGACTGAATCTTTATAATATTATAAATGCGAAAGTAACTCTGTCTGTCTGTCTGTCGCCCTTTCACGCCAAAACTACTGAACTAATTTAAATTAAATTTGGCACACAGATCACATGACAGTCTAGAGCCTGAGAAAGAACATAGGCTCCTTTTTAATGCGAAAAAAGGGGTGTAAGGATTTGAAAAGTGGGGATGAAAGTTGTATGGAAGTATCGTCATATTTAGAGCTAGAAGCTTGAAACTTATATTTTTAGGCTGTTTATTCGATATAAATACACTATTCCACGCGGACAAAGTCGCGGGCACAGCTAGTGTATGATAACTTATAAGTTACCAACTCATATTATCCTTTAAGTACTTTTGCTTGTCAAATATTAGTCTAATAAACTGAATCCGGACCTCTACCAATCATTGGCCAAATGTTGGACCTTTTAAAGCAAAATTTTGTTGCCCTGATAGATTACTCGACCCTTTGCTAAGGGTTGTTGACCATCGCACACTTATATAAAACTAAACATAACGGGCTGTATATTACCTACATTTGAGTAGTGTTTGTTTTAATTTTTTTTTTATGTGGCTAGCCTAGCCACATCGAAGTGCTATATCATATTAGAATAATGGCTAGTGTTAATAAATTAGATGACTGTTCGAGGGCTCGAACTTCGCGGCAAAAGCCAATTCGAGATACAGGTGTGACCTTGATCTGCTCGAGCTATTGATAACAGTCCCTAATCGATTCCTAAAAGAAATATAAGCATATCCTATCCTTCCATTGATTTCCCTTCTTACCTACCTTCTACTTTTAATACACTTATGATACTGTATACTTTTCATTTAAAAGAGTAGCCGTAAGTATGTTTGCTCGATTTCTCCTCACAAGGCTCAACCATTTGGAAACGGGCGGCTAAAGATCGACACAGGTAGATATGGTATTATCTGTTATCCTTTTTTATTTTCCATTTGACAAAGCAACTTATTGTTGCAGTGACTGTGTGTGTTGATCTATATGTTTTTTAATTAAACCTTTTTTTAATTGACGATTTCGAATAACTGATGACAATTTTATTAAATAAAGATATTTAATTTGAATTTACTATCAATTTCATCATCCTTAATTGCCAAAGATACTATAGCCATAGGCTTGCCCCTATAACGTGAGTGGCACCAAACTATAGTCGACAAAATTTGGGTGTTTAATATGAATCTACCTGTCCGTCCGAGAAACAGGCGTGACTGTATGATATATACACAGAACAAACAATAGAGTCATTATGAATAATAAAATACAATTTGTGGGTGCCGCAAAAAGCTTATTATTTGAAAAATGAATGGATCCCTACCCTCCACCTAAACCAGATTGTTTGTAACGACGTTCATCGCAAGATTTCTTTGTATCGACAAACAATGCCTTTTACTTATTCGATCTTCCTTTTGGTTTAGTCACCTATATATGACAATAGCGTTTGTTTGTTATGATTCATTGTTATCATCCCTTAATCATTTACCCGATTGAGTTGAAAGATTCTTGAGTTATTGAAGCCACTTGAGGGATTCCGACTAAAGAATTTAAATAGTCGATAGCAACTCTGTAATACAGAGACAGCAACAGTAATACAGCTAACACTAAATAAATACCACAAATAAATCAAATTACTAAAATAATAAATTTATGTTAACCAAAGCTAAAAAAGACCATAATTTACGAGCTCACCTCGCTTTGAGTAGACATATATCCTAATTTAATGTTGAGCTGTCCGGTAGGGTACCTCGCCAATGACATACTTGAACAAGTTACGACGCCCGCTGACGCAACATGAACGTGTCAAAGGACGTCCTCGGACGTCCTCGTTCGGCTCAAAAACGTGGTAAGCTGTCGAGAGGCCTTGGGACGTGAAGCGACCATTGTTTAACGAATAGTGACGCCTGTCTATTCAAAGTTCCATTGCTATTTATCTCACGAGGATGGTAATGTTATTTGTTGTCAGAAAAGGTTTTCGTATATGTATGCATCACGTGTGCTTGTAACAATACGAAACATCCTATCTGTTGTAGGTACATAGGTGCTACGCCGTAGACTCACTCCTATCTACGTCGTAGCAGAAACAAAAACTGCTTTTGGCAAAGGTAATGTTTTCGTTCATGTAACGAGATTGTCGTGTCGTCTATGTAAAAATATAATCGTAGGTTTTAATTATGCAGCATGTATTCAATAAAAAATAAGTTCAATAAGATGAAGTAATTTATTTGTTTTAATAAACAACACCCTGCCCTGGTTAAAGGCTGTCTCAGCTATTACTCAGTGATTCAGCCTGTGACCTCGTTCAGTGCAACCTGGTCAAAACTGCAGGCAAATCAAAGGTATATAATACCTTTTAAATACATAATCCCGTTAATTCCCGTCAACATAATTATATTATCATGGAATGCAAAAGTGTAAAAGTAAGTAAACTAACAGTAAATGTTATAAAACTTTCACGACCTGTATAGGTACATATTAAATATATGAATCAGGAATTAAACGAGGTAAAATTTTGTACACACACGGTCATCGGCGGAATTCGATCGAAATGATAAATTAATAAGAAGATAGATAGATAAATAGATATTGGGCCCCAATTTATTAAGACTGGCCTAGTGGTTAATGAGCCTGACCGCTATGCTTATAGGTCGTGGGTTCGATTCCCACCTTAGTCTGGGTGTTCTTTGTGACCGTTGTTTCTATGTTTGTAAAGTCCCCCGCGACACAGGAGTTATTCCTAATGCGGGAGTTGTCTTTTTCAAGAAAAAAAAAAATATATGTATCTAAAACTCATTTTATAAAAACGAAACGCTATTTTTGTTTCTCAGCAATGGCGAGCTTAACATTTTTTTCAGTGCAGTGTCGGGATTTATTTGTAAAACGAACTATATATACTTCTTAAAATACCAGGTATTTTGAAAACTAGACGTGTAAACACACAGTGTAAACACATGTGCTTTCGAAATTCCATTATCTAATATCACGTATGTATACACAGCCAGAAAAACCAGATCTAGTTTATTTTAGGCTTGCATACCGCGTCTTAGAATCTCAAACATTTAAATTGAATAAGCTATGTAGTAAGGCTGTTCTGTTGACTGACTGACACTGTATAGCTTAAATTTAAATTCCTGGTATTCCAAATATGAAAAGGTCCATACAGGTCTGGAATGAACTGCCTGCGTCTATTTTTCCAGACAATTATAATCCGAACGTACAAGAGTAGAGTGAATAGGTTTCTCTTAGATAGGCGTGTACCATCTTCGTCTTCATTATCACTTTCCATCAGGTGAGTTGGAAGACAAACGCTTATTCCATTACCCAATTTAAAAAAAAAATGCAGGTGTGCTCAAGATTGCCTATATAAAAATGACAATTATTTGTTTAAGATACCTATCACACTGTTCTAGTTAGATTAGGTTTCCACTATAAAGTTAGTATATAGGTTTCCACCTCCATACTCAACATCTGCTATAGTCTGCTAGAGCAATTTTCAACACAAAGTAAATAAAAAAATTTCGTTCGGAATAACTCTTTAACTTTTATATATATGTATCATGATGTTTAATTACACTAGTGGGATTAACGCAATGGTTTGGATACATACCTTTTTTTTGTTTGAAAGGTAACCTTGAGGTGAGCGCACTCAAATTGGTTCATCCGTTTCGCAGCTATGATGTTACAGACAGACACACAAATACATATACACACATACACATACTTATAACACCCTGCGTTTTTACGTCGTGCGTTAAAAACAGTTATAGAACAACCACCATTAATGCTTATTTAAAATGCACACGAATTATGTGTCCTCTTTTTGGGATTCAGTTTAGGCTTACTTTAACTACTTTGACGAATTGGAGATGTGCGTTGTAAGATTTATACGAATGGCCACAGGCCCCTATGATATAATCTATTCGGGTAACTCAATACAATATAAACACTTGAAAAAAAGTTTAACCGACTTCAAAAAAACACTAACAAAGAGCACTGAGAAGTAAAAAGTAATTAATTGCAAACTTAATTGAAAATACTACAAAACATTTCACACTTTTAATGTAATAGGTAACATTGTAAAGGCACTAGCTACCTACCGGTATGTTTGAAGTCAGTGCCAAGCCTTTTCAGTGCTCTTTTTAGTATTTTTTAAGTCGGTTTATGTTATTTAAGGGTTTATCTTTCCATTTTTAGTGTAAAGTACGGCGTGAGTAGAAGTATTTAGAAAATTATCGACTAGGCGCCTGTAATGTAAGTTACCGAATAGCAATGCGTTACGTTATATTAAGTTTAGTTTAATAAGCCCGATACGTTATTTAGGTAAAGTGGTAAGATTTTTAGTTCGTCTAGCAAGTTGCTGCCCTTGTGTGAATAAGTTATAAAAAAGATACATACTACTCTGTCAAGAAAGTACCGGGAAAAGGTCAATAAAACACAAAATGTTAACTATTCTTCCAAATTGATTGTATCACCTTCAAAGTAGGCCCCTTCAGAAATAATACACTTACGCCGACGAATAATCCAGTTATCAAAACATTTTTAAATGCATTTTCCGGCATCGACTTCAGTTCTCGCCGTGAATTCTCTTTGATATCTTCTATCGACTGAAAACGGGTACCTCGAAGTGGTAATTTGAGTTTTGGAAGGAGAAAAAAGTCGGCCAGAGCCATATCCGGTGAATACGGTGGTTGTTCGATAGTATTTGAGATTTTGGTCAAAAATTTGTTCACAATAATGGTTTTGTGCGATGGCGGGTTGTCGTGTTGTAATATCCAAGAATTTTCTTGCCACAAATTTGGCCTTTTTCGACTAATTTCCTCTCTCAAACGCCGCATAACGCTCAAATAATATTCTTTATTTACAGTCTGACCTTCTGGCTAGACGTTGGCCGACCAGAACGAGGCAAATCTTCCAACAAATCTCGACCGCTTTTGAATGTACTGTACCACTCATTTGCACGAATTTTTGATAAAGTCGATTCACCGTATGCTTTCTGTAACATTTTTAGCGACTCTGAACATGAAATTTCATTTGCAATGCAAAATTTGAGACAAACTCTTAGTTCGATATTTTTATCCTTTTAAAAATCGCAAAACACTTTTAACATGAGCATACAAAATCGTGTACTGAAAACAAACTAAATTTCAGATATAGCTCAAACTTCGCGCCAATATAGAAAACAGTTGTGCCAACTTAAAAACAAAAAAAGATTATTTGAATTGAATTTGGAATTAAAATGAAATTGTCAATTTTCTATACTTTTTGGACAGAATGTACAGCCGATCGTAGTACTTTCTTTTTTTTTAAAGTCGGTTAATTATAATAACATTCATTAATATAAACGTCAATGTTTCTTAATTTCAAGAAAAATCTACAAATACGCTATATGTGCCCTTAATTTCTCACGGTTTGCCTTGTTTTCCCTCAGATACTATCATAAGACCCGAATTTGGTGACAAACCTATTTTTATTATCGGTCCGTAGATGACAGAAACAGAAGATACATAAAAAAGAGGCAGTCATGGGACTGCCAACAGAAGTGCAAACTTAAACACGATACGACGAACTTAAACTCAATCACTCACTCACTGAGTGAGTGAGTGAATGAAGTGAGAGTGAAGTGCCCCACTCTCCTCACTCCCTTCCTAGATTCCCTCCCCACCTCCATCTCTCTCTCACTTCCTCCCACCCGAGATTCCCTCCCCACCTCGTTCTCTCTCTCACTCCCTCCCTCCCTCCCGAGATTCCCTCCCTTCCTAGATTCCCTCCCCACCTCCATCTCTCTCTCACTCCCTCCCTTCCGAGATTCCCTCCCTCCCTTCTTCCCTCTCCATGTCTCTCTGACGCTGTACATGTAAATATAACTCACCTCCGTCTTAAGAATTTACGATCTCGTCATAATTTTTTTTTTTTTAATATATTACACTCGGACACATTTTCCATACATTTTCGATCAGGGTCCACGTCACCCTGAATTCTGACGAAAGTTTAAAATTTTTTACCCATCCCAAAAAGTGCCCAACGCCGCTAAAGAAGGTTTCACTTCAAAAAAAAACTCCACCTTTTTTGAAACGGTTTAATAGTAAATTTATGCCTTCTGATACTTTTTACTTGTTAACACACAAACCGACAAAATCGTCATTTAATCAGCAGATGCTTATGCAGATGCTTTATCTACTAAGTCGGGGAGTTGACTCGTGCATTGTGGATCGCTTAATCCATACGCCGTGCATGCTAGACCGCGAACAAAAGCGGACTATAGCTATTGTTCCTTGTACAGAATTCCTTAGCTTTGATATATGAGTTGTGAGAGATGGAATGCTATGCGGTGGTGTTACGCGGTTTTAAAGCTTGTTTATTAAATTTCTTGAATATATTTTGAAGATAGGAATATTCAGTTGTGACGTGCAAAATGCTCAAGCACATTATATTGTATGAACTATTTAAATAGTCATATTATAAAATATTATTAGATTTTTATACTTAATTAATACTACCACTAGGATTCATAATTAGTAAATAGAATCTCCACATTACAGATGACCGCAACAAGGCAGTATTACTAGCGTAATATTCTCAAATTTTCATAAGGAAATGGTTGACAATACAGGTGCCCCATTAGAGTCCTGAGTGTAATGTTGTCGCTTACTCTCAAGTCAGCCATAGTATATTTGTTTACCAATTAAATTGTAGAAAGAAATAATATTATACATGGGAAAGTCACTGTTTATATATTTTTATATAAATGTGACGTTGTTATGACATACAACAAATATGTGGCTGTAATTAATTTTAAAAATATATACACTTTTTAGAAATGTCACGATTAACAGTTGTAATTCCCGCAATTCAGAGAGCAAATGCTAATTAACTCACAAATCATAAAGTTCCTTGATTCACAGTTTTTATTTGTCTGAAAACTTAAAAGCCTGATAGTAAATCTGATGGCAGCTGTTAAGGACGCAATCATCTCGGTATTAATTAATCCCTGTATTGAATTTCGACCTTTGCTATTAGTATTTTTTACTTAATAGCAAGATAATTTTGGGAAACTCGTTTAAATTTATTGTAGGTAGTATGTTCTGTCATTTTTCGTGGTCTAACTGCTATGTTTAGGGTTCCGTACCTCCAAAGGAACAACGGAACCCTTATAGGACCACTTCATTTTCCGTCTGTTTGTCAGTCTGTCAGTCTGACAGTCTGTCCGTCTGTCTGCCTGTCTGTCTGTCTATCTGTAAAGAACCTTTTACTTAAGAATGCGTGGAGGTATCAGGTTAAAAATTAACGTCAAATACTTATGTTTGTGGTCCCTTAAAGCTATAAATTAAATTATGCCTCCAAGGCAACGCAATGAAAAGTCTTACTTGGAAGTCTTTTATTTTAACGAATTTTAACATTTCCCATTCATGACCTAAAGTCATGAAATTTGGCATGGTGTTAGAGCAGAGTTAAAGGAAAAAAACCCTAAAGTTGTCAATTTGATTTTATAAGTTAAAGTTTGTATTTTTGCGATTATGAGTTTCGCTTGGAAAATTAACTGTGATGTACATCAATGTTTACTGAATATTTTTATAAACTTGAAAAACAGCAATGTTGTATTTATAGGTTGTGGGGATACATATTCGAAAAAAATGAGCAAAAATTTTCGAGCCGATCGCCGTAATGGACGAACTAACTATATACAAATTTGTACGGAAACCTTGGTGCGCGAGTCAGATTTGCACTTGTCCGCTTATTTTTATAAATTAATTGTTAAAAAAGAATGCGCCCCGCCCGATGTAAGCAATTTCGATTCAAAATTTGCGCTTTGTACATTTCCTTCTCACGGTGCTCTGGTGACCACACACCAGTGAAAATAGCAGGTTGTAGTTACTTTCCTGGTTAGGTAGCTGTAATTTAACTAGAAATCTGCGATGCTGTAACTCATTAAGAAAAAAAATCTTCTAAAAATATTTAAGTAACCATTTCCCATGTAACTTTTGATAACCGTTTTATACGTTAATAGTTAGTACAGATTTTTCATTACACCATTTCATAAGAGCAGTGGTTTATAATAATAACTGATCAGTAATCCTGAAGTTTTAGTTTTTTTAATTTTGAAAACAACCAACTACAGGATAACCTGTTGCTAAACAACTACTAAAAATCTTTGGGACGCCATTAAAATTATTTTCATATTTTCCATCACAACGTCTTATGTCTTTGCAGTGTTAACTGTAATTTACCTATTACGTATTGAAGAGAAATAAACACTCAAAAGCAATGGTCTGTAAGCAGCTGCCATATTGTTACGAGTACGATTGCTATATCTTTTAGTACTGCATTACAAACAGGGCAAGAGATTTTCTGAAAAGCATTAAAATCGAAGTTTATACTTAAATTTTGAAATGAAATTCTTATTTGGTGTTTATCTCGTATTTGAATTGTAATCAAGACGTTTTAGTATTTAATCATTGATAGTGATTGAACAGCATTATTAGTAGTGTAGTGTTGTATTTCGGGTGCTGATGGGCGAGAAATGACCAGAGCTTCATAAAATGGTAAAACTTGGATACTAGTGTCATGCGTTAATGACATTGAGCATCATTTATCTCGTAGAGCCACCTTGTACGAGTATAAATTAACAATGGTAACAGTTCACATTAATATAGTCCGTCCATTTTACTGGAGACTTTATTCTTCTTTCCTGGCTTTGACTTTCCATTATACGAGCACACATAAAATAAAATTTCCACCTCGCCGTGATAAAAATCTGAAATCTGAAAATCAAACTTTGTAATATTAACAGAAAGCACCTTTAAATTCCAAGCTCCTCCAGAATTGAGGCAATAAGGATGGGTCTTCCAGAATGTATAAGTATATGAATATACACAATAGAAAAAAAAAATTAAAATTAGAAAACGAAAAAATTATTCCTATAAAAGTAAACAATATTTATATCTACTTTTTTCATAAACCAATATAATTATGTTAGGCTTATGTTAGGAGTGGGTTCACGTTAGTAGTGTATACTACTAACGTGAACCCACTCCTAACATAAGCATTTATCTCAGATGGAGGGGTTGACAAGAAAACAATATGTGCAATAAAGTCATGTCAGACAGGATCACGCATTCAATTATCGTTAATATATGATACAATGTGAAGTTTGCATATGCACATAGTTTCACGTTGATGACTTTGACAGGTGGACGAACGAAGTTGACTCCCTAATTAATTTCAGATTTTTGCGCTACATGTTCATAATAGCCAAAGGGATTAAATGGTCTCTTTCTCGATTTTAAAAATGAGCTATATCTACTACTAAAACTAAAATTGTTATTGTATCAACAAGATAAAAAAGTATAACACGACTTAATCTTAACTAATGCTAGAAATCCGAACGTGAGTTTGTTTATCACAGTTTTTCGTTTTTCCCATATTCAGAAAATAACTGTTCCCGAGGGGTACCTGAATCAATTCACAGAATGTACATTAACGCTAGTGCGGTAAAAGTTATATATACATATATTTAAGATTATTGTACTTATAAAATTACTACTAATATAATTTCATAAAGATTATCAACTAAAACTATCAACATTTAAATATCAGCTGAACTACATATCACTTTTGAACTAAAGTTTTCGTACCGATCATAAAGGAGTTGTCAAGCAAAATCAGATATCAACTTTTATTTGTTTCACTCTATATATAAATTAATAAATGTGAGTTAGTAACATTCAATTTCTATGTTATATAATGTGCTAACGATACAGAATGTCGTACAAAAAGTGTTAGTCCAAATAGCCAAATTGTACTGCGAAATACGACGAAACTAACCTACTCTTATAGATGCTAGCCGAGCAAAAAACGTGAGACTTTATTAAAACTGGTGATAAAATGGAAGCCGTTATCGACATGCGCGCGGTTAACTGCACCATATGCATCCAACAGCCTACTAGTGTTCCGTATCCATAGTTTTTAGTTTTGATTGTAATAATGTTTATTTCAGATATAGCTACTTTATTAATAAGTTTTGTATGATCTGCTAATATTCTAATACCGATACTTAAAATATTACTTAACCGACTTATTCTATATATATAATTATATATATACTTCTTACTTCTATATAAATATTATACATACTTTAGGTTCCGCGAATATTTTCCTTTTGCACACAAATTTTTTGACTTATTTGGGGGTATATGAGTGCTATAAATTGCGGCAGTCTATTAATGGTGTGGATAAGATTTACCCATCTACCCTCTTACCTTACCTTCTACCTACCTTTTCTACCTTACCAAGGAATTGACACTTTATTTGCCATTTAATATGTCAGTCTGATATTCTTTTGTATAATTGTAAAAAATCAGGATTTTTACCAAGGTATTCTGCGGCAATACCGTTAACAGTGGTAATACTATTAATCAAATCCTCCTAACATCTCTAACATTAAGCCTTTTGGCGAGAGAGATGGTATTACTAGACACTAGCCACCAAAACATTTTAGGCAACCTTTTCTATCCGTCAGTTGAATAAAAATTTAAACAGACACACCGTTTCTACCTCTTCGAAAGAAAATAGAGACAGTCATTCCGTTCGTGACGTTCATCGTTTTTATTTTCATCAAATTACCTGGTAATACGAGAAACACACTTAAAACAAATGAAATCAAAACGGACTTCGCTCCCGCGGCGATAGAACATTGATGGGCGCGGTGTCATCAAAGCCTGCCCCAAAGAAAAGAGGCGTTACTGTTTCTGTCTTTTCTAGCAATATACCTCACCTTGTATAGCAAGTATTCTTAAAAACAACCAAAAAAAACTTTGTTAGTGGCGATACGAACCGTGAGCCATGAAAGGAAAATAAAAAAAACTTAAGGCACTTGTTTCCAACGCCAACGAACCACTAAAACAAATGACAAAATAAATCATATTGTAATCACAATAAAACACGAAGAGAACGGTAAGTATCTTCATACAAACGGCTAAAAGATACACAGAACCAAACTTATATATACCGCTTTACTTTGAAACGTAAACACATATTTCACTTGGATATCATATTTTTGAAGCAATTTAGTGTTCACTCGTTGCGTAAACGAGAAGGAGAAACATAAAATACTTCATCAAGCTTTAGCTTTAGTAGAATACACTTAAGTTAACTTACGCCACATATTAATTTCTAAGTGTAAATAAAATTTAGTACTATTTCCTACAAAGATCTATGTGACAAATGGCAAGATCACGAATTGAACTATAATGTGAAGTAAAAGGAGCACTTAAAATCAGTTACGTCAATACTTATATAACATATGTTAGCTATTGCCAACGGATTTTTATTACCAACTAATTAAATTTTAAATTTGTTTTGTTTGTAGCTTTTTCTGTCAAATCATCAATAACGGTTACAGTTAAAAAAAAACAAAATTTCCAGCCTGGAAATATGAATGAGTGTAGATAATGCCTACAGATTTAAGTCTGCTCTATTTTTTAAATGTATCTGCAGGAAGTATAGATTTAAATAAACAAAATTAAGTGAGAAATATCATTAAAAGTAATGTTATATTTGAAATATATTTTCTCTCTTGGTTCTGATAAATGTCATATAATATATTAGCATTATCTATCTATCTGCTTTGTAAACAGTCCCATTCCTGGAAAGGTCAACAAATAAGAACGTAATACTGAGTAGATGGACATAAATCGTAAGTAACATTGACATTTTTCCGCTGTTCCGCACATGAAAGTATATCGTAAGTAAAGTATATTATTTTAATATTTTATGTTGCGTCAGACGCATAAAATATTAAAATGATATACTTTTGTTCCATTAGTTAAGAACATTCTAAGTTCGCATTAACAAAACGGGAATCATTTTTTTGCAAAATTATTCTTATTACATACTAAGAAACGTTAGGCTTTGTTTAAGTAAAATAAAAGCTAGTAGATGTTCTGCATAGCTTAAGATGAACCAGACCAGGTGACCAGTGAACGATTAGGGATTTTAAAATTAAAAGTTGTGTAAATGTTTTTCTAGAATATTTTGCTCATGTGTTGAAAAGTTTAATTTTAAGTTGAAGTTCCCACTTTCATTTTCAACTATGGGCCAAGAAAATGATAAAGATCTGAAGGGCTAATTTTAAAATCGCATTCGCAACACCCATAAAAAACAATGTCAAAGAAAAATCACTTTGACTTTTCTTACATTTTCAATACACAACCTGCCATGGGCGCTTTTATTTCTAGAGTATATTGATGTGTTCAAGGTTTTGCGTAAGTCCCTTGTAATATTTTTATTAATACTTTAATAATAGTACTACTTCAAGTCCAACCGCACGCACGCACATGTAGTCTGACTTGATATGATTTGATTTAATTTGATTCGATTTGATTTGATTTACTGCTCGATTTTTTGCCTAAGCTATAAAATATATTCTCATTAGCTAAAATTGCGGCCAACGGTTTTGTAGTTTCCAGGTAGGTAAGTTATATATTACATGATTTGTCTTTACAATGGGTCTTTATTTGAAAGTTAATTTATAAGTTTCTTGCATTCAAATATGTCAAAAAAAAAACTGAGCTGTTTTTGCTACAGTTTATTTCTGATATTAACATTCGCTAGAGACAGTCCAGATTAAGCATCGAGCTGGTTTTAACGTGCAATATTGCAGTGACATTGGGGGCTGTCGCAAATATCCTCGAGATAAACCAGTAAACCGTTTTCCGAATCCAATTTCGCTGTCTTCTACAGTGAGCTTTACCACGTTTATATCAAAGTTAAGGCACTCTGACAAAATGAATTCATGTTTAAAATTACGGTGTAGGATACTTTTTACACAACCTATACACCAAAGGTTTTCACGTTTACCTAACAGTTAATACGTAGAGCAGTCCTTTTACACGATATTGATAAAATGGTATAAAATGGTATAAGTAACTAGGTTTACAGTCGTGTACGGTATGTATGTATATTGCAAAATATTACAGACTGATACTTTACATAGGTTTTAAGAATAAACAAGAACACACAGTTATTGAAATAAGTATACACACACTGTTCTCCGTACACTGAAGAACATGATTGTACTAAAAATATGTATTTTTAAAGTATATTACAAAAAAGAGCTAATTATTAAACTACTAACCTTTCATTAATCGAACAAAACCGTTGGAACCTATTACGCTAAAAAAATACGTATATCATCTTATCGCAAAACATGGAAACGACCCTATGTATAAAAAAATAACTGATAACAACCCCGAGATTAGATATAGAGAATTCCACGATAACAAAAATAGTATAAAAGTTTTTTTCATACATACACACAAGATAAACAAAAAACTGTTTTTTTGTGTGTGTAATGGTTGGGTAGGTACAATTCCTCGAGAGCCTTAAAAAACGTTGGCATAGTAATCGTAAGTCTTCTAAATCCAAATATATATATAAACTTCTCGTTGCTCCTTTGGATAATTCATCTTGAGTGCCTAGCGCGACTCAGTCCTAATCATACTTTTAAAGTAACACAGTCATTTACTGAATACATCTTGAAATACGCATACAATTCAATCTCGAGATCGAGCCGGAGATTTCCTACCACTAAATATGTATGGGGCGGCATATACTGACGATATTAAGATAAAGCAAAGCTCTTTAGCTCAACTCATCGCGACAAGATTCAAGACTAATGGAGCTTTAACTAGACGCGACGTGAGGAATCAAATCTACGCCAGCAAAATTGAACTGTGTTACGTAATTCGTTGTTATCGAACGGGTGTATGTAGTGCGATCTTTGTAGTCTCATAGTCGAGATAATAAGGACGCGTAATATCAAATACGAGTACCTAATACCCTTCATAAAAAGTAATCATGGACCTCATAGAAGCCTTATGAAATGAAGCCTCATAAATAATCATATTCAGTACATCGTCGTGATGAGTTCTTGTGTTGAACTATCAGGAAAATAATTAGCAGTCCTACCTACAATGGTCCTTCAAAAATGTGTAAAAGTGTAAAAAAAGATCACCAAAAAGGCACCGGGATTTGAGTGCAGCTTGTGTAAAACTATGAAATAATCAATTAAATATAAAATTTCCCTGAAATTGAATTGAGCTATGAGGATTGCTTGCTTTTCCTTTATGATTTCCGAAGAGTAAGGTGAAGATGATGCAGATGTTCTGAGTGAGTGACTTTTAAACAATTGATACACGAAAACTTGTCTTTGATATCACCCGTGATGCTAAGAAGTCCCTTAGAGACAGATTAGGAGCATTGCAATTTACGAGTGATCGACTGGACGCCGTCAAATAGTCTACTAAAAATCAAAATTAAGATTAAGTAAAGAAAAACCGAGACTTGCACAATAAAAATACTAATTTAGAGTTTAGGGCCATCTTACTTTGAACAAAATGCACTTTCTGCTTCTATAGAAATATCAGAAATACCAGAAAATGCTACCCTAAATATCAACAAACTACTAATATATTTCTATAATATTGCGTATATTAAAACTCGACGTGGATAAACACGACGTGCAGTCTACCCAGCGCTGATATATTGCCTTACAGTTAACTTTAAAACTTTAACAAAGGATTAGCTTCATAATAATTGTTTGAAGATTGAATACATTCAAGGTTTAATATAATATACTTTTAAGTTTCCATATAAATATAATTATTTTAAATTTAAAACAATAAATGCAAAAAATATAAAATTTTATATCAAATAATAAAGTTTAAAAGTGTTACAGGTGTGGATAGATGGACGATGGGTCGCTTGAGAAGATGCATGTATGTTGAAAGATTGGTAACTAATTACGACTTATTTTATAAAGAAGTAAAAAAGTTAAATGGACTGCAACGAATAATAATGTGCCTAGTTCAAATGAGATTTTTACAGTCATTAAAAATTCGTTTAGTGAAGCATTTATAATTACCATACTTACCAAACCAGACAATGGAGCAAAAACCAAAGCTACAGCTACAAAATCCCTTGAATAGATAATAATATTATACGGCTTTGTGACAAACTGTTTAAAATTAGGAGATGAATTTCATTTGATCTAACTGCAAGATCTGAATATACATAGATTAATAAAAACTCTAAATCCCAAAATCCCCTCCGGTATTAATAACATCAGGGCGTCCGATATTAAGTTTTTAAGACAAGATATATTATCAGTTATAGCCAACCTAACCGACACCAGCTTAAATACCGGAATTTATCCTAATCAGTTAAAAGAAGGATGCGTAACACCGGTCTTTAAATTATCGCCCAGCTTTCAACTTTAAATATAGTTGTGGAAAAATTGGTAACCAGGCAAATGCCCCATGTATTTGCTTAATTACAAATTGTGCCACAACTTTCCCCGATCATAAGCAGAGAGAGAGTCGTGCTCCGCTCTCTCTTAAGTTTTGCCGCCTCCTTTACGGACGTTTTGGCAGACGTTTTTTTCCGATACTGACGATATTAAGATACTGCAAGTAGTAGTAGTCTTCAACTGCAAGAATTTGCTATACAACAAGGGAACAAGCGAAACCCCATACAAGACACAACATGTACCATAGTAACACACAATGTAGCATCTGCGTTACCCAATGTTTCTAAATTCCTCGCTACACACAGGATACACGGCGATGCACGGATTATTGGAGCAGTCCCCAAATGTTTTCAATGCATGTGCAGTTTTGCAGGAAATATTTTTATCTTTTTATTTTCTGTAGAACAATAGTTTGCCGTAACCATATGTGCACGTGTCCTGGTTGCTTTACAACATTCAAATTTTTAATTTCGAGTTTAAGCAAACTTTAATTCGTTTCCGTCAGCTTAGGAGCTCTTAGTAAATTGGATTTCAAATCTAATATTTCAAGTACCGCTGACGTAATGTAAATTAGGATTATCAATGTTAACAACTTTGTTTATCAGCTTAAAATTCTCGAAGAACTTGTTATGTTGTATTGTTACAATAAATGATCAAGTATTCTTTTGCGCTGACAATTTTTTCAAGAAAATATCCTAAGAATAAAGAGTTAACTCAAACGAATAAAAAGACAAACCAAAAGAATCCCTTTTCGTCTTATTCATAAGTATCCTCGTCATAATGGTAACTTAAGAGGGCTCATTTCCCTCTTTTTAAATGTCCAAGCAGACTTTTAGATCATTAAACAATTCCTTATTTACATCGCAAATTCCCGCAAATTAAGTTCATTTAAATACCGTTGTCGCTACAGACGTTTCAAACGGAAATTCTACTTTACGAAACGGTTTATTCTATTCTTTTCTTTGTCCATTTTACGGTATCTGAGTTAAGGTTGTTAAAGAAATCACTTTTTATTTGTAATTGCTTCAACTAAAACTTTAACTATTATAGTTAACACAAAATAAGTAAATTTTCAACAATTTTATTATCAAACAACAAGAAATCCTTAAAAAAATACACGTTTTAATTTAAATAGGTTGTTTAAACAGATTTGTCTTGAGAGACATAGATATTAATGTAACAGAATCTTGTCGTTCTACTTTTACTAACTTCTGTGCTGTGGGCGAAATCATTAGATACTATGTTTTTATTAAAAGGGTCAAAATCCCGAAATTCTTTATACGGAATTTTGAATTGCAGAAGAATCCTGGAGTGTCCTGGAAAGTTTTTAAGTAGTGTCCTGGGTTTTTAAAGTGCCCTGATAAGGTCATGTATTTTAAAATTAACACTAAGATCAATATCTAACACTACAATAATCCGCAACATATACTTTGCTTTGTGTGTTTCCATTCTTACGTATTGTATTTCATGTTGGAGGGGTGCTGTTAAAACCATCATAAACCCCTAGAAATTGCTCATAGAGCCATTTTAAGGGTAGCAACATTCCGTCCAATTATGTTTCCCACTAACAATAATTTGTCAGTACAGACAATGTACGGTTCTAAATGTTCGGCAACATTTTATTATGCAATTTGTTCTTCTCCAGCATTATAAAATGCCGCATAAAGAAATAAGCAAACGACGAAAAGACAAAGTTTGTACAGTACCACCATCCTAGGGCATCATTCACTAAAAGATTATTTTATTTTCTGGGTCCAGCTCTATACAATAAAATTAGTCAAAAATGTACCATTAACAACCTAATATATTTTAACTGCAAAAAGGCGCTAAATACATTCTTGCAAGATAAAACTTACGAGGAAACGGAAAAGTATCTTTATACGTACACATAAAAAACACGCACACTTCCACACGCGCATACGCTCGCACACACACACACACACACACACAAACACGCGCAAGCACACTGTCTTGTACATGTACACAATGTAGAACAAGCAAAAGCATACAATATTTTAAGATGGTATATTATAATACCTACCACCGAAAAGGGTTCGGGACTGTTACTCCTTAATACAGGTTATTCCATAACCTAGGTAGGAGGACAGCGCTTCAACCACTGATTGTACGCACTACTATATACTTGATTTCTGTGTTAACTTATTATGCACTACAATTGCTTTATGAAAGAAAGTTATTATTATTAAAATTCGCTTGCCAATTTTGCTATCCTTATGTTACCTGTTGTACGCTGCCCGCGCTGTTTTAAAACAAAGACGCAACGTGCTCTCTGTGATGTCTCTTTCCCTCTACTATTGTCGCGCAATGCTTTTTAATTCTAGTCATATATAGCTAGCCAGCTTGATATTTAGTTATCAACTTGTAAGTGAATAGTAACGTGTTTAAAAAAATATTTTAAAGGAGAAATACGTAAGTATTTAAACTTATTCTGATTGTATTATAGTCTTTATTATTTATTTAGAGAAAACAGATTAGAATAGAGCGTTACTTGTAAATATCATGAATTTTTAACCGACTTCCTAATTTATGACCTTGCTTTTTACTGGCATTTCTTTTGTTGCAGCAATATAACTGTTGTGTTAATAAGTTTTTCGTTTCCTCAAAAACATGCCGAAATGAAAATGCGAAAATCCAGTATATCTATAACCAGTAGAGGTGCATCTATCGCACCTCTACTGGTTATAGATATATATTTTTTTTATTTATTATATTTAATATATATATATATATATATATATATATATATATAAAGATTTTATATTGAGGAGCAGAATCAGAAAACAGCCAAGCATAAGAAGGGATTACAATCATAGGCAGGGACTTCTACAGCCTTAGACACTTTTATAAAGATATCGTCAGTAAATGAGAAGACTGTCACTGCTGAGGGTGCTGCCGCTTACTACACGATTCATCACCATATGTCTTTTAACTTTTTAGGCTGGACGTTGCAGTTGAATAAAATTATGTTTAGCGATTCCTAAATCGTAAAAGATAACAGAACAAAGGCAACTGCAATTGTGACCGGCGTTTGAAGCTCCCATTCTTTAATGAAGATTACAAATGACTTGAAAAGAATATCATGTGTTAGTGTTTCTTCTGATGCTAGCAGTCATGAAGCAACTAAATTAATTCGTTCAATATTTCGACTATCGTGGCCAAGGCATAAGTTCCAAGATATTAGACATTGAAACAGTTCCCGACGAAACTGCAGAAACTTTGGCGACTATGGTAAATACTCAGTTCCAACAATATAATAAAAAAAAAATGTATAGCATTCTCAGCAGATAACTGCAATACGATTTTTGGTGGTAGAGAAAGAGCTGGAATTAGCAAGGTGTTTTTTAAACTGAAGGAAAAATTAGGAAAAGAGATTATAGGTATTGGTTGTCCTGCTCATGTACTCAATAATGCCGTTCACCACGGATGTGACATTCTGCTCATAAGAGGAATTAATAATTGTAATAATATGTAATAATATTCTTAAAGAAAAACTGCGACAGTTTTGCAATGATATTGGCATGGAATATACTCAACTTCAGTCTTACTCCAAGACATGCTGGTTAAGCCTTTTCCCAGTAATTGAAAGACTTTTGAAATATCATGAGTCATTAAAATAATATTTTTTTTAGTTTAGATAAACCTCTACAGTACATTTTGCAGTCTTTTAATAATGAGTATGCCGAGGTTTACCTATACCTTGTTCATTCAGTAATGGCAGTAATTCACACAAATATGAAAGAGTGCAAAGAAACGAAAATAGTGTTGTTGAAATCAGGTAAATTTAAAAAAAAAAAATTTGTCATGGAGTAAAGATAATTTAAAAAAAGTTGCATATCGGCGGAAAGAACACGGAAGAGTTTTCAACTAAAATGAAAGATTGCATTTGTTAATTAATAAACACTAGTAGTACTAGTGGAGTTATTATAATTGATTTACAGAACATGTCTCAATAAAATATTTCTCTCTTGACATATTAAATAGCGTGTTCAATTTAAATACACCCTTCTATGACCGATCACAGGTAAACGGTAAAGAAATTGAAGTGTAGTAGTAAGTAAGTAAGTACACTAATTTGAGTTTGGCGCGTGAGAAATATTGGTACAAAATTTGGGCGTTGTTCTTTTCTTTATATGGTGTAGAGTTTATGTATACGAATCAAATCACAATATTATAATATATCTACTTTGCATACGACAAAACTTATGTAGTGCTCTACGTACGTACGTACTTTGTACACCACCAAAATATGACTAGACCCTTTTCTAACATGCTACTGTACTTAGCTAAATATAAACGTTTGGGTCTAAAAACAGTGAAATTTAAAACAGCTTTGAACTTAGAATATGCCTGAAGTAATTTATGTTAAACTGGTTTAACAATTGTTTCTGACTCCGTAAAATTTAGTAAATTCGTATCCGTATTAACAGTTTGATGACACAATCTTTCTATACATTCGTACAGAAAAGTATTATATTCATACAAGCGCCTCTCGTACCCTTTCACCCTTTTAAAACCAATTCATTGAGAATGATTTTTATTCATTTACATATAAATACATTTACAACTTAAACGACAAACGCTTTTAATGCACTCTTGGCTTCACAAGTCCTTAGTCTGCATTCTATTCGCATATTGCCCTCTAATTGGCGATGAACGTCAAGAAAGTAGGTTATAGTAATGTGAGCATACATCATAATTCTTTATCAAACGGCGGATGTGGCAGAAATAATTATGTCGAGGATGAATGTAAGGGAAAGTGTCATTGGTAGGGATTTAGTAAACTGTAATGTTTTTAATTCACTGAACTCTTAACTCACTGGTATTGAACCCGGAAAAATCTAAATTTCTGATTATGGGTAGCAAAAATCAAATCAAAAATATCCTAGTTGCAAAACCAGAGATTAAAATTTCCGGAATAAAAATCGATAGGGTGGATATGGCAAATAATCTTGGTCTACTTATCGACCCTGAACTACATTTTGAGAGTCATGTTAACAATCTAGTGAAAAACTGCTTCTATAGGTTGAAAGTTTTTTACAGGATAAGGAATTTCATCAACGTCACAATAAGAAAAAACTTAGTGGATAGCTTTGTGCTGTCGAAGCCGAACTATTGTGACACAGTATATGGCTCTCGCTTGCTGTCCCGCACAGAACGTCTGGTTCTGGTTTAGCATACCCCAAAGAAGTCACGTCACGCTATATTTAAATCAAAACGTTATTTTGAAGTTGGCAGCAAGGAGAAGGTTACTTTTGCAAACATGTTGTTTTTTTATACTACGTTGGTGGCAAACAAGCATACGGCCTGCTTAATGGTAAGTGGTTAAGGTAGCCTATATACGCTTGCAACTCCAAAGGACTAGCATGCACGTTGCCGACCCTTTAAAAACTTTTACACTCCTTTCTTAAAGAATCCCATACTGTAGACCCTCGGGAAAACCTCGACAGGGAGCTCATTCCACAGCCGGAGCATTCGCGGGAGGAAATCCCTCTGGAACCGTACCGTGCGCGACCATTTAGGTTCCAATGTGTGAGGATGAATGCCCTTCCTTCCTTCGTGGTAGAATGCGGCCGTGGGCATCATGTCAAATAGTTCTTCAGAGCACAACCCATTATATAAGGGATAGAACACACACAAGGAGGCAAAGTCTCTCCCTAGGCTTAAGGGTTTAATACCACTTGTGAGTTTGGGATCGTCGACGATTCTCACAGCACGTCTTTGGACCGAGTCAAGACGCCCAAGCTGGTATCCAGGTGCTCCTGCCAAGAGATGACAATAGTACTCCATATGGGGACGTACTTGTGACTTGTATAATAAAAGTCTTTACCCCGGGGTGAAGTATAGATACAAAAAAACTGAATACCCATATAACGCAGTAAGTTAACGCGCGGTCTACTATAATTGCTCCAATAGAACGACGTTGAATCTTCTCACGATTCCAAAATATAGAACAGCAGCCTTCAGGGGATGTTTCAAGTATGCTGTTACTCGCTGCTGGAACGATATCCCACCGCCTTTACGATCGCTAAAAACAAAGGCAACCTTTAAACATCAATAGCAGCAAGCAATAACTCTGACAAAGATAATAATAAGAATACTGGCACTTAAACAAATGAAATTAATTCTCAGTAGAGTGCGAGACAATGTTGATTCATCAATGCATAAAAGTATATTTAAAAAACTATTTTAAAATATTGCAAAACATCCATAAAGATGGACGGGCCTTAATATAAGCATATTAAAGGAGTCATAATTATTACAGCAATTTACTTAATTTTTAAATGGATTTAACTACCTAATCTTAATAATTTATAAATTTTGGCTGAAAGAAATTGCCGCCGTGTATGATATGATAAGAGCGCCGATTGTTATACCTTAACATTTGTAACTTGTTTGCAGTATTTACTATTTAAAGGTGTAAAATAAAATAAAATAAATTTATGTTTCCTAGACATTCAAACTCACATGAGACTGTAGGTAGAGTTAATTATTTCACTCTAAATTTTCACAATTATTTGTAATTGTATTCTATATGGCCATCACAACATTATTACACAATTTATTTTAAAGGTTATCTAATGCAGAGAATGCCTAAGGCATTAAGTTCGCCTTTGTACAATATGTGCATGAAGTTTTAATTAATAAATAATGACAAGTCCACTCTGTCCAACTACAAATCCTACCATATAGTATACCGGGAAACAGTTCACATATGTCTAGAACAGCCCAAGAAAGGCCAATTCTTATTCACAGAGACTCCACGCTGCATAAAGATAGGGGGGAAGATGAGGTCCTCATTAAATATAAAGGTATAAATACATCCATACCCCTCGATGACACAGGGATTTACTGTACGCCAACAGACTTACTGCACGCCTCCAGACACTCACACGAAATGGATCCCCCTTTTTAAACTTTTTACATTTCCACACAACTGCTCTCTCTTGACCAACCTCAAAAATTTTCTCCAAAATCACATAGACAATGTCGTTCCGGGGTGAATATTCGTTCTTTTTAATCCTTAATTTTTCTACGTCATTTTTCTCCTGCAGAAATATATTTCATCGTTAGTAATTGTCCTAAAATACTATATTATTTCAATCAAGCACATGACGTAATGGCAAGTATTTGAATATTTACAGTTTATTTCAAGAGATTAGATATATATTTATAGATTTTTGTGTTGCTAACAATGACCCTGAAGTAAAAAGAACGAAGAACCATCCTCCGACGACACGCATAGTTGCCATTCTCAACTACCTAACTTTAACCCAAACACTTAGTAAAACCACAATTGGTTTTTTTGTGTTTTTTTTTTCACCGTCACAAATTATAGTTTTAAACATCTTGCAATATCGGAGGTCAAATGGGAATCCCTTGTCTAAAAAAATAATTTGAAAAAGTTGGTTTAAAAAATTAGTAACTATTGTATTATTTTTAGAAATAACAACTTATTATTTAAAATTAAACTAATGAACGCACAGTCATCAAGACGTTTAGAGAAAATTTACAAATGTCTACTTTTTTGTATGTTATTTTATACGTACTTTCTGAACTCATTTTCTCTGATATTTGATAATATTAATCCCACTAATATTATAAATTTGAAAGTTTGGATGGATGGATGGATGGATAGATGGATGTTTGTTACTCTTTCATGCAAAAACCACTGAACCGATTGCGATGAAACTTGGTTTGTAGATAGCTAGAGACCTGAATTAACGCATAGGCTACTTTTTATCCCGATATTCCCACGGGATCGGGACTTGAGCGGGTGAAATTGCGGGGCGCTGCTAGTTTTAAAAATAAATATGAACAAGTTACCTATGCCAAGTATTTCTTTCCTAGATATGATTCAGGAAGAAGAAAGCTATAGGAAAAACAAAAACCAACAGACCTTTTTAGGTTTAGAAAGGTGAAGTTAGAAGAATAAGTATAGTCCGGAAACCGATTACCGCTGATTAATGATAGGTTATATCTAATTCTTATATTTTCGTTGTATTTCATTATTATTATTGAATGATTTCAACATAAGATGTCATTAGACTTGTTTTAGTCGTGAGGGAAACAATCTTTATGGGTCGCGGGACTTCAAAAATATAAAATTATAAACAAAATATACACCACACTCAGGACAACAGTTTGTGAATCACATAAATAATAGTCCCATGTGGCAATCGAACCCGTTTCTACGGCACGGAACAAAATGGCACTCAATGCCGTATCAGTTGTCTACTACTTATATAAACCAATATCCTTGCAGACATTTGAAGAAAATTACGACATCAATTATAAAATATTTAGTTGCTTTACTCACCTGAGACCACAATTTCTTACCTTTTAATTGAAATTTCCAAATATACGTTGGTAACATAATTTCATATTTAAAGAAACAGATTTAAATACCAATTTTAGTTTGCTTTTTATAACGTAAACAATATTTAAAATATTGTGCAGGGGCGCACAATATTTTAAATATTGTTTAAAGCACATTCATAAATATTAATAAGGGAGATTAAATCCTACTTTATCTCGAAAGACAATGAATACGTTATTCAGACCTTAATATTTATGAACATTCGCTAAAATATAAAGCATTGTGAGAATTTAAGGCCGAATATATTTACAGCAAGTGCTCACACAGTGGGATCGTAGAGACCAACAACGTATTTGCAATGTTTGCAATGCAAATTCAATGACTGCGTACAAACATTTAATTGAAAGCGTAATTAAAACTATGAAACTAAATGTTAGAATTGCATGTATTATGAAACAGCACTTTGGTCGAAATATATAAGTTCTTGCTGCTCACAATTTAATTACATTTTAATAAATCAGATGCAAGCAAATAATATTATTTATTAAAAGAAACGTTTAAAAAATGGTATATGTGCTTGTGTGCAATTATAGGATATTAAGCCAGTGGATTTTGTGAACCTGGATGAATGTGAAGTGTTTGTGGGTGGAACACGTTTGTCTCTGCAATCTTCTTGAAGGTAATGGAACACCACTCACCTCAAAGGCTGATGACGCAAGACAGAAGGCGTAATTCAGGCGTGCACACTTACACTTACATTACACTTTAATAAGTCCACAGTCACCACACGTTACCTAAGTTTAAATAAGTTAATGGAAAATGAACTGATTGGGAGAGCAAAATACACAGCTCTCATAAGATCGCTCGTCCCTCTATACCTCAGATCATTAAAAATGTATGTTGGTTTAGAAATGTTTTTTGCTACGTTATTTAGATAGTCTGAGAAGTTTAGCTCAATATCACTTACACATTTAGTTGCCTTTTTTGTTATAATATACGGACACCTACAATTTAGCCCAGTTGTGAGATATCAGATATATATTTATAATTGTAAAGGCTCAGATACGATTTTTTCCCAAGGAAGGTTGGCAGTCGGCCTATAAAACTAAACTAAACTATAAAAGAAACCAGACAAAACGTTTTTGCAATATTGAAATGAATTAAAGAAATAAGTCCGATAGGGTAACTGGGGCGGGTGCAACGTAATAAGTAAGCCCCGAGCAAGCAAGAGCTAAGTGTAAGGTATGCAATTTAGAATGTTGGCACGATGACATGAAAAGCTACAGAGCTAGCGGATGTGTTAAAAAAAAAACGATAAAAATGCTTGCAAGAAACAAAATGAAAGGGCGCGAAAGCCAGAGCGATATTAATTTAAGCCCTACAGCAGTTTCCCTTGTCGTTTACGACAAGGGAAACTGCTGTACGAGGTAAACCTCGTAATTATTAATACGTGGTTCCAATGAAACCACGCGAAACAGATCGACTACTTTCTTATCAAAGAATAGTGGTCTCCGATATTCACATGCCCATCGTTCAATCATGTGCATGTGAATATCGGATGAATGAATGAGATTAGTATAAATAAAGTTAAAATAGCAGTACGAAGTAAGAAAAATCGGAAATCAAGTGGAAGTTTGGAAGTTATTGAAAGAAGATGGATAAACGTAGCTGACTTTATTTTTCAACTAGCAGTTACCGCGCGGCTCCGCTCGCGTGTACTTATTTGTATATTTTGAGCGGGTCCCTAATTCTTTTTCCAAAATAAAAGTAGCCTAAGTTATTCCTTATAACACCAGCTATCTGCCTGTGAAAGTCCAGTGGAATTCGGTCGACCCGTTCCGGAGATTAGGTAAAACAAACAGACAGACAGACAGAGACAAAAATTGTAAAAATTAGTTTTTACTCATAGGTATCGTGCAAATAACTGTATGAGCTTAAAATAAACCTATTATTTTGGCATTACAAACAGACACTTCAATTTTATTTATTTGTATGAATAAGTTGTTTCATATATAGGTATGCAAGAACTATCAAGGAATAGACCTCATATCACATACTCATAGTAAGAAAGTCTTGGAAAAAGTGATTGAGAGAAGAGAGACGGAGAGGAAAGTGCGATTATACAAAAGGAATTTGGCTTTATACCATGACGCGTTTCAACAGATGCCATATTCACAACATGCCATATTTGTGAGAACTACAGACACGCGCACAAAATTTGTATAATAATATGGTGTTTATTGACCTACAAAAGGCGTATGATATGGTTAGCCAGCAGAACCAAAGCCAAATACATTTTCTGTTATTTCGGTGGTATCTGCAGTCTAGAAACTATTTCAATGAACGGAATAGCTATACCAGTCTGCACTGATTTCAAGTACCTTGTCTCGTACAAAGCGTTAGTGAAATATACCGTTACCGTTACTCGAAATATTTACTTTATAAATCTAAACTAATATTATAAAGAAAAAAGTTTTGTGTGTTGGTAAAAAAAAATTCACCTATAGAAAGCAAAATTATCAGCAAGTAACATAGGCTGTATTTTAATTTAAAAAAAAGAATGAGATCCCTACATAAATTGTAATAATGCAAACTAAGGTATTGAAGATTTACTTATAAAAGTTATTATTTAGCGTGCGCTGCGAAAACTACTGATGACACATTAAATAATCTACTACATGTATGTAGTACTCATCATTACCCACAAAAAGTCTTGAATGACATTAATCTTCATCCAACTAAATAGTAATATAATCAAAGGTTGATTATGTATATGTATTTTTTTCTTTAAATTACTCTGATCGGAGCTTTCGTTTAGAAGTTACAACGAGTATAAAAATACTGAAAGTAAAAACAAACCGCGATGTAATCGAACAGCCTTACTTTCAGTCTATTAGTTACTTACACTGTACACATTTTATTTCTTGTAAACTGAAAATAATTAAATGACAGTTTGTAATTTTAACTATAATTATTATTATTTAAAATTATAAAATGCTCTTTAAAAAGTACAATGACCGCGCAGCCGCAGCCCAACTCCATACAAGGAGAACTAATGTATCTTTCTATCTATCTACCCGGGGCAGGTCAGCTATAATCGATAAATAGTGAAACTACTGAATCGATTTTAATAAGTCTTTCTCTATTAGAAACCAGAACCACATAATCTAGAAGCAGCTTAGGATACTTTTTACTCCGATAATCTCACGGATCGGAATCTACGCTGGCAAATTAGTTAAAGTCTGTAGTGCGCATGCACTACAGAGTAACTAATTTGAATGATGATGAATATAATATATATATTATATAATTAAGAAATTCTGTGATAACTACAGTGGGGATAAAACTCATTAGAGTTTTATCACTACTGTATTATTTTTATATATATATATATCTATATCGATAACTAAAAATATATATAAATATGTAATCTGTTAGCCGTCGGATTGAAGTATGTTTCATGATAAAATTACAACTCAAAATTTTACCCGTGCGAAGACGGGGCGGATTGCTAGTTTGTAGTTCGTTCTAAATCTAAACTTTAACCCTTAAGCTACTAGTACTTTTAGGATTGTATTTGTATTCACACAGAATATTCTACAATTAAAAAGAAAAGAATAACGCTATAAAATATCATTTAGTCTTTTTGAATCTTCAGCGTTGATATTATGTCATTGTATATTTGGAAAATATTTCAAATAGTTGATCGTTACTAAGTTGTTTTCAGAAACTTTGCAGCAAGTATTTACAATTCAAAATAGACACGAAACCAATTTCTGAAACGTAAAACTTTTTAAAGTTCTAGTGAAATATATTGAAGAGATCTTTTAAAGTATTTCCCAGGAGCAGGTGATAAATATTTTTGAATGTATGCTTTCAATACATCCAATATTTTCATAATGCTCCCTCGGTGTACAACATGGTACTGAATATGTGTCACATCTGAAAATACTAGTTTAATACACATTTTTAAATACATAAAGGGAAATAAGAATATGAATGAACGAAATTATACACTACGATACGTTTGTTAAAAACAATAAGCCCAGCTCGGCGCAATTGGTTTTAGGAGATACCAGCTGGCATACCAAGCTACTGGTCTGTTTGATGGACGGGTTAATTAAAGTAAAAGGTAAAATCTTCACGGTGTTTCCTTGGTGGCTTGTCATGTATAGGCTTCCACCATTACTACTGTTTCAATTGTGAATCGGAGTTTCCAGTACAAAAAGTACTAAACCAAGAACACTTTGTGTGCTTTTATTCGCATAATCAAGAGCTGTCTCAGCTACGTTAGAACCACATTGGAAAGGGTTTTCAAAAATTACAAAAATGTTTTTAGCTTTCCATGTTCAGCTAAAGTACTGAATGTGTTGACAGAAAAAAACTAAATGTAAATCTTAGAACATGAGGGTTAATGTTAATCTGAAGTAACCACTATACTGTTAACTTATTTATATTTTAGCTTTGACAGATTAATATTTTTTTATGAATATTTTAGTCACTTATTAACCTTTTCTATCTGAAATTTAATGAACTTAAGAAATAATAATTTAGGCTTTATTTATAAAATATATTGAGTTTATAACGCAAGATAACAGTTTTCAAAGCCTAATGATTTACTTATCACATTTTTGGTTACTTTCAAAGAAAAGAATTTTTCTTTTAACTGCGTAGCAAGGTCGTCAGATAAAGCATCCCGCTGTAGGGCAAGTCGGTGGAAAATGATAAATGAAAGGCATATCTATATTTAAATATCGTAGTAAAATTTTACGAGTCTATTGTAAGTTAAATATCTGTATTTTATCTTTTTAATTGAATTTATTTCTCTTCTAATAATTCATCTACATAATATCTAACCATCTAAATAATGTACTCAATTCTATTTGTAAACAACTTCTTCCAATTTCCTCCAAAAATATATCATCGCTTTTTGTCATAGCGTTCTTTCAGACATATTTAAGTCGGTGGAATTAGAAAATACGTGGATTTAGTTTAGCACAGGTAATTGACATACCTACATAAATTAACATATCTATTCGTTTATGGTTCAGGAACATCGTCCTGAAGTTGATCCCATTTTGTAAGTGTAAAAGTAAAAAATCGCAAAAAGATTTAGTTTTTTTGTAATTTTCTGCTACCGTATTTTAATTTCAAGTACCTTCCGGACTTTATTTAATGTGTAGGTAATAGAAATTTGGTGAATTCGATACCGGTTAAATTGAATTTGGACAATTATTTATTTAAATAATTACAAATAAATGTCGAAGCTTTCAAAGTTTTAATTTATTTGTTCATTTTACGTACTTTAACTGCCAGAGAATACGTATTTTATGATCCTGAATACACCATTAAATTTTCATTAAAAATATTCATTCGTGTACGAGAAATTCTATTTATTTATAAAAAAAAATTAAATGTTTAATGCAATTAGAGCCTTTTTTCGTCGACAAAAAAAGGTTCATCGTTGAGGCCTAAGTTTTACGATACTGCTGTGGGAATAGTAATTTTTCACTATTCTAAATAGTTCTTTACTATTCTTCCAAAATGGCACCCGAAAAATGTTCAGTATTGGGAGTCTTCTTTTTTGTTAATATCTTGAAGCGGAATGGTTCTATCGTCATGCAATCTTCACATTCGAGTAACTGGTAATTTTACACAAATAAAAGTTGCTGTAGCATAAGTAGAAGCCGATATATTTTTTTAGCTTTCCCAAAAGTCACACAGTAATTTAAAAGTGATACTCGTTTTGTATAACAGTAAATGACGGTAGGAGCAAATTACAAAAAAAAACTATTTTTATTTTGCAATTTTTGCACATTACAATGTCATTTTGACAACCTTAGAACGAATATGTTAATCCGTCAATACCTGTGCATAATTAAGTCCAAAAAATACCCTCTTTCGTCTAATTCCACTGGCCTAATTATACTGTCTTAATATTTAGAATTTTAAGGTTTTTGAAGAACTTCAGCTAAAGTATGTTCTGTAAAAAGTAAGCTTGAAATGTTTAATAGAGCACACATCTTAAATACTTTAAGAGTGCCTCAAAGAGCAAAATTCTCTGATATTCGATTAGATTTAGGATAATATTATTTGGATACCACGCAATCAGAAGTCACCTTTAACTATACAGATGTTGACATTATAATATACATAATGTAATGTATATAAGTATGGAACGATGAGGTGAAAAAGGTGGGATGAAGCAGATGTAGAAGGAGAAGAACTGGGTGCTATTTTGCGGTTTTGGCGGGGCCTATACTACATAGGGCCCGCCAAGCCAGTAGTAAAGTGCGTTATGCTGGCTGATTGATAAGTAGAGGAATTTGTTAAATTATTAGTATTTGTGATAATATTTACTTTCTAAATATCTAATGCGTCACTCCGCACTCGATGGTATCTTTTTTAGCAAAGAGGTTATTATCGAATTGAGATAAATGGAAAAAGTAACATATTGTTGTGACTTGACTTAGTCCCGTTTTAATGTACCGTATTATTATTATTATTTGATTAAAATAACGTTACTATTCTAAAACTTCATGTAGAATTACAACGTTGAATCGTTTATTCTGCTATGAATATTTTTCTAGCATGCAAGTTTTCAATATCATTCATCAAACAATCAGAATGTTTGTCTACAACTTTTCACATTTTAATAAAATGTTTTATTCCTTTTTCTAGTTTTCTGTGAACTGAATCGAATGTAAATATTTTTATATATCCGCTCCGATTTATGTGGTAAATAAAATAACAGCAAACATACAAATTTACAGCAAAAAAATTAAAAAGTCGCAGTATATTTAAAGGTTGGGTCAACAACAGGCGGGCCGCGACGGCGATGTGACTTGAGCAGATTGTAATGTACTAGTTAATATAGAAGATGTCATACAGCGTACAAACATACATTTCAACCATTCACGCCACGTCACCGTCCCGCCCCGCCCGCTGTGTGACCCAGCCTTTATTCTTTCGAAATACATATACATAGATGTATCTAAAAATGCTAGAAGCAGCAGTAATCGAACAGTCAGTCTGTAAATTTCACTTTAGAGGTTGCAAGTTCAAATAACACCTGGTGTTGGACCAAATATATAAAAGCATTGTTAAATTAAAATAAATTATTTGCAATTTCTTACAAACTATTTTTAGACAAAAATTTTAGAAAATGTGAAATACAATCACCCCAATAGCTAAGACATATAACACGAACGAACAAAATCGATACGAGTCAGAATAAGATATAGGAAAGACCAATTTTTACTAAAACAACAAATTGACTATTCTATGATTCCTTACAAGTAGTACTTTTAAGTCCTCACAGATTTTTTTTTAATATTTCAACTTTTGTAGATTTTTTTCAGTACAATTATTAATTAAACAAGATGTCTACAAAAATAATTTAAAAGCCTGTTTATTTGTAATTCTTCCTTCAGTTCAATATTTCAACTTTTAAAGTTATTTTGAAAATCAACTTACATGTATAAAGCAAGTTAACTAACGAACGACGAACTTAAAACGTCACATTAGCAGGTTGGTGACATTAATTAATAAAGAGCTCCCTGTCCCTGTCTCGTTTTATTTTTTGTTGTTATAGCGGCAACAGATATAGACATTCTGTGAAAATTTCAACTGTCTACCTATTACGGATCATGAGATACAGCCTGGTGACAGACAGACAGACAGACGGACGGATAGTGAGGTCTTAGTAATAGGGTTCCGTTTTTTAACCTTTGGGTACGGAACCCTAAAAAGAACATAGGGTACCTTTCATCCTGAAAAAAGTTTTCTCGCAGGTGAAAGCTAATACTGTATAAAATTAAAAAGAGGCCACTTTCTTTAATTTTATATTCTTTTACTAGTCGAACCGACAGACGTTGTTAGGTCAAAATTTTAATAATTTGTTGGAAGAGATTAAAAACAATTTTTTTTGAACACCCGTTTCTGTACAATTCCACTTTAAAGTTGGATAATTTCTTAACTTCAATGAAGACTGTTTCACTGCAGTTGATCAATGAGTGCTATTACACTATTTAATTTTTACATATAGATAGATAGAAATCTATCTATGTGTTTTTATACATTAATATAATTTTTACACATAGTACTAGAGCACACCATAGTACTGGTACTAGTCTTATACCTAGTAGCAATCACTGAGTTGTTAACGCGAGCTGCAGTCCATGGCCCGCAACGATATCAGTTGGAATTTACGCTCAGCAGCGTTCGAACGTTTTCATCTGCTTTTAATTATCAAGAAAAATGCCGAATTGTGTTTTAAAAACGTGTACAAACCATTCAAGAGACATTTCATCGGTAAGTGAACAAACTTTTACTAAAACCAACACAAAATAAATATAAATCCCACTAAAATTATGAATGCGAAAGTTTGGATGGATGTTTGTTACTCTTTCACGCCAAAACTACTGAACCGATTGCAATTAATCTTGGTATGTAGATAGCTGGAAACCTGGATTAACATATAGGCTACTTTTTATTCCAATATTCCTACGGGATCGGGACTTACGCGGGTGAAACCGCGGGGCGCTGCTAGTAAATCATAATTTTAGCTTGGCAGCGCAGCTATTTTCTAAACACATGATAAATCAACAAAACAAAGCACGCAGAACTGACACTGGGTTTGTACCTACTTAGGATACCTGTAACAAGATAACACGTGAATTATACGATTACAACAAGAGTATTTAGTTTATTTATAATTAATTTGATTACCTTGGATATAACAACAGAACCGTTTTTTTTAGACTCCTTCGAATCAGTCATTATAGCCTATGTGTTATTCTAATGTTTGAGCTATATAGCTACGAGGCATGTCTTTTAAGTTTTGTCGTTTGAGGAAAAAGCACAACTAGAACCTTATAGTACTTTTTATTGTTTTTCAAAGTATACACCACGTAGTTTAATATACTTTTCCATTCCCTCAAATCAGTTATTAAAACATTTATTCCACTCCAAAGTAGGCGTGTTCAACATGGCTGACTTGAAAGTGTCGCCTGCTTCTTCACCAGACTGAAACCTTAGACCCGAAGATTTTACTTAATTTTAAGAAATGTACAGAAATCGTTAGGGCTTAGGTCAGAACTGAGGATGGTCAAGAAGTTCTACATTTTCCTGCTTCAAATATTGAATCGTTTCACGAGCGCTTTGTGAGCTTGTGTTCTCATGGTGTAGGAGGATGCGTCGCTTTGGGTTAGATTTCCGAAGTTTAGCAATAACTTGTTTTAACTGTTAACTGTTCTACGATCTTCAAGTGCAACTGTTTTTTGTACCATCTTCTTTGAAGTTCTTTGAGAGAGAACAACTTTAGTTGACCTTGGAAGAGTGGCCCTCGTCTTGGAAGACCCAGATTATAGACTGTTGTTTAGAATCAGAATCGTAGGCATAGATCCAAGATTCGTAACCGCTGATGATATCGTAGACGTGATTTGACTCTCCTCGGTTAAACCTTTTAACAGTTTTCTTACACCATCTGACGCGGGCCACCTTTTGATCATCGGAAAGCAAATTGGTATCCAACGGCTTACAAGCTTTTTTACACCAATCGCTCCCATCATCGCTTCGAGCAAGATCTTTTGAATTGTTGTCTTCGAGATGCACAAATAACATGACAATCTTCGAGAATTAATTGTCTCACAGAAATGGTGTTATCTTCAGTAAAGGCAGATTTTGACGTCCTTCACGTGATTGGTCACTAAAACTGGTATATCCTCGCTGGAATTCTAAATACCAGCGTTCGATAGTCCGCAGACATGGGGTTTCACCATAGAACACAGATGTTAGCTTTTCGAAACACTGAAACCGTGTTAGGCCTCTCCGAAAGTTGTCAAAAATTATTGCACACATTTTTCTTGTAAAGACGCATTTTCGTACGTGACATTAGATTCGAAACCACGCTGTGACTAAACAAAAGTATTAATCCTAATATTTTCAATTGTTTTAAGATTCCGAATTGAAACAAATTCGAATATGGAACAGTTCCAAATTCAAAATTGGCAGTAAATATGTAAACGACAGAATTTAAAAGGCATGCCTGGTACATAGCTTTTACGTAGAAAAGTAACAAACGTCCTCACAAACTTTCACATGTATAATATTAGTAGAATACCTCGTTGCATTCTACAAAAAATAGAAACTGGCAAAACTAGTATTAAAAGTACTATTTACTATTTTCAATTCTAATAAAGCTTCTTAGGTTTATACTATTTGTCCGTTCTGTTTTGTAGCTTGACGCTAAATCTATGAAAATAAATCTTTGCAGCAGTTCGTTGGCTCGCGAGAAAACTACAGCTCAAAAACGATCTAGCGCTGCTTGTTAATTAATACTCTTGGATTTGACTAAAAATTTCCTTTTATATTATTAATTATTATTAATATAAACGAAACATGTATTTTGTTCTGAGTGGCTTATCTAGTACATAATATCTCGAAGGTAGCAATAGTAATATATGACCATATTAACATTTTAGAAATTTAAAAATATAAGTTGAAAAACAAGGTAATAAAAGCAAGTCAAAAAAAAAGGGGACAAAACTGACCTAGGCAATTTTAGACCAATTAGTTTAACGACGAATTTTTTATGAAATATTCTCAAATTTTTTTTTTTTAAATAAGATAACGACTATTTTAAAGGAAAACCAACCACGTGAACAAGCCGGATTTCGCAAAGGGTATTCTACTACATGAAAGCCTTTGATTCATTATATTTTGAAGCTATATGGACATCACAAACACAACAAGGTGTTAACCCGAAACACAAAAATATAATAAATAGTATTTACTCAAAATGTCACTCAAAAGTGAGATTAGAACGCGAAGGTACAGAATTTCCAGTAAAAAGAGGAGAGGGAGACCCACTCTCTCCAAAAACATTTTGAGCAGTGCTCGAATCTGTTTTTAGATGTATAAATTGGGAAACGAAAGGAGTGGAGGTGGACGGAGAATTACTAAGCCACCTTCGTTTCGCAGACGATATTGTGATATTTGCGGAAAGGGCGATGGAACTAGAAAGCATGTTCAGAGAACTAATGTTGGAAAGCCAAAAGGTGGGATTGTCATTGTGTTTAATGAAAATCCCACCCCTTTTCCCCTGTTCTCTGTTCAAGGAAAACCAAGATTTTAACATAATATGGAGAACCTCAAGATGTTATAGTAGCAAATGAAAAAATAGATTATGAAAAAGGAAATTTTGGGGTTTAAAAGAAATAATCAAAAGTAACACGATTAATTTAAATATAAAGAAAAAGCTATACGAAGTAACAATGTTGCCGTGCCTGACAAATGGTTGCCAAACGTGGCCATTGAGAAAAGAGGATGAGGAACGAATTACTATCTGCCAACGTAAAATGGAAAGAAGTATGCTCGGAATGAAACTATCAGATAAGTTATGCAACGATGAAATTAGAGCTAAAACAAAAATAATAGATGTAAAGCAAAGAACGAGACTACTCAAAAGGCGCTGGGCCGGACATATCTGTAGATTGAGTGACAACAGATGGACAAAACGTTTGACAAAGTGGGTGCCGAGAGACAGGAAAAGAGGCAAAGGAATACCAAATAAAAGATGGAGAGACATTTTCAACCACAGATGTGGACCTGATTGGATGCGAAAGGCCCGGGAAAGATCTCTTTTCCGGGCCTTTTGCATCCCTTTTGGGGGTACATTTTCTTCCTCCACCACTTTAGCACAACTACGCCGTGTGGGATAACCTGGGATAGTCATATTAGACTACAAATGAACCCTTTAAAACAATAAAACCTTTTTGCTACAAAATATTTATTTCCGATTTGGAGTTTAAGCCTACTGGCCTAGTTATAAAGTCAGTGGAAATAACAAAAGGCTTGCAAAATAGTCTACAATTTAAATACGATGTTTGGATTTAAGGTATAAATATATGTAGGTACTATTCCTAAGTACATACTATGTATATGAAATTTTAATACATTATTACCTGTTGTGTGTGTTTAATCAGGATTCATGTCCGGTCTGCGGAAGTTGAATATTATTTAGTATCTAAATACCATTTATAACAGGAACATTTTTACTCGAGTCTATTTAAAACGTGAACAATAAACCTAACTAAGAAATAATTATGTCAAGTAGAAGTATGTACAAGCAACTTGACAGTGTATTGTATTGTAGGCTACCTGAGTTACATAGCTTATTTTAATAATAGAGGATAGCGTAGTGCCCTATTAGTAAAATAATTTTCAAAATTGGATTAGCAATTTCGAAGATGCTTATATGCGAAATTACTTATCCAATTTTGAAAATACTACGTTCCAACTCATAAACATTATTTCTTTGTAATATCAGTATAATTGACAGATTGAGGATTTTTTTACTATCTGCCACGAAAACTGCCCTAGAAAAATAATTTTGATATTATCTCCATCCTAAGCTTGTCTAGTAGAGATCGCTTTTAGCGATAAGACCGCCCATTGTACTCTGATTTGTAAGATAATTATTTTTCAACTGTATTTATTGAATTGTATGTTTATTAATGGTCTACAATAAAGATTATTCTATCTATCTATAATTAAATCTGGTTCTAATTAGAAAACCGTTGCTGTACCAAAAAGATATTACAAATACTTGAGACACCTCACACACGGTCGTCTGATCCCAAACTAGGCGGTGCCTGTATAGTAACAAGACTACTGATAAACATACTTATATATTTCATTTAAAAATATATATGTATGTTTATCAGCAGTTTATTATCATATATATTAAATATAGATAAATTACACCCAGACACACAACAATTGATCATACTTATCACACAATTATTTGTTCTGGTTGGGAATCAAACCCACGACTAACTACTAGACCAACAGGCCAGTCAATAGAGAAATTATAGAATTGACTTCAAAATTTACAACTTCAAAATTTCTCATTTTAAACAAATTATTGAATAAATTTCATCCGGCCGTATCGTTCCAATAGTTATGAGTTTTCTAAAGAATTGTAAACTTGTTGATGAGAGCGTTGAGATAGGCTGACTAGTTGAGCCAACCAAGTTACTTCCAGAAACACAAAAGCCTCCTGGGGCGTTCAAAGGCTTCTAGAAGCGCCCTCGCACCCGCGAGGATACTTGTTCGTTTTGTGGCCACTCCCTCGCACTCCATGATGACGGGGGCGGCCGTTTCCTCCGCATTGAGACATGCGGACTATCCACCGCATTGATGATGAATAGGTGAAGAAATAGGTAATGATTCCTGTAACTATCCGGATGTCTAGTTGGTTAAGGCTGAGTAGTCTGCAAGTGAAACGTGGTGAGACCTCCGTCAGCACCAGTTTAGACTGCCTGCAGCCAGGCGCAGCGACCGTTGTGCGCTTCACGAGTTCGTTGCCTTACCCTTGAAAATTGGTTGAAGAAAAGTGGCAGCAGTTTTCTTTAGCATAATTTCAAGTTATTATAATAGTAATAAATATAAAGTTATAACAGAATAACCTGCACCAGTAAAAATACAAATTTCTTGAAAGTAAAGTGAAAGGCAATTTGAGTTTATTTTACTTTCAGAAAAGTCTTTCCTACCAAAGTCTCATCTCTACTTTTTTAAAATGCCTTTCCTTGAAAAAATATTCGAGTGCAAATATTTTTTCTCGATAAAATGTAAGCAGTCACCGGTATCTGTAGACACGCAAAGTTCCGTTACAATAATAAAACATTTTCATACTACATTTTTAATCTCATAAATCGATAGCACCACGTTGATTCGTATTTTCCAAGTACAGGAATAAGTTATTAAAAAAATGGGTGGGATTCAAAGCAAGTGCTTCTATTGTCTGATACAAAACAAGTCGGGTCTTTGAACAATAACGCTTTGGCAAAGCCATAGGAAACATTAACATAAATAAAAGAAAACTTTATGCTTTCTGCACACACATATAGATGACAACACAAAATAGGAAATGAACAAATTATTAGGTGCTGTTAGAAACTCTAGATCTAGGTCAAGAAGCACCTTAGCGCTTTTTTTGTGTATATAAAAATCAGCCTAGTAAGTCAAGTAATCTACAATCCAATGTCAAGTTACTTGTACACACTTTTACTTTCTATACTTCTTAATTAGGTTTAATATTCAATTTTTAATTACACTCGAGAAAAGATGTTCTTGTATGTTTGACTGGTGCTATAAATGGCATTTGGGTATTAAATAATACTCAACATCCGCAGCCCGAACAAGAATCCGAACTAGACATCGTAGTAACAGGTAATAATGTGTGGCGACTTCCACATACAGTAATACAACACACAAGATAAGTTTCAGTATCATTTGATATAGTATTCCGTTAGTTCTCCTAATAATATTTGGCTGGTGAAATCGATTAAAGGCAAACTGAGATATAAATATGCACTAGCAGCGCCCCGCGGTTTCACCCGCGTAAGTCCCGATCCCGTGGGAATATTGGGATAAAAAGTAGCCTATGCGTACGTAATCCAGGTCTTCAGCTATCGACATACTAATAATGCTTCAAGCATGTCCTATTATCACGATTATTCTTTTTTTGTAATTATTTGCAACAAATTCCATAACAATTACATCTCTTTTTCGGAAATTGCCAGGAGACGTGTAAACGAAAAAAAGAATCCACAAGCTTTCTTTTCTCTACTTTTATACTATTATTATTTCACATTGAATCATTTTTCTATTGTATTGTTAAAGGAGAAATATTACTGCAATCTGGAGTGGTGACTCCTGAGAGTGGTAAATTAGTTCTTTGATATTATTACACTATCAAGGATTAATTCACCACAACCAATACGACAGATACATTACACCGAATAAATTTAGGACAGTAAACACAGTTCCAACTGTTCCGGCCGATTGAATATGATTTTACATCCAAGTTTTGGCGTAGGGGTTACACTTGTTGTTAATAGATTCATTAAATCATTACTTATTATTTCAAATTCGCATTTATAAATAAAGTAATAAACACCTTTGTATTCCACGACAGGAGACACAGTAATATGTACGAGTATATATATGTATTGCATTTATTACACACGACATACACTAATTTATCTACATTCAATTACCTCTAAATTACTAATTTCATATTTAAACTTGAATTATTATTCAAAAGGTTTTTCTTAATATTCACTACTGTTTAGAATTTTCATCTAAGACACGATAAGGAAGGGATGAAAAATTTCAGTAATTTTTAATATAATATAAAAGTCACTCCTTTATTCTTTTTTAGAAAACTAAGGTCCCCAGATCCTGGAGGCTTGCTAACGTTCAACCTGTACCCAAAAGGGAAGCCGTGCAGACCCAGTCAATTATCGACCCATTGCAATCACCTTCATAATACCCAAGATTATGCTGCTCCATTGTATGCCAGGAGACAGTTGTTCAATACACGCTTGTATTGAACAAACGTATCCTGGCATATCCTGAAACCAACGAGCTCGTCAGTGTCAGCCGATATGGTTTTCGCACAGGACGGTCAACCGGTGCCCTTTTGAAATACGCCACCCACCGATGGAGCGAGGCCTTCGAGGTTTAAGGCGAGGCAATAGCCGTATCCTTAGACATATCTAAGGCCTTTAACCGAGTCTCTTTTAGGTAAGGCACGAGGCTCTTTTAAGTAAGCATCCAGTGTATGGCTTAACAACTGAACTCTGCAACTGGATATTTCATTTCCTAAGGGAACGGTCGATTCGAGTTGTCATAGATGGCTGCTCTTCCGACATAATGGAAAATAAAGGCCGGGATAATTCAGGGATCTGTATGTGTTGTTCTCTGCAACCTTGTTCCTGTTCCATATTAATGGCCTCTTAACACCTACTATTATTGGTTACGCCGATGACAGCACCGCTGTAGAGAGATATATGTCCAATGCGCGAGCACGTTTACAAGAAATCCAGTCTTAGAGAGTCCATGTTTAAACGGATTAATTTGACATTGCAGCGGGTGTCCGATTAGGATAACGCCAATCTTGTCAATTTTAACCTTTCCAAAATATAGGTGCGTCTCTTCTCTGCTAAAAAGAGTACTTTCGAACTTGGGCATAGCACAGACAGCTTTCAAGACCTTAGAAGTCATTTCGAAGGTCCGGTGGTACTTCAGCTCTGTACAGTAGCTTCATCTCTATACAGCTCAAATTCGAACTTGCATGGAGTACTGCAGTCACCTTTTGGGTTGACTCAGCTAAGTACCAACTAGAAGCTCTGGACTATTTTGACCGAAGAGCCCGTAGACTTATAAATGACGATATACTCACGAATAATAACTACATAGCCTTGAGCATCGTCGTAAAGTCGCCTGCTTATCGGGTTTTTATAGGATTCACTTTGGTGTGTGCGCGAAAGCTATCTTCGAGTTAATTGAGCTCTTACCATTCCTTTATCGATTTACTAGATGCAGACAGAGGTTTCATTTTCGAAACACTAAAAAGTCGAACTAAACGCTCTGACAACTCCTTTTTGGTTCGAGGCGCCAAAGTGTGGAATGAACTTCGTGCGTGTATTTTCCCAGTTAATTACTATCCTGGAACGTTCAAGTTCAGCAGTTTATAGAAAACAGCGTTTTTCCTTTTCCACCATTTGGATTTATGTACTATCCTTAAATAATTTATTTGATAACAATAACAGCCCTGTTTATTTTAATTGAAATATGTAAAGATACTCTTTAATCTGCACATAATATAAAACACTAATATCTCTGCTAAATATTTAGATAATGTGTAAAGAAACGGCAGTTCATCAACGACTAAGCTTTATGTAGTCAACATTGTAAAGACGTAACAGAATGAACACGATGTGTCATGTGAGTATATACAATTTCTCTTGGGGTTGAAGACTTGCTTAAGCAACTGAGGCATTCAATGTGTATTCATAACTAAGATGCATTGAAGCTTCTTGTTAAGTTTTTATGCTCCTAATTTTAAGTTTGGAACAATGTAATAGTATTGTGTGTAGTAATGACTTGGCGTTTGGGTTTCGAATAATTAATTTAAATAACACTGCTATGCATAGTATCCACACCAATTTGGTAACTTGTTTTTAAACAGACTATATTATTGATTAAAATTATATACATTTTGTGTACGATAATATATATACTTCTGACCTGTCCTTACTTCAGAACATCACAGATTGGATGAGGGTATATTCTGCGTGACCGAACCCTACCGGTGTTCCCACAGATGCCCTCCTTGACGTATCCGTCGACGGTGACCCTAAGAACTACTCTTGGCATGTACCCGGATGTGCAAGCTTTGTGGCAATTATACGGTCACAAGTAGCGCAGTAAAGCTGATCGTTTTCATTTCGAATGTTGTTCTAACAGGCGCGTTACGTCTAGATGCAGGCTCTGAAAGGCATCAACGCGTTTCTTTATGAGTCGCCGCTTCTAGGGCCGTTGTAAACAAAGCCTCTCCCAGTTCTGTGCCGGAAGGCTTATATGTCGTTTATAAGTGGGAGAGCCACGCTTTGGCACGTATGGGCCGGCTCGACCGGAGTGATACCACGGCCTCACAGAAAACCGGCCTCATAGCAACGTGTTTCACCGAGTGAGTGAGGTTACCGAAAGCCCTAACCCTTCCCTCTCCCCATCTTCCCTCCTCTCCCCCTACCCCCTCTTCTGCCCCTCTTCTGCCCCTCTCCTCCCTCTTTTCCCTCCATTCTCCTACTCCCATCTTAAAGGTCGGCAACGCAATTGTGACTCTTGAGTTGCAGGTGCCCATGGGCGGCGGTAGTCATTTACCATCAGGTGACCCGTCTGCTCTTTTGCCAACTATCCAATAAAAAAAGAAAATGGTGCACTGAGATAAGTGCCTCTTGAGGACTTCTTTGAAACGAAGGTTCTACTACTATCCTCTAGGTTTCTGCTTGCTTGGTGTGGTCGCCTGCTGCAGGCGGCCAAAGTCTGCAGTGGTTCCCGGAGGCCTCCTTCTTAAGGTATACCCGGGTCCCCTGCAACAGACCCACTTGTGACGGAACACCCTATGATTTAGTCGGTTCGATTCCGACATACCACTTTACCGTTAGCTCTGGTGAGGTGATGACCCGTGGGGGTTTCCACAAGACAAAAACAAGCAAATGCAAAATTCAGCGTAAAAGCGCTTTAGGTAATCTGTCATCCTTCATCCGCCCAAGATGTCCACACCATCACAATTGGCCCTTAATTAATATGAACTCTATGCCTGACATGTTTGATCTATGTTAAATCTCAGAGTTTAGAAATTTTACTTGCCATTTTATATGTACTAGAGATCGCGGAGTGGTCGAATTTTGACCACGGTTTTTTCATTGGCCAGTGTAACTTGAGCTGTCATTGTATAGACTTCCTTACCATGACAAGTAATCACATGTACTGGACGCGTGTAATTTCATTAAGCCGTTTTCACGTATTTTTTAAAGTTGTAAGACATAATGTATTGTTTAAAAATTTTAGCTTTCTGCACTTCTTTCATATATAAACTGTAAATATTGCAAAATTCACGTTACTACGTTTTCAAATTTTTTAAGAGGGGGTACAAAGAATTCTCTTTACGTATTAATATATAGATGATATCTCTAAAACATTTCATCCTACTAATATTATAAACATGAAAGTTTGGTTGTTTGTTGCTCTTTCACGCAAAAACTACTGAACCGATTGCAATGAAACTTATTATGTAGATAGCTGGAGAGCTGGATTAACAAATAGGCTATTATCCTGATATTCCAACCGCATCGGGACTTACGCGGGTGAAACCGCGGGGAGCAGCTAGTGTGAAATATGTCCAAACGCTTGTTGTCATTTTTATAGACAATTCATAAACACAATTACATATACTTGCTTTGACATTTGTTTCGCACTCATTCTCTCTACGTGCCCAGTACAATATAAATTGGTCATACCCTAATTATCTGTGATCCCTTTTACACATATGAATAATCCGTGCAAAACGTTTACGGTTTACATCCTTGCGGATTTTCGACAGCAATTCAGTTCCCACTTATTCATTAGTAACATTAATCATCTTAACTAGAGGATATTTATTTTCCAGTAGGTCAATTGACTGAACTTATTACAAGTAATTACGGTGGGTGATCACACTATTTTCTGCACGCCTACCTCTATTTAACGTTTATTGAAAAATAAAATGAAACACACAGAAAGAGACTGCTTATATATTCATAACCAGACTGTTTATATATTTCTAAATACATACATATTTTAGATAAATGACATATGGAACCTGTATAATACACAAAAAAGGAAATATGGTATTAAAGATGAAGTTGTAGCGAGTTCAGTTAGTTGAAATATTTAAGAAAAAAACACTTATCACTGGCAGTCCACTGACCCATACAAAAAGTACTCATCTGTTAGGTCAACAGAACTGAACAAGTAAACTAGTAAGAATAAATTAGTTTGAACTAGATTGCCTGTAACCTGAATTTATAACTATGCCTTTATGAAGATGGCATAAAACATTAGTATAAACATTGTGACTATTATTTACAACACTTGGCTGGGTTTAAGCCATAAAACATGTACTTAAGTACTATGCTAAGTTTATGGTTTAAGCACGTTTATGGTTCGAAATCAAATGATTGAAATGTGAAGTTTTAAGTAGTTTTGAAGTAGTTGTAGAATATAATACAATTGAATAATCTTCATTGTACACCAACGACATATTGCTTATTATAAACACACAAAGTGGATATGTACAATAGGCCAACAATAGGTAACAATGATTTCTGAACGCAAATACCTGATAAAGTAATGAAAAGTAAACAAACACTATTCGTTCCTCCAATTTTCAAGGGTTTCTCTCAATTTTATCAGGATCCCATCATCAGATCCTGACTTCCTTGACATGGGACTACCCTTGAGATATACCCTATCTAACAAAAAAAGAATAATCAAAATCGGTTCATAAATAACGGAGAGAGGGTTGAACAAACCTAAAAAAAAAAGTATAAATACGGTCGAATTGAGAACCTCCTTTTTTTTCCTCGGTTAAAAACATACTCCAACATCATGTAGCGAAGACGAGCTGAACTACGGAGTAACTACTAATCCTGCATCGCGCTATGAGAGTTCTCGCGCCGCTCAGTATATATACAACTTCCCAACATCGTCCATGTGCCCATCCATGGGCTGCGGTCCACCAGGCATGATCACCTAGCCCGGTCGGAGGATTCGCCGATTGTTTGTGTTGGAGGGACATAACATCCGTTCCTCCACAAATGTATTAAAATTTCATGTACTTATAGTACCTACATATATTTATGCCTTAAACCCAAACATCGTATTTAAATTGTAAACTAGTTTGCACGCCTTTTGTTATTTCCACTGACTTTTTTACTGGAAGTGCTAATAAACTACAACTGACGTTTGATACATAAACCTTATAATACAGAGGCAAGGTTCAAAGTTGTATAGCAAAATTGTTCTTCGTGTTTTATAGTCGTTCCCATCAATAATGCAACATGCTCTCGCAACCTTTAACCCTTTGGGATTCAACCCCTAATTAGCTTAGGTCCACGCTACCACGGCGATATTACGAATGCAAAGCCGGTGTCAAACTTGGAACAATCAAAGTAATAAAGACATGGTGTTAAACGAAGCATGCCTGATATTCGATTTGTTGTCGAATTGTCAAATGTATTTTTATAAACTAACTAACACGTCTGTGGCAAAATAAGTCTATGGGCTCTTCGGTCAAAATAGTCCAGAGCTTCTAGTTGGTACTTAGCTGAGTCAACCCAAAAGGTGACTGCAGTACTCCGTGCAAGTTCGAATTTGAGCTGTATAGAGATGAAGCTACTGTACAGAGCTGAAGTACCACCGGACCTTCGAAATGACTTCTAAGTTCTTGAAAGCTGTCTGTGCTATGCCCAAGTTCGAAAGTACTCTTTTTAGCAGAGAAGAGACGCACCTATATTTTGGAAGGGTTAAAATTGACAAGATTGGCGTTATCCTAATCGGACACCCGCTGCAATGTCAAATTAATCCGTTTAAACATGGACTCTCTAAGACTGGATTTCTTGTAAACGTGCTCGCGCATTGGACATATATCTCTCTACAGCGGTGCTGTCATCGGCGTAACCAATAATAGTAGGTGTTAAGAGGCCATTAATATGGAACAGGAACAAGGTTGCAGAGAACAACACATACAGATCCCTGAATTATCCCGGCCTTTATTTTCCATTATGTCGGAAGAGCAGCCATCTATGACAACTCGAATCGACCGTTCCCTTAGGAAATGAAATATCCAGTTGCAGAGTTCAGTTGTTAAGCCATACACTGGATGCTTACTTAAAAGAGCCTCGTGTTTTACCTAAAAGAGACACGGTTAAAGGCCTTAGATATGTCTAAGGATACGGCTATTGCCTCGCCTTAAACCTCGAAGGCCTCGCTCCATCGGTGGGTGGCGTATTTCAAAAGGGCACCGGTTGACCGTCCTGTGCGAAAACCATATCGGCTGTCACTGACGAGCTCGTTGGTTTCAGGATATGCCAGGATACGTTTGTTCAATACAAGCGTGTATTGAACAACCGTCTCCTGGCATACAATGGAGCAGCATAATCTTGGGTATTATGAAGGTGATTGCAATGGGTCGATAATTGACTGGGTCTGCACGGCTTCCCTTTTGGGTACAGGTTGAACGTTAGCAAGCCTCCAGGATCTGGGGACCTTAGTTTTCTAAAAAAGAATAAAGGAGTGACTTTTATATTATATTAAAAATTACTGAAATTTTTAATCCCTTCCTTATCGTGTCTTAGATGAAAATTCTAAACAGTAGTGAATATTAAGAACAGCCTTTTAATAATAATTCAAGTTTAAATATGAAATCAGTAATTTAGAGGTAATTGAATGTAGATAAATTAGTGTATGTCGTGGAATACAAAAGTGTTTATTACTTTATTTATAAATACGAATTTAAAATAATAAGTAATGATTTAATGAATCTATTAACAACAAGTGTAACCCCTACGCCAAAACTTGGATGTAAAATCATATTCAATCGGTCGGAACAGTTGGAACTGTGTTTACTGTCCTAAATTTATTCGGTGTAATGTATCTGTCGTATTGGTTGTGGTGAATTAATCCTTGATAGTGTAATAATATCAAAGAACTAATTTACCACTCTCAGGAGTCACCACTCCAGATTGCAGTAATATTTCTCCTTTAACAATACAATAGAAAAATGATTCAATGTGAAATAATAATAGTATAAAAGTAGAGAAAAGAAAGCTTGTGGATTTTTTTTTTCGTTTACACGTCTCCTGGCAATTTCCGAAAAAGAGATGTAATTGTTATGGAATTTGTTGCAAATAATTACAAAAAAAGAATAATCGTGATAATAGGACATGCTTGAAGCATTATTAGTATGTCGATAGCTGAAGACCTGGATTACGTACGCATAGGCTACTTTTTATCCCAATATTCCCACGGGATCGAGACTTACGCGGGTGAAACCGCGGGGCACTGCTAGTGCATATTTATATCTCAGTTTACCTTTAATCGATTTCACCAGCCAAATATTATTAGGAGAACTAACGGAATACGGAATATATCAAATGATACTGAAATGATTACAAAATACTTTTATTGTTAAAAATCAGCAAAAGGAGCTCTCAACAAAACACATAGATAATAAATAAAGTGTTTTTCGAAGTACTTGCCGGAAGTTACGTAGGTCTGAAGGTCTAATGGCATATAGACATGATGCAAATATTATAGTACGCAAACTCGTGGTTCCGAGATCGAAAACTGCGTTAGTGATTCTTAAATTTAATTTATTTGAAAAAAAATACTTAACAAAAAGTTACATTTTATTGTAAAATAAAGGAATCTAATAAGAAATGAAAGTGTAAAGTGAATAAGGAACTGCTTTCACACTGATTTTAGAGTTGGCCTCAATTTTAGCTTCAAGCGCGAGCACGAGCTTCAAGAACCAAATAAATGTGACAGCATACTGGATGTAAAAATGGCAGAAAAAGTTACGAATATATGAAAATACCTTTTTATACTATAACGCTTTGAGTGGTAAACAAGGTTTGTTATCTTTTTATTTAGAAATTTATTCTGTATAAACGTCTACGGCAGGCAGTCATTCACAATTACGAAAGGTACGTATACGTACGTACATCTCTTACCGCCTACTCAATATTTATAAATTGATTAGTCTCTCTCCATTATTTGTGGAGTATAAATACTCTACGGTTAAAGTGTTGGAATCATAGTAATACACTAAATGCATAATATATTTATATCTCAGGTAACCCTTAATCGATTTCACTAGCCAAATATTCTTAGAAGAACTAACGGAATACTATTTTACAATTAAAAAAAAGAGATAGCAACCTATTGCAATTTTAATTAATAGATACTTTAATATCTCGAAAGGTGGGGGTTTCAAAGTTTTTAATTAAAACATGTATGCGTTATATAGATAAGCCTACTATAGTAGACCAGGGTAACATTTTTGATCATAACTTTTTTTTAATGCATGTTGCCGCTCCACGATTCCAGGTTTGCTTAGTTCATTACATTTCTCAACACCTTAATACCACGTGTGTTTTAAGCGCGTACGCACATTCCAGATATTTACTGCCAAAACCGCGGGCCTACCAGAGAATGCCGAAAGAGTATTAATGAGTGACCAAAAAGTGGTGCAAATCTTGTAATAGGTGGATTTGTCCCGATCACCAGGCCATAGTATATAATTCGTAAGGTTTTAATAAAATAATTAATTTTAGTTTTTTTTAAGTAATTTATAATTGATCTCAGAAGTGCATTTTTTTGTTATTTTCCTTACTGTTCGGTAAATTGTTATTTATTATGGTTTTTAAAAAGTATTTCATAAATGTTTTCCACATACTGTTTCATTCATATGATACGTAAAAAAAATTATAAGTCTTTTAAAATGGCCTGCCCTGGTGGGCCATCCGTGCAGTTGTGCAAAAAGGGTGCTCTTGTACTCCAGTCTTAACCAGTAATCACTGTGCTAGCTCAGAAGTCTTCTGTAAACTTTATTTGTAAGTAGTCAAAAGCAAATTCACTAGACCTTCTTTAGTTAGAATTAGTTTGTAATATGTGTAAGATATCTCAAATGAAGGTAAAAATTACAGTACAATAAAACTCACGTGAATACTGTAGGGTAGATATATATTCTTCTATTTCAATACACTTTTAATCACACGTCCGAACTCGATGCTGGCCACGAGCAAATAGGCCGCCTAAATTTACTGTTCTCCCGGGGTAAACATTCGGTGTTGCCCGTAACATTCGTTTCCACTCCCCAAACATCAACAAACGAATACAATATTTCGAATTTATATCAAATTAATATATCTATTTTTGTAAACCTAACATATGTATCTTTTATTCATACTTACGTATTACGGTTATTAAAGTAATGTAAACAAACAGTATGTAGAAACTGATTTATTTATTTTCAATAAGCTTCAACACGTATAAAATGAACTGTTTATTTTGTGAAACGAAATCGTGTTACAAAATCTTTGTCATCCAGAGTCACGAATTGTTCGCCTCTCAAGTGTATTTATTGTGGGTGACGAACAATCAATTTCTCAATACCGTAACCTTTATATTTTATCCTTGTTTGAAGCCATATAATAACCTTAATGTTGTCTGATAGACGATGGAATTCTATGAACATGATACTGATGGCTCTCATAGTTTTTAATCGCGTTTAAAAAAGCTAAACGCTGACAATCTGTCGCGTAGAAAATGGATAAGTTTCAACTTGGTCTAAGTTCCAATTGTTATAAAAACTCAGTTTGATACGTGAGTTGAAGTATAGTAACCATGATCAGATAAAACTATAATTTCTTTAACTAAACCTGTCTCAAGAGTATTTTTACACAAGTAAAATGGCAACAAGCGGTTGCTACTTGACTAGCAACACAATAATGAGCGTTTAAGATAAAGTACCAGCCTCTACAATTGCAATCATAATTAAGTCTGCTTAATTACTTTTCACCAAAAAAAACAATCTAATTAACTCTGCAGCCGAGAGCTTAGTTGCGGTTTCAAAGCTATTAACTATCAATAGTGAAACATATTCCAAGTTATTTTACCAATTTTTAATTCAATTTTTAATCAATTTATAAAAATAATAATGAACAAAACCAGTCAAGAGTTTTTTATAAAACCACGATGATAAGCTCACGGCCAGCCTAACAGTACCACAGCGTAAGCGCTAGTGCATATGTGGCATATGCATATGGTTTGTGTGATCCACAAATAGTTGTCCCGAGTCTGAGTGTTCTTTGTGTCCGTTTGAATGTTTGTGAAGCCCACCACAACACAGGACTGTTCCCAATGCAGGAGTTGTCTTTTTAAAAAATGAAATGAAATGAAATATCTTCTCGGTTACCATAGAGATCTGATGACTCTTTTCAAAAGCAGGATTCGTTTTTAGGGTTCCATTCCTCAAAAGGAAAAAAGGAACCCTCATAGGATCACTTTGTTGTTCTTCTGTCTATCTATCCAGATCCTTCTTTTCAGAAACCCGTGGAGGCATCAAGTTGAAATTAATACCAAATACTTGTCTGCCCCTGAAGCTATAAAAAATCAAGCTTATAAGTCAACACAATCAAAAGATACGGCCATTAGATTAGCCTTAGATTTTAACAAATTTGAACATTTCGCAGGTTAATCAAAACCGATAGGGAGATAACATCCTCGATTTAAAATCATGAAATTTGTGATGGTCTGAAAAAATCCAAAGGTCGTTAATTTGTAGTTTATTATATATCACATACAAAAATATTTTTTGTGATTACAAACTTTTATTCTGCGTAATCATATATCATAATGTGTGTATAGGAGAGTATTTTTAGAACTACGAAGTTAAGTTTGTCTTTCGGAAAAAAGGGCAAAAATCTTCGAAAATTTATTCCCGACATAGACGTACATACTCGTACTATCTCCATACAAGTATTTTTGCTTACGGAACCCTCAAAATCTAAAGTAGGAGGTACTTTCCCCGTTGGATGGCTTTCATTCGTGAACCAATTTGCAGTGCTAAAATGAGGTTTGTATAACTTTTCAGAAATGATATTTATAGCATTTTGAATCAATGGAAATATTTTTAATAGTTTGTTTTTTAAGCAACGCCAATGGAAGTTCATTAATTGAAATAAACCGGTTTCGTGAATTTTATTGTAAATATACTAAATGTACTAGGTAAACGGTATTGATAATAAATAAATATTTTTTATTTACTTTTAATACCGTTTTTCATTTAAAATAATTAAAATAAGTAAACATTTACGTTTAAATGTTGATGGTGGTGGTTGGTGTATTTACGGATATACGTTTCGATATGTAAATAATAATGAGACCAAACCAAACTCGTAAAGCATTTTTAATGTAGTAATGTTAACTGTTTAAAGCAATACACGATTTCATGATAAAAATTAAATGAGAATAATAAAAATGAAAGAAGGTATAATATCAATACTTTTTTAAATGTATAAACTCAACTAGACTAGGCTCGCCTTTGTAAATGCCGTTTACCTTCCTGTACATAATATATGATATTAATGTTACTTTTGTGTCCATAAAGAATATAACTATATATATATCTACATATCTACTAGAAAATTTAAGTATTTTTATCTAAATAATGAGAATACCAACAAAGCTCAGTTCGACAAAGTCATCAGATCCCAAAAGATCCCAGATCGGCAGTACACTGAAGTAGGGCAAAGTTAAAAGCACCTGTAACCCGTGAGAGTGTATGCAGGCCTATGTATGATTTTCCAAAAATGTTACTCCTCCGATATGACACCAACATTTTCTTCTTAATAACATGTATACACAGCTTCTTTTATATTTTTATTTTCTAAAATAACAGCAAGTATTAAAATTTTAAAATACTCAAATCGAGCAAATAAGCCAAAGTAATTCTAGCTTCAACTTTTCACTGAAAGACCAATCTTGAACATGCGTAAATAAAATGCAAATAAGCTTCCCAACTTTAAAAATTGAAAGCGAAATATAAAACGACGACTCGACTTTTTAAGCCACTGGCTAACTACATAAGCTTTAAAATAACGGGACAATTTTACGGTGGTTATGTAAAATCCATTTGAAGTTACACATACAGGACAACCAACAAAACTTTTTTTTATCAATATGCAAAAAATAGTTGATACGAGTACGAGCGGGTGTTTGTGGACATCGAACTGGCAAGTTGCCACTATGTTTAGTAATTCAAGTTTAAATACAATAGCATTTTGGTCAACGCATCTTTGTAAAGGCAAAAGGAAAGTACCTTTATGCAAAAAGTAGTATCTTATGTTTTGCTACGAGTATGGTCAATGACAAGTGGAAATAAACTTCATAGAAAGTCTAATTAAAATTTTATATATAAATGGTAGTTTCAAATATTTGGGCGGCACATTTTAAGTATAAATCTTAGTCAGAGTATAGGTCTTGGTCTAAGAGAGTTATTATATTTTAAATATTTAAAACATATTTAAAGCGGCAGTTGCAGCAAATAACACTAGAAACCAATGTGTTGTATCATGGATACCTAGATAAAATAGATAGAATATTCTTTATTGTCATCAATAATAAAGTACAGTTGAAACAAATAATAATCATCTTACAAATCACAGTACAATGGGCGGTCTTATCGCTAAAAAGTGATCTCTACCGGATAACCTTTACATGCATGTTTTTAAGTTCCTAAGTCAATTAGTTTCATTTTAACCGACTTCAGAAGAAGGAGGAGGTTCCAATTTCGGCTGTATTTATTTTTTTATGCATGTTCTGAGGGAAAACGAAGGAAACCCTCTAGAGATTAAGGACAGATGTAATATGTTTGTTGATTTTTCTTAAAATTAAGCAACATTGAGGTTTAGTGACGAACGTTATTGGTATTAACCGACTTAAGAAAAAGAGGACGTTCTACGTTCGGCAGTTTGTATCGTTTTTTATAACTTATCTAATCAAGTGCAGCAATTTGCTAGACAAACTAAAAATCTTACCACCTTATATCAATAAATTTATGGGGCTTATTAAACTAAAGTTAATATAATCTAACGAACTACAGTTCAGTTATTTACATTAAAATAAGTAATGTTCTAAATACCATATCTACTCAGTACGTACGTACCTTACACTAAAAATAGAAAATTAAATACTTAAAAAAAAGTTAATCGACTTCAAAAAACATTTTTTTTTTCATGTGGAAACCCCCACGGGTCATCACCTCACCATCGCTATTGGTGAAGTGTTGAAGTGGAAATGCCTACAAGAATGTATCTTGTAGGCATCGCTGTGGCGCATCTAGACAGATGGCCGGGGTACGACAGTATGTCGAAATCGAACCGACTAAAACCAAACGGTGTTCCGTCACAAGTGAGTCTATCGCAAGGGACTCGGGTACACCCTATGAGTCCCCGAGAAAACTTCAAAAAACACTAAGAAAGGGCATTGAATAGTGATAAATTATCGATTTCAAACTTAATTAAAAATACTACATACATATGACACTTTTAAAATAATGAGTAACATTACAAAGGCACCAGGTACATACTATTTGAAGTCGGTGTCAAACTAAAAATCTACTTGACCAATGTGGCGGCACATATTATGTAAATAATTAGTGCATTTTGAAGTCAGTTTAACTTTTTTTTAAGTTTTTTTTTCTCTTCGTGTTTTTTCCATAAAGTAAATATTAAGGAAGAATAATGTATTAGAGTTAGAGTTGAGTGAAAAGTAAAAACATAATAAGGTACAGTCAGCATCAGATAGATTTGAGCTTTGTAAGTAGTCAAAATTATGTGAAGAACATCACTTTAATTTTATGTTCCCAGACTTGGTATTCAAATTGTTGGAAGCATACAGGGAGGTCAAAATATCTTAGCTATCAATTGTCAATATTGTGTTAGCTGTTAGTGTTCATATTAATATTTTCGAATGGGTTGTTCAATGGTATCTATGCGTTCATTGAATGGGAATATACCTTTTATTCCCATTCAATAACCTAATAACCTAATTCCTTACATAATTTTGACTACTTGGAAAGCTCAAATCTATCTGATGCTGTTTGCATGTCACTCATTTTCTGATGAATTTAAAATCTTTTACCAAACCCTGTTAACTTTGCAGTTGAAGAAATGCCATTGAACAAATTAGATGTGTAAAAGCGTATCCGCAATGTCTGAATATAATATCACCATTACACACGATTGTTTCTCACCATTAGAGCACACAAGCAATAAATAAATTTCCTGCTACTTATGAGGGGTGTTAATGACGAAGCCATTAGTTTTGGGTCATTTAGGGTCTTAGTACCGACCTTATCTAATAGGTTTGTGTAATGACGCCCATGATAATATAACGTGTTAAATATCCTTTTATCACCGAAATATTTCAAAGTAATTCAGAAGTGTAAAAAAAATATGAAGATGTATATAAAATTCACAACAACGTGGCCGATTTGAGCTTAGCAGCTTTTTTTTTTATTATAGGCGAATTGATCCGTTAAACATACAAAGCTGATTACAGAATACACTGTTTATCAATGTATAAAGTAGAATATATAGATATGCAGGGAACCTTGTTGTACCTTAGAGACATTTTTTTGTTCTTAAGGTTGATTTCCAAATTTACTACTCTGTGATCTCTGTGATGTATTTTACGTAATGTTTTTTTGCGGTTATCCATGTACACAAAATAATGTTATAAATGTAAGGTAGGAATATAAAACATATTTATTTTATTTGACACTTTATGCACAAAAAAAATGGCGGACTTAATGCCGTAGGCATTTTCTACCAGTCTACCTTAGGGTGGTGCAGAAATGAGTGAATAGGTGCACTAGATTTAAGTAGAAAAGAAAAAAAGAAACGAGGAAAGATCACAGGAGAACATATATTATGTATATACCTATACATACATACATACATACATATATAAATAAATATAATGTATTACTGTAGTGATGATTCTGCTAGGTTCTGCGAAATGTGGGCTTGTACTTTCGCCTTGAATGAAAGGCGACTAGGTGCTATCCTGATTTCCAGAGGTAGCGCGTTCCAGAGAAGGACAGATTGAATAAGAAAGGAAGAGTGAACGCTCGCGGATGTATGAGTGGGGCATAACAGAAGAAGATTGTTTGTGGAGCGGAGAGTTCTGTTACGGCGTATTGGCGCATAAAAACTGAAATAAGGATGTTAAGTATGTGGGAGAAGTAGGTGAGTTGAGAATAGAATAAAGAGTGGCGAGAGTGGTGAACATATGACCTTAAGCCTTTACAAAAATCAGTTGGGACCAAGGTACAACACTCCCGTTTTACCTACGTATTTTGTACCTTGGACCCACTATTAAAGTTTTCAGAATAAACGTTTATATTGCAAATCTTATAAAAGTTGCAACTTTTAGTAATAAAAGAAAACGAAATTTACTTAATAAATAATACATTATCTTCATTAACATTTTTGCTATGAGATTTTATGATTATTCTGCTTTTTCTTTCTACTTTTCCCTCCTTGTATTACCATTTTCATTCATATTTTATTTCATTTATCTTCTCTCACATTGCCTCTCTTGCCGGCTGACGCCCGTGCTTTCAGGGCACGGCTACTTAAGAAAGTACCTGTGTCGCATAGGCCGAGAGTCAACGCCCACGTGTCACTATTGCAGAGGCTTTCGCGAGAACACCGCATTCCATACTTTGGAATGCCCAGGGGCGAATCAACGCCGTAACCTCGCGTCGGTTATCGCTGCAGGTTACCTCTCGTTTGAGACCATGGTTTTGTCAATGATCCGAAACGAGAGTGCACTGGATTCCAACGCCTCATTCTGTGAGGAGAAGATACACACCAAAGAAGCGGTGGAAAGGTACCGGGAGATCAGTACTCTTACATCCCGTAGAAGACGCACCAGGTGCCGGACATCGCTTAACGATCTCCGGCCTCCATGAACGCTGACCTAAGAGCAGCGGATTTGGCAGACAGGCAGGTCTGGAACGGTGGCTTGACGCATCCCACGCACACAACTCTATGTAGAAGGGGGTAAAGGCCCCCCCACACTATTCGACGCCTTCTAAGATCGCCGATTTTTCTAAGACATACCTACACTCCCGACTACAGGCTATAGTGACGTAAACCATGTGGTTTTAGTTGGTTTAAGTCCGACATAAACACGTCATCTTGCAATGAAGTGTGGGTTTCCAAAGGTAAAAAAATTTGATCATTTGAATAAATTATCCAAAACCAAGATATGTACTTCTGCAGTCCACGGTACAAACGTGTTGTAGGTACTAAAAATTTTATGAAACAATTCTGATTTATAGAGTCAAAAAAAGTTGTTATTAGTATATAAACAAGAAAGATTATTACACTTTTCAGCAAGAAAAGTAATTAAATATATATATTCACAATTGATTACAAATAAATAAAAAAATCCTTTTTCTGTCAAAAATCTTTTTTCACCTCCTGGTGCCCGAATGTGACAATAAACTATTAGTCCGAGAGCTGGTGAACAATTTAGGGTAGGTTCTTGAGGCACTATGAAAAATTGTGTAATAGTTTTCAAAAGACCCCTGAATAATAAAGTCGAGGTCTGGCTAAGGGGTAGCGGCCCAACCTTGAATGGTTGCAATTTTTTTTTTAAACAATTCCAAAATAATTCTTGAGGGACTTTGAGATTTTGGGAAAGTAATATAGGTACTTAATTGATGAAACAAATAATCCGAAACAGCCAGATCAATTTGGTGGAATTTTTGACCCGCTAGATGATCGAGAATATAAGGTCTGACTAAAGGGTAGCCCTTTAGTCAGACCTTATTATTCAAGGATTTTTTGAGGACTTACAAAATTTTTCAGACTACCTCGAGAACCTACCCTAGATAGTTCACCAGCTCTCCTACTATATCAAACTGTTAACTAAACCAAACTAACTAAACTAACTAACTTTTTTGTATTTGACGTGCCGCACTCGTGACCGTAACTCAGTAGGACACGGTTTCGCTTAAAATTTAGGTAGATTAGCTATTAAGTTAAGGTTAAAAAAAGTCCGAAAAATTTACTGGCACAGATGTGTATTTAGGAGATTGTGGGTTAAAATTATTGCGAGAAAAAGTAGTAAAATATTTTTTTTTATTAGGATCACAGTAAAACTGGATCCATGGTACAACAGCTTTCCCTGCATTTCGTAAATCCTTATAATATGTATAACGGTTTAATTCAAATACATCAGTTAGAGTCAATTATAATTTTGTCAAAGAAACGCAGAGTTAGGATTTTAGCTTGTCATATTTTTTAATTAAATTAAGATAAATTACTGTTCCTTTGTGTTATAATGATCCTGTTCGAAATAGGAACATTTCTTTTTAACCGACTTTAAAAAATAGGAAGTTCTCAAATTGACTGCTTTTTTGTGGTTATGTTTCGCGATATCATCGTCATTTGGGAACTGATTAGAATAATTCTTTTTTAATTGAATTTATTGTACTCAAGATGATTTTTTTTTTTTAATTTATATGAGACCAACAAATAAAATTGAAGAAAATATTCCACCTCTAAGGATGAAAAATGAAGAGATGAAGAATAGAGCTTTTTACTATTATATGTTTTAATTATATTAACCTAATTTAAAAGTATAATGACCTCAATTCGTGTGTATTTACATATGTATATATTACCGCGTAGATGAATTTCAATAATTTTCGAACGAATGAGTACGGAGATAGCTTAAGGCTAGTCTCGTATATAAACTTGAATAAAATAATCTCGCAAAACTGAGCATGGGAAAACTCCTAACTTTATCATAATATTATAATAACATAGTTTAAATGCATTGAAGTCCGTGGTATGCTTAAAAGATAATTATTTAGTCAAGTATTATTATTGATTATATGCGATTTTTTGAAGTGAAAACTTCTTTAGTTATTTGTTTTAAATAGTAGTTATACTAAATAGTATAGTTTTATTACATAGTTTTATTTTAAGTCGCGCACAATTACGACATGTTTTGTAAGGAAAATGAATTTTAAAGCACACAAAAAATACTGAACAATTTACAATTTAGCTGTTCAATATACATTCCTTATCATATTCTTTTTGAAGTGAAAACTTCTTTAGTGGCGTTGTGCACTTTTTGGGATGGGTAAAAAATGTTAAACTCGCGTCAGGACACATGACCTGATTGAAAATTCGTAAGACGGAGCCGAGTTTCTTATATTTAAAAAAATATAACATTCGAAATTCAAACATTTATGAGCGGCCAGGAGCGCAGAACATATATACATTTAGATATTATGTTACATATTACCTCCTTTTTATTTTTAACCTAATTATATATATACAGATGTGTGTGTATGTGTGTGTATGTATAGGCAAATACATTGTTAAGTTATTTTTTCACTTCTGACATGCAGTCCTGCGACTGACTGTTTTTTTTTTCTCCAAACATTCACGCTCCACCTTATTGTTCAAGTAAAACTAATAACAACACAACGTAGATAACGTTTTTGTCATATATTGGTTATCATATATTCAGATTATTTGTCGGGCCTATATCTAAAATAAAGAGGTAAGTGGTCACCTGTGCCTGTAAAATTTAAAGCAGCAGTAAATCGGTGTCACTTGTGATTAAGGATTTTTTTTCATGAAATTCCTTTAATCTTTTTTTCTTAGTGGTTATGAATGTCAGATAGATTAAAACAAAATAATTCTTAAAATATTTTTTTATTTGAGTAAAGACAATCAAAAAAACTAGTATTCTACACTCGAGAGCAATGAATCCGGGTCACATAATACCAGAAAATACCTGAAAATCTTGGAAACTAATAATCTAGCATTATTAGCTTAGTAAAAAAATTGTATTTAATAGACAATTAAATACTATTACTACTAATTTAATACTAAAAAAAAATGTCAACATAAAAAAACGGGACTTTTGTAAATGAACTACGAATTTACTGTATCTCTTTTTAATTTTGTTTCTATTCTGTCATATAAAAAGGTATGTATACATAGTTCAAGATACTTTTTGGGTTATACCCTACTTTCTGCCGTTAATAAAAAGTAGTTTGGTTATTGTTGAAAGTTTGAATAGTTTTAGAACCATCCGGGGTCCTCTAACCATGAGCATCAGCGCTCTGAATTTCGAAGAACTTTGTAGTTCGGGTAAGTTTCTCGAAAGGATAGATATGATACCTGAACTTGTGTTTGATATTTCATTAAATGTAAGTTCTTTCAATAGCTTTAGTCTAAAGAAATTGACTACATATTTGGAAATTCGTAAATGCGATGTGAATGCATCTAGTGTTGCCATCATCATTGCTGCAGTTACATTTAACTATCGAACGCTACGCGTATTTACAACGTTATTGATATAAAAAAATATATATTTCATACTTACATTTAATATTGATACACGCGTAGCGTAGCATAGTTGGTATATTTCTGTTCTGTTGGAAACCGTGAGCTCCAAGGTAAGGTCGGACGTGATCCGTATCTTAGAAATTGTGCTGGTGTAAAAGTTAACTAATACCACAAACATGAGATAAGTCAACACGATACACAACACAAACAACATGAGAAAAATCCTTATATATGTAGATGTTTATGACCTATAGTACAATAATTTAATATTTTCAAGTTTAAATTCTGCACTACCATTTATCAAAAAAAAGATGGAACGAAAATGTATCTACATAAATGTCACGAGAAATAAACTACGTATTTAAAAGGGGCAAAAAAAACTGAACTTGGCTTAAATAGTCGCGACGTCACGACTCTGCTTGAGCTCAAAGGAAGGCACACGAAACAAATTTGTTGTAACGAATATTTAAACAACAAATTCTTATATTTTCTTTTTGCACCTTATTTATTTAGTGTGTAAAGTATAGACTTATGAAGTTGTGGATCCCATCTCCGGGGCGAGCGGCATACTACGAAGTGCATTATCTACGAAGATTGCAACTAAGTATTGCGATTGAGCTCATTAGACTTACTATTTGTTATTATAGGTGGTTCGGTATAAACTGTAAGTAGGTGTGTGTGTGTGTGTGTGTACAAAATGTGTTTATGCAGTTTCTTAAATGTACGATTTATTCGTTATGCATTTGTAATCGAAATATATTTTGTGTTTCATATAATTTTATGGATCAATGTAAATGCTTTTTTTGTGTTTCCTAATCATTTTAAAATAAAAGCAGTTACAAAGTTTTTATTACCGCTCCGAGGCATAAAAATCCCTACTATACTTTACACCGTAACTTAAGCGACGAATTCCACGAAAAAACTTTAAACTTAATTTATTTAACGACATTATCAAACATTCAATATATAAAAGTTAAAACATCACACGGCAGATTTCAGTACACTTTATGATTCAAGCAAAACCATTTATAGGGTTGTTTTTACAGCCATCATGGGTTAAAACGTTAGATTTTTATGTAAAATAAAAATGGCAGACTATGTTTTATGGCCTCGAAAATAGGCCTCGAAAATTTGTGGCGTATAAAGTACTACTTAGATGAGTCTATTTACAAGCAGACTCTGGGCTCCGCTTTTATGTACTCTTACACTCTGCATATGTACGTTTAAACTTAATTAAATGCTTTGTGAACCACTTCTGATTCCGACGTTGACGTAAATCATTAACAGTGAATGTATGTCGGGGTTGCTCGTTTAATATTAGACACAGTAACACGACTTTGCATTTTTAACGATTTTGAATAAGTACTTAGCCTGTGATGATTTTTCTAATTGTAATTGTTAAAAAAGTGCCTTCAGCGTTAAAAAATAGAAGGCCCGACCTCTCGTGTATATATGTGTTTCAGAAAAATTACTCAAATGGGTGAGTGGGAATTTAAAATGTTTAATACGGTTAAGCTACAAGCGACCGCATTCAAAATCTTCTACCATGTAAAGCTATTACCCAAATTTTGACGTTTAAACTACTCCTATTATGTCTTGTACCACATATTTTTACTGTTCCTGAAACTTTTAAGAATAGTGATATTTTTTAATAATTTACAGTACAGTTTTACAGTAACATCAAAATTAAGGTTCGTATCAAATTTTTATGTAACCAATAGGACCTAATATGCTGCAATGTTCAATTTGAAGTAAAAAATACATGTCATTTGTGGCAGGCAAAAAGCAGTCAAGAAGATATCTCGGGTCACTGACTTCCATTAAATTAAACATTCTTTCCATCAAATATATTTGCTTTTACTACAGCCAAGATAAAAGGGATAAGGCGTGAATCGCAACCCGTATCTTAAACCCTCAATCGTACATAGAAATAGTATTATAATTAGAGTTACTCACTGGATATGGACTTCGGACACCCTATTTTGTGGACGTATAGAAATCCAAAGAGCCGTGACCACCCTTGGGGGTTTCAGTATGGTCCGCTGTGTCGGAATCAATCCAGTAAAAACCACACGGTGTGCAACAATGCTTCCATATATAGAAAGGGCCATGAAACGGCTTTTAGTACAACAGCACATCACCCCTCCTTATACCTGCCCACAAGAGCGACATCCTCTTCGCGCGGTGTTCTATCATGGGTGGATCTATTACAGGGACTTGGATACAACTTAAAGTCCCCCGAGAGTCTCACCAGACCTTGACCGCCTATTGAATTGCTCTCCCCCTCCCCCAATTTCAAGAGGCGCGTGAAACACGTCACGCCACCTCAGGCGTGCGTCTGCTGGGATACCGCTCTTCGCAACCTGGTGCGTATTCTATGAGAGCGTACTAGTCCTTTAACGTTCCACTCCCGCTACCTCTTTAACGATCATAGCGAGGAGGTGCATCACAAAACCAAAATATCTTGCGAAAAGCTTTCCGGACATAAATAGCCGTCGTGTTTTCGGCACTCTGAGCACTCTATTAAGGTGTGAAATGTATTGTATTCGCGTCTTTTGCAAGTTGGGAATATTATGTAGTGTAATAGGTACTGTAGTTATACCAAAGTTAAAAAATTACTATTGTATCATTTTTGTTTTAATAAGTAGTAATTAATATAAGTAGGGAAACCTGTGCTACACCGCAAATGATAAGGTATAATATACATAGGTAAGTAGTAGAAACAACGTTATAAAGTTTTAATTTCTTTGAGCCTTGTCGTTATTTAATTTAAATAACTTGAGGGCGTTAAAACCAATCTAGGGTTGCTGATTACGGTGCCTATGCAATGTTTACATTGTAATGGTTATAGGCAGTGTAATGTGCTTATTAGCACTTATGCCGAATATCTTCTAACTAATAGTAACGTGGGTAGTCCAAATTCGGGGTAGACCTCCCACTTAGCTAAATAGTTTACTAGTAGAGTATTGTAATCTGAAAACATATCCATAAACTCTAAGTAATGCTTAAAAAAATTAAATTTATAGACAAAGGAATCGTTTGTTCGATTTTTAAATTAATTTCCTAAACAAAAATGGCGGGCTATCTCGTTATGATATTCGTGTAATTATTTTGTATGAACAAAAATGTTTTGATGAAATGAGTTGTGCACTGAGTGAAACTTGCCCATCTCTAAGGACCATAGAACGGTTGGTATATTTAGTTCAATCGCGGCAATTTTAACTTGGAGGCAGGCCGTTAGATGTGACTATCGATAAGAGACCGTACAAAAATTATTAGAGGAAGACCGACGTGTAACATAGCGATATATCGAGAAAACCCTCAAGTTAAATGCACCAACTGTTCATCGGATTATTTACAAAAATTTGAAATTTGTTCACTCTGGTTACCGCAGTTGATGACTGATACGTTGAGGGAGCAGCTTGTGACTTAGTTTCGTGATATGTTAAAACATTTTAAGACGGCCGATATAACTGTAACGTAAACTCGAATACTGCTTGTGATGAAACTTTGATGTTCCTACTAAATCCCAGAGTAAAGTGTGGCTGTTTAAAAAAGAACCACCGCTGACGTCTGTGAAAATGTCCCGATCCATAAAGAAAAGAATGGTTGGTGTATTTTTTTACTAAGAGAGGAATATTGGCTACGGTTGTGTTTGATAAAGTGAAGACTATTACTGTTGCATGATTTAGAAGTCTTAAAAAATTAATGATCAAACTCAAGCATTTCAAGATGACGCTCGTGTATATCGAGCCGGCAAAACTACGGAATATTTGCATCAAGCTGGAATCAAAATGCTGGGCCGCCCTTCTTATAGTCCGGATTTAGCGTCATGCGACGTTGTATTTAAAGAAACAACTGAAGGAACGCAAGATTTCAAGGGAGCTTATGAGGTGATATACGGCTGTGTTTCAGAGGTATAATCGAGCAATGTGTTCAGCGCCTGGTTTACACGTATAAAGACTTGTATTACTGCCAATAGAGACTACTTAGAAAAAACCGGACAAGTGTCAAGTCTGACTCGCGCACCGAGGGTTCCGTAAGCAAACAAACTTGTATGTAAGTCCATCTCGGGAACCAATTCTCCAAGATTTTTGCCCGTCTTTTCCGAATGACAAACTTAACTTTGCAGTTGCGATGTACGACAAAGTCAACTTTCCAACCGCAATATATAAGTTTATAATAACAAAAACAATTTTTTTCATGTGATATAATAACAAATTAACGATTTCGGATTTTTTCCTTTACTTTTGCTATCAGACCTTGCTTCCTACCAAATTTCATTATTCTAGGCCAATGGGAAGTACCCTATAGATTTTGATTTACCTGCGAAACGTTCAAATTTGTTAATATCTAAAGCTTAATCGCCGTATCTTTTGAATGCGTTCACTTAGAAGCTTGATTTTTTTATAGCTTCAGGAAACCGCTAGCATAAGTATTTGATGATAATTTCAACTTAATGCCTTTACGGCTTTCTGAGGAAAAGGGTCTTGACAGACAGACAGAAATAACAACAAATTAACGACTTTCGGATTTTTTCCTTTACTTGAGGGGTCAGACCTTGCTTTACCAAATTTCATGATTCTAGGTCAATGGCAACCTTATAGGTTTGATTTACCTGCGAAATATTCAAATTTGGTCAAACCTAAGGCTTGAGTGACTATATCTTTTGATTGCGTTGACTTAGAAGCTTGATTTTTTTACAGCTACAAGGGACCGCATCATATATATACCGTGTATTTGGTATTTTAACTTGATGCGTCTATGGGTTCCTAAGGAAAAGAGTCTTGAAAGATAGATAGACAGACAGACGGACAACAAAGTGATCCTATAAGGGTTCCTTTTTTCCTTTTGAGAAACGGAACCCTAAAAAGAAAAAATCACAAAGTACGACAAAACTTATGTAGCATCCTAGTACATATCAATATATATAAAAATCAATGCCACTTTTCGTTATAATTTTATAACTCAAGAACGGGCTCACCTATCCAAACCAAATGTTTAGGCTTTGTTCGGACTATTTAGTAGATGGTTTATGTGAAGTTTAAAATTTACAAACGCGGACGAAGTTGCGCGGGCCAGCTAGTATAGCATAAATAATAATAACATAACATAAAATAATAATGGCTTACTTCTACGTGGGTCACACTGAAAGTTTTTAGAATAGTAAGTAAGCCAGTAAGATGGGCAGCCGATGAAAAGTTTATTTAAATTTCGAATTTGGAACTCTTTGGGCGAAAATTTTCGCTCAATGATTTATTACGACTGTCGTTGCGGTCTTACTCAACAACAATGTTACGATAGACTTCGATTCAAAAAGTCTTACATTAACATTTAGGCATCAGGAAGCTTTGTATTAGATGGATACATCACAATTTGACGGAAGATCAAAAAACGCCGTCGTTTGGATTGGTGCTCAATGCTTTAAAAGTTTGACGGAGGTGACTCGAATGCTGTATATGAATGACATCTTCACAGGTGATGAAAGCTGGATATATTGTTACGAAACCGAAACCAAAAGACAATCTGTGCAATGAATGTTTCCATTCGAAGATTTGCCGACAAACGTAAAGAAGGGCAGAAGTCAAGGGAAAAAGATGATCTTTGGACGAACGGGTCATTTCGCAACAATCGTTCTAGGAGATAAATAGACTGCTACTGCAGATTGGTATGTCAGTCATTGTCTACCAGTTGTCTTGGAAAATGTTAGACAACGGCGGCCAGGAAGCAGGATCCTCCTCCACCACGACAACGCTCCAGCTCATTCCGCCAGACGGACTATCGAATATTTGTCTATCGAAGGTGTGGAGCTAGTGAGTCATCCTCCTTACAGCCCGGACCTGGCACCTTGTGACTTTATTTATTTCCAAAAATAAAAGATAAACTTAGAGGAATTTCGTGTGTGTCGTAATCTTTTGTGTGACCCTCGTATATATACGGGGGTCACACAAAAGATTTTATCCATATTTTTAGTTATTTAAATGAAAAAAGCAAAGGAAAAATATCAAGTGCAAACTGGAGTAAAAACTTTGTCCTAATTCAAAACAACGTAATCAAATAAAATGTTATGACACCGAAACCTGTTATGAAATAATAATCAAAATAATTACACCGAGGTCTTCCTCGAGAAAATTATTTTGATTATAAGCGTGTATAAGCGGTTGTCCATTTAAATTCATGACATAACTGTTTGTGTTACAATCATTCTGTGAAATTTTGCCAAAATTCCAGTAATTTCATGGTTATTATCCTATTCCTAAATGAGACCAAGCTGGTATTTTGAAGTTTAATGATGAAATTGTAATTAAACAGTAAATTTTGCCTGTGGTGTTTCTTAGTACGGACCTTATAGTACTTCAAAAAGATTAGTATTTTATTTTAATCATTCGAATAGTACCTAAGCTGAAAAGTGGTTGTATTAAAACGTAACTATTTTCTGAAATTAATCTACATTAGGTATAGTTTTAAAGTTAAATCTAACTAAAAAAAATAATTATTAATTGGAATCCATTTATGATGTCAAAGGCGAAGGCGTAAATACGAAGATTATGATGTATCTGCAAATGGGTCATAAATATGCTCGTTTGTAATCTAATGACTTGTAAATTCTAGACCGATTACATACATATAGTAATTACCGTGCACTTTAAAGACTTTGAATTTTATTGATTTTGAAGTCCTAAAAGGAAATATTTATAATTTAATTGAAATCTTGAGAAATTCGTTATCACATTTTATGTCAAATACATACAAATATATGGTAGATTTTTAACTCATATTTGTAGTACGATGGTATATTCTTCGCTACCCTTTTACTAGACCTATCAATCAGCCAACTGGCACATCAGCTTTAATTATAAAATGGTAAGGCTCATTGATTGGGCACAAAGAAATTTAATTAAGGTTATTGGTATTTCCAGATTCTTGTATTACCAATTTTGTCTCTCAGAGACAGCTTTTATTGATTTTGCTTGTGACATCTTTGATAATGTTTCTTTACGTTGAGATGTTACGTTAATAAAAACTGCTTATATGGTTACGTTCTGGGCTTTGTAAATTGCTCACACTTACTTAAGGAGTGAATTTAATGCCTGATATCAGTCTCATGACATTTTACCTTTGAAACACATTTATCAGGTTCTTTTCTCATTCAACGCGGCTGCCCAAAACATGAGTGTAATGTTTTCAGGGCTTATTTTTTTATGGCAAACGAGCAGTCGAGTCACCTGATGGTAAGTGACTACCGACGGCTATCTACACCTGCAGCTTAAGAGTCATAAGTGCGTTGCCTTAAACCCAGACCTATCCACCTCTATGTGCTTCCGGAACTCTCACTTATCCACGAAATACACACATCAATATGTTGCCATTTAACGTCGGTGTTCGGTGACAGCGTGGTAACTAGCAGGTTCTCAGTATATTCGAAAAGTTTAGGGAAATGGTAAATTTTCGTATATTTTCTTAAATAACTTTGAAAATACAAATCTTTAAATTATTAAAAATAATATATTTTAGACCCTCATAATAAACCCTTTCATTTATCAAATGGAAGGGCTCGTTGCCAGTTTGAAATTTTCTATACATTTTTTTCTAATTTGACCCCCAAAAGTGACCCTCATATTCAAAGCTCCTTCATTTACGTTGCACGTCTGTGTTTGGGTTATAGGTAATAATTTGTACACAAAATTGTAATTTAAGCGTTCCAATATATTCAAAGCAAATTGGTTGTGACAGATGGACGGACAGACGCACAAGTAATCCTATATGGGTTCCGTTATTTTCATTCCACCGTACGGAACCCTAAAAATACCTTTTAGGGTTCCGTAAGAAAGAGCGGTTTCCTGCGGTATCATAGGCGTCTCTAAATGAATTTAGAATTATCTCCTTATACGCTTTTAGTTTAGTAACATGACCATAAGCGCTAATGGCGCATTTCCTTCCATGTTAGTTTAATGTAACTTTCTGCGATCTTATGTGGGTATTTGTAGTAGGTTAGAAAGATATCATCCATCATCTCAAGTTACTTTAACGACAGCAGACGCTAACTTTTTTGTACGGCATTTATGGTTTTATAAGTTCAAGAAGTATTTTTACATTATTTTTTTTATTGTGAGAAAGTTTAAGACTGGGTATTGAGAGTTAGAGTGACATTAATAGATTTACAATAGAAAAAAATAATGAAGTTATCACGTACATGTTCATACACCTATATTTTGCCGGTTAAATCAAAATCCAAAAAAATCTAAATATCTTTATTTTCAGCTATTACATGGGTAAAATTATAGGGTTTTTGAACTCTTCTTTTAAGTTTAAATTAACCTGTATTAGAAGAGTCCCCTCTTGTCCGCGGCTTATACTTTAGCTATGTTATTGATAAACACTAATAGTACATCATGGTTAAGTAAAAATGGGCACAATCATTATACATACCATAGGTTAGCTTATAAATAGCGTAAAAGTACTTATAGGTTTTGAGCAGTATGGCCATAATAAGTAATTGATTAAAGATGTTGATTATAGTAATGACCAAGGTTTTGAGAGCGTGTACGCGCAGGTGTATTGTAAGTGCGTTTTGTGTGTGTGTGTGTGTGTGTGTGTGTGTGTGTGTGTGTGTGTGTGTGTGTGTGTATGCGTGCGAATTGTAACACTGATTGAACACTTGGACTGACATATATATATATATATATATATGTATATATGTATATGTATATATATATATATATATATATATATATATATATATATATATATATATGTGTATGTATATGTATATATATATATATATATATATATATATATATATATGTCAGTCCAAGTGTTCAATCAGTGTTACAATTAATCAGCCTATTGCAGTCCACTGCTGGACAAGTCTCTTCTTTCACCTGTGTGTCAGTCTGTTCAATATGCGTCTAAATATGTGTAAGTTCATATATTAATAAAAAGGTGTATTCCTAGTCACGTGATATACTATTAATGTCACCTATGTACGTCACCTATGTCACGTAATGTCACCTTCTTGTTTCATTTAACACATCAGTCGGTCACTTCAAGATATTATGAGATACTAGCAACCCGACCCGGCTTCGCACGGGTAGCCGAGACATCTTCAACAATCAACATATTTCAATCAATGGGTGGATTTGCTAGGAATATGCAGTGTAGGTCTTTAGGTGCGTTTTTAGAGGCCTAGTTCAAGTCCAGTGGCTTCAATTTGTCACTCAATAAATAAATACCTTACTGATAATTCAAGTAAAACAGACCTTCTATTTCTTATCTATAATACCCAAAACTTAAAAACGTCTATTTAAATTTTTCATTGAATTGGTACTTCCTGCCAGATGATGAGTTTGTATTCGGACTATTATAGGTACTCACATAATGTATGATCAATTACTTATTCTTCGATACGCATTTATCCTAAGCTCTCCTCCTGTTAAAATGTAAGTGTTGCTACAATAAGTAAATGTTTGAGTTTCCAAAATGATTGCTGATTCAACTTTACCTTTTCGATTAGAAAAGAAAAACCGAGCTCCACACCTTGACCCCCATATGGCTCCGGCCCCACATTGTAGAGGGCATTCCACCGCTTTAGAATACTCGTAAATAAACTTCCTTGATGAAACTCTTTGGAAAACGCACGCTTTCATGTTTATTAAATATCATCAAAAATTTGGTATAAATACTTACCGAACTCGCTTGATAATTCTGATCATAATAAGGGAACGTATTTTGCGGCGAGAAGTTATCAAGTGTCAGCTCCTATTAGTTATCTTACAGTAGCTGACTATCTCTAAAATAGCAATTATAATAACGTTTATGCTTGTCAAGTTCCCTCAAGGACTCTGTTATGTAGATGACATCAGCATCAAATCGTTCCCCTTACATAAATTTCATGATACTGAATCATGAAATTTTGATTGTTTAGTTGTTAAGTAAGATAGTCACATAAAATAAAGATCACATAAAATACATTTAGAATAAAATAGCTTTTCTGATAAGTGCAAGGGAAAATACTAATAGAAGACGATAGATTAAGACATCCTGGATGCCTACAAAGTTATCAAGCATCACTTTAGATTGTAAGTTTCAGTGGTAGCCTGCATATTGGTCAGTTAGAGCACATCAACCTCATACATATACGAGATTTCGTCATGTTGATTACATGGAGTAGGGATGTAACGGAGGTGAGTTTATCTGAACCGGAGTCGGTATCAGAGTTTTTAACTTTCACTTATCGGGATCGGAGTCGGAATCGGAGGCGAAGGTAGAGCCGTCGCCATCGTTAAGGGTAAACGTAATAAAAACATAACCATAATACAGGAATCAGTCTCTTTAATCAGAATGCAATAATTCAAATATTAAGTAGGTATTACACATAACATACATAAGTACGCTTCGATAGCTAATTTCTTACTTTTATATTTTATTGAGTTATGCAGATCATTTGTCTTTTGGCCTCATCGTGTGGAGTTGAAGTCGTGGACTGTTATTTATTCTCAGTTAAAACTTAATTAATTCGTCGTATGCGGTAATACGTAAAACCTTTAAATGAGCCTTCAATACTGTAGTTATACCTAACGCAGCCAGGTGTCCCGATTTTCAGGGGTCTGGTGACACGTCCCGATATATCCTTGATCGGGACGCGAAATGTCCCGATTTTTCACTATCCTTCTTAATCTGTACTTTGATCGATAATTTTCGACTCCGATTCAAATTTATTGGAATCGAAGTCGGAATCGGAGGTTCAAAATCAATCGGAAGTTGCGACCTTTCGGACAGCAGTGGACTGCAATAGGCTGATTAATTGTAATATATATATATATATATACCTTCTTTCACCTATGTGTCAGTCTGTTCTTTCACTTACTTAGAAGAACTCCTAAAATGACAGCCAACGCAACTCACACAAAAAAGCAAGTCTCGGCTACCCGTGCGAAGCCGGGTCGGGTTGCTAGTATCTCATAATATCTTGAAGTGACCGACTGATGTGTTAAATGAAACAAGAAGGTGACATTACGTGACATAGGTGACGTACATAGGTGACATTAATAGTATATCACGTGACTAGGAATACACCTTTTTATTAATATATGAACTTACACATCTTTACGTATTTCTTATGTCATTTAAAGGTTTTTGAACATTTGCGTATTGTGTGTATGTTTCGATCAAGTTCTACCGATCAAAGCGTCGCGCGTAGGGCGCACAAAAAAGGTAAGGTCCGGTAAACGATGGTACTCTGAAATATTCCACTTGCTTCTCGTTTCCTAAAGTAGAAAAGAGAAGCAAGTGATCTGGTAATCTTTCTTACCTGTCGTGTTTATTAACTGTATTTCTATTCCAACGGTTGTAAATATTCCTTCCAAAGATGCTGTGATTATATTTTTTCTGTCAAACGCTTCGAAATAAATTCCACGTACACATTATAAATCATATTCTCTTATACAGTCACATAGAGAGTGATTTTCGAACGGCGACAAAAATGAACTTCGCTCGTATAAATCGTGTTAGCAATCCGATTACGAGAGTACGAATCTAATTTCGTTTTGGGTAATTTGGAGCACCGACTTCGTAAGTGGTTCCTAGTATATTTATTTTTATTTAGTTTGATGGAAAGTAATACTATAATAAGCAGCAGTTTTTCTAACAAAATAATTTATATGAATTAAGATTTCTTGTTTCTTCTTCTTTTATAAAAATCTGGATAACTTAGGTGTTGCGTTATTTTGTAGCTTTGTAGTAGTAAATCTACTTGTTTAACCTAAAGAATGCATCATTAGTGAACATCGGTTTCTCTAAATACTGCAACACTATGTCATACCCCTTTTACCATCTTCAAAAATACCTGTTTGGACTCATGATACATTGAAAAAACTTGATATGCTCAACAGATTGCGAAGCAGTTGATGTGACTTAGTGCAAATAGGCCAAGAGGAGTAAGTTTGTGTTTCACTGACTTTTTACCTAAGCCTAAGCGGAAATTGTCTCATGAATGTACAGTGTTCTATATAATAATAAATTCTATCTTTCAGGTAGTTATATAAAATTATAATAATAAAAATACTTTTCAAACTACTAAAGCTGAACGAGACAATTTGCTAACTAAAATGGAGCTTAAATCTACTTTCATGACTCAGGTAGTGCACGGTGAGAATATTAATACAATTGTCTGCAGCACACTATCTAGTCTAAGTAAAGGTTAGCACACAGCTTCGCATACTAATTCTTGAGCATCGCAAGCAAAACTGTCCTTGAGCTATTTATTAGAAATATAACTTTCTTTTTACCTGAAAAAATCTTTTATTACTTTTTTAAATATAATATGTTTTCAAATTATATAGAGACAGGCATATATTAGAATATTGGATAGAATATAAAACGAAATGTGTTGTTTTAAAAAAAAATATAACAACAAAAAAATACTATAAATAATATAAAATTACCTTCCCTTCTCACCTACCTTTCCGTTTTAAGATATCCCAATTTCCCAAAGTGCCCGATGGTCCAAAATTATAGTTGGCAAAAAGTGGATGTTTAATACGCCTTTGCCTACCCATTCGAGAATACATGCGTAAGTTTATGATGTATGAACCGTAAATTGGGAGTAAAATAATAATATACAAATATATAAGATATTGGCTCCCACAAGTATTGTTGTCCCCAATTTGCTTTGGTATTTAAAGAGGTCTCATCTCTTCAAAGACAGACAGGTAGATAAATTGTTGTCCAATGTAGGAACTGATTTTTTGTTAACTACATTGAACGACTACCTTCAGAGTCTACTACTCAATTGTCTATTTAAGTACTGTATTAGCTAAAGAATGAGCATCAGTATCTGCTCCTAAAGAAATTAAAATTTCAATGAATACAAATTTACTTACATGTATGTTATGCTAATCCATTTTTATTTCAAGAATTTAGTGTTTATATCACAGGTGGTACAATATAAATATTATCAAGGTAAACAAAAGTAAAAACCATAATCAGGGTAGCAATCGCTCCTTTTCCCTTTCCTTTCTTAAAGTGAAGCTGCTACTGTTAAAGTGAAACAGTAGTAGTATTTTCAATCAATATTTTTTCGTTATTTTGTATGAATCTTAAAAGATATATCTATCTTTTAAGATTGCATTGATATGCATACACATATTGCTACAGTTTAATTGATCTTTTTAAGAGGAAATATTTCGTGAAACATTGCTTTGATATAACTCTTTTGGTTTAGGCGGTGCACGTCAGTAAAGCTCAAAGTAAGCTAATTTTTTTCAGACTTCATCAAAAATCCTTTCAGCCAATTTACACAAAACTTTAATGAATTATACATCTAAGCCTTCCTCATGAAACACTTGTCCAATCCACACACCGTCCATTGGTGAAAACCGTATTAAAATCCGTTTTTTATAATATGTAATAATCCTACTAACATTTTAAACATGAAGGTTTGTGAGGATGTATAAAACTACAGAACTGATTGCGATGAAACTTGGTATGTAGACAGATAGACACCTGCATTAACGCATAGACTACTTTTTATCCAGATATTCTCACGGCATCGGTACTTACGCGGGTGAATCCACGGGGTGCAGCTAGTGTAGTAATATATTTAAAAATGTTTCGATTTGGAGTTTCACCGACATTGAATTTGAATAAAGTTACTCTGCTGCTCTTCTGGGTGGCAAAAGTAATATAGCTTCAATTATGCTTATCGGGTCATAGAACTACTGAACTGGTGGAAATAGTTGCGAGCGGTCAAACAAACACACTTTCAGCTTTATAATATTACCGTATATCTTTACCGTTTTATATATTTTTCAAAATAGTTATTGTTCAATTAATACCTACTTTTATGCTCTGTAATGCATTAGTAGTATAAGATCCCATTCATCGTCAATAATTTAAATCGTGATTCTTTTGTAGTTAAGAAAGTGTAGACGTGGCTTTATTTATTCATCAACATCACGAAAATGTATTGGTGGCAGTGCAAAAGGCTCGTGGGACCCTTAATACTCACTTGCATGAATACTTAATTGGTTGGAAGATTAGCGTAGGTACTATGAAATGTCGAATACAGAACGTCACTATCATACGCCATATCTGGAAGTCACACTAAATAGTATGTTATCGACAAGTAAACAGATCTTGAAAATGATAAAAAAACTGCAAATAATCTCAATGTAAATACTAGCAATTATTTTCAAACTAAAATACATACATAAACCCACGTCTTTATCCCCGAAGGGGTAGACAGAGGCGTATTAAACACCCACACCCACGTAATAGGGGCAAGCCTTTTGCCACCAACCGGAAATTTCGAGAATTAAATATGGGAAAATTGTTAGTGTATTCAAAGGGAAAGGTAGACAAGAAGAGAGGCAATAGAAGGTAAAGGAGGAGGCTTATACGGATGAATTGGGGGGCGTAAGGAATAGCGCGAGAAAGTCAGGGTCGCATATCTGTAACTTGGTCTGGCTATTGTCGCGAAGTTTGAGCTATTACAGAAAATACAACATGACCTAAGGATAAGTAACTAGTACCACATGATAAAAATAAAATAATATGCATTTTCATATTTATAAGGCAAGTGCTACGACTACGACGTTTTCTGCAAACTTCTATATGACATTGTTGGAAAACACGCTAAAACCACTAATATCGTAGGCGCTTTGTGCCCGGTTGTATTTAGTCCCACCACAAGCCAAGGAATGTCCAACCAATTCTTGAGCTCTTAACTGATTGTCACATTTTCAATTTCTATGCAGAAACTGAAAATGTTTGCTTTTTTTAGGAATATGCATTTTAACTAATAATAATAATAACATCTTGAGACGTCTCCTACACGGCCGTCTGATACCAAACTGGGAAGGCAAAGCTTGCACCGTGGTAACAAGACTACTGATAAACAATAAGTGATCTATAGTCGTGGATATTTCATTTCAGTGACCACCAGTGATAAAAATCCTTTTAATATGTACTAAAAGATTCTTGTTTCTTATCATTGTCTATAATAATAACTGGAGTAAGATGGCTTATCTGGTGGTAAGCCTAGCAGTACTTAGCATTATGGGGTCATTGGTCGCTGATGTCAAACTTTGACTACATATAGCGAGTATTACCACTTATAGTATGTCAAACAAACATGTTGTTTGCCACCTGAATAGAATATGAAATAAAATAATACACTTGATTGTATATTGACTTCTTGATTGTAATATAACCAAGACTGAACTATTTAAGTTGAGATTTGAGTTCAGTCTTTTATTTTCTAAAGGAACTGTAAAATTCAATTAAAATACTTAGTAAAATAGAAAATAAAAAATCATTTTGGAAAATTTATTACTGTACATATGTTACTGTACATATCATTTATAAGCAAATAACTAAAATTTATTTTAGTTATTTGCTTATTAATGATAAATACATCAAATTCTTAGCAAACATGTAACTTCTATAGGTCTACAAGAATCTCATAGCACAAAAAAGTAAAAAATTATGATTTTCGTTTGGTAATATTAACCGCACCTGTCATGTCATCGACAAATTTACAAGTAAGTTGGAGTAAGTGATCTTGATACTTTTAGTTTTTTTATTCATTCTTATATAATTTTCACTTCACTGCAGATGTTCCCAGTACCACTGTGTGGTGCTATGGTGTGTTTTCTATACGCCTGGTAGAAAGAGGAGTGAGGGAAAGAAAAAAATCAAACTTGGACAGTTTCAATTTAGAGTTGATCAGAAATAAAGTAAAATAATTCTATTTTCAACGAATATAAATTCCAACAGTAATGAAACCATTACAAATCTTGCCACAAGATATTAACTTCAACGAAGGGAGAGAATAATTAGGTAATTTTGAGTAAGTACCTACGTACTCAAAATTACTTAAGTATAAAAAATATGAATAAGTTGTAGTCTGAATAACCTGATTAATTTTAGTATTTTTAATTTCAGTTTTATACTGAAATAGATTTGTTTTGCATAATTATGTCAAGTGCAAATTAAAAAAAAGAATTTTGATTTGAAAACCATCAATTTCATATAAATTTTGACGTGACAACGTCTTATAAATTGGTTTGCCGGGTGACACTTCAAGAAACTGCGTTACGCTCCGCTCACGTTATGCGCTCACAATGAGAGCGAGTGAGAGGCACGCGTCCCTTCCACTCGGGCATGGTTAGCCCGCCTAAGAGCGAGAGAGACAGACATAAAATGTTTTAAATATAATTCTTTGTATAAATAAATGTTTTAAATTGTTACTATTATTTCATCCTTCTTCCTACTATACGAATGAATATTCACATTAAAATTATTTTACCACTCAAAGTCGTTGTCACGTAAAACTTTCGCCCGTATACCGACTTTACAGGCAACCAATTTTTTTAATATTTATAATGGTCCTTCGATCCAAAATATGGGGCAACTTATTTACCTTAATCCTACCAAATTAAAAGACTGGAAGAAAGACTTATATCATCTGATGAAGAACAGAAAATGTAAGTGGAGTTTTTAGAATAATTTTCTTTTTCTGAATATAGCTTGAAGATTTTGAATTTATTTAAATCTGAGTTTATTTTCCTACTAGCCTGCTGCCCGCGGTTTACCTAGCGCTCTTTTAGGAAATCCTATGTCATCCTTTGTATAACATTGATGGTTCTCGAGAAGGACGTTCGTCTATGACAACGACTGAAGATAACGTGAGTACTGGCTAATGATAGACGTTGATAGAAGGGTGACATACCAATAGATTCGGGCAGCTTTAGGCATTGGTATACCAAGTTAAGTATAAAAAGTTTTACATGAACATTTAGCGTCAGAAAGGTTTGTACTAGATGGATACCTCATAATTTGACGGAAGATCAAAAACGCCGTCGTTTGGATTGGTGCCGCTCAATGCTTGAAAAGTATGACTCGAATCGTCAAAGGTAATGAAAGCTGGATATATTGTTAAAAACCCGAAACCAAAAGCAAAAGACAATCTGCGCAATATATGTTTCCATTCGAAGATTTGCTGACAAAAGTAAAGAAGGGCAGAAGTCAAGGGAAAAAGATGTTTGCCTCGTTCTTTGGACTGACGGGTCATTTCGCAACAATCATTCTAGAAGATAAAAGGACTACTACTGCAGATTGGTATGTCAGTCATTGGTGCCGATTCTATTGTAACACTCACTAAACTAAAACCTGACTTAATTTCTTCATATGAAATCAACCTTGTCTTCTTCGTAACAAAGTCTATTTGTTACTAGCATCTATTTCTCAGCGCCACTAAATTTCACTAAAACGTGTCAACGTATACTGAACTTTATTTCCACGCAGCGAGAGTCCTCATTTATTCAAATGCCGTATAATTGCCGACTAAAAACTTGTTCAAAACGAAGTAAGATGACGTTATTTTAATCGACACCTACGAAGACGCATACTAAAAACACAGAGCAAAAGAGATGGCATTCAATGGATAGCGGTTCTCGCTACGTGGTATTAAAGTTTATTTAAGCGTGTTAGACTTTAGTCGACAAATAAATTGCTTATTTCGATAGCGACATATGTTAATTACTTGTTTAAATTTGAAATAAGACCTTGTTTCGAAGTGTACAAGGTTTACAGCTTGTATGAAGAAAATTTAGTCAATTATAGTTAAGAGAGTAATACAACAGAATTGACACCAATGTCTACCAGTTGTCTTGAAAAATGTAAGACAGCAGCGCCCAAGAAGCAGGATCCTCCTCCAACACAACAACGCTCCAGCTCATTTTGCCAGACGGACTTTCGAATATTTGTCTATCGAAGGTGTGGAGCTAGTGAGTCATCCTCCTTACAGTATTGACCTGGCACTTTGTGACTTTTATATATTTCCAAAAATCAAAAAAAAAAGATAGATAAACACAAAGATAAATTTAGAGGAATTCGTTTTATGAACCCTAAAGAAGATTGGGCTTCTTTAGGGTTCATAAAATCGAATCGAAAAGCAATAAAAATATTAACAATCTCCTATATCATTCCGTTTTTATTTTCTAAAAACTTTAAGAGTGACATACCGGCGCAACGATTTCTCTTATGTACGGGACATACGAAAAATCGTTGCCTCAGCATGTCTATCCCAGAAGTTAGTTGTTTTTTCACATAACTTCTCATAGCGATACCCTAGCGTAATTCAATTTTTTCGCTAACGCCATCTCCTGCTCTAATTTCTAGTTCTGCATCGCACGTTTGCACGTTTCACGGAACCTATTAAATCCGTTGGTTTAAAAACCGAATGTGGTTGTTGTCATGTTAAAAGTATGGGACCGTGGGCATTTTCCTTTCCAGTATAGAACATTTTTATCAATGGTGGCTACAGCTATTACAACTTTACAACCTTACTCTGTCTAGTTTCTACTTTTTAGCTACTCTTAAACCCGAATTGAAGGTCGTCTTAAATCTTGCGTTGGGTTTTTAGACTGAGTTATGGACTTGACTTTCTAGTTCAGCTTTAACGAAGCCCTCATGCGTGCTAAATCAGGAGTTTTTGTGTGAATGTTTTGCTCGTTTTCATAAATATTTGTTTTTTTAAGACAAATATGCGTGGTATTACTTCTGACTCGTAAAAAAGTTCGTGAAAAAATCCGGTCAAACAGTTATCCGTTTCTTATCTAAATGTGACCTTACTATTAATATGACAAAGTCTTTGTCAAAAGTCAAAAGTAAAAAAAAATCGGGGTAATTGTGAGATACTATGGGACGTTGCATGAACAACGTTAATTGAATATGGAACTATATTTATAAAGCGTGTGGAACCACGGGCACAGCGTACCGAAGTACGTCGATAAATAACTAGCTTGTTTGCATGTTTGGCGCCAACTCGAAAGTTATTTAGGTGGGTATTTACATTAATGTAGGGTTAAGTTAGCCTAACAAGTTTATTTTTTAACCGACAAAAAAACGGGGGAGGTGAACCCGTGTTTTTTTTGTATAATATGAAGGAACCAACTATAATACACATCTTAATAATAAATATTAAAACTTACAGATAAAAAAAATAACCTATGTCATTCAATCCAATTTCCCTGGTATTGTATACACTACGAAATTTGATATGGCGTACTTACCAGTTTGAGTAAACAGCGATATTAATGTCACTTAAAATAGTTATATTTTTAAACTATAGTATTTAGTGATTCGAGAAAGTTATTAATGTAATAGTTGAATGGAGACCTTTACACTACCAGCTGCTAGTATCACAGTAGCTTGACCAAGTTCTAAAATCAACTTACTACCTAGACAGGATAGTTGTTCACAGATAATATTAAGCTCTGACGTAAAACATACTACAACTTCATCATTCTGGTTACTACAGATTGTGGAAATACAGTAACTGTAACCTTGTAATGCTGGAATTACTGGGTTATGTAACAACCAGCACTCAGGCAAAATGAAAACACTCTTTTTGTTTTACTTTGTTTTCATACTGCTCAATAGTAACAAAAAGCTGTATTTTTTTTTGAAATACTTCGAAAGTTATTAACATTAAGCTCTCAGTTGGATTATTTATTAAATTACTACATTCCGCAATGCCGTGCATGCAATATAATACACACATAGTGATTCCGATAATGAAATATTATTCAATTCCCTCACTAAATCACCCGTGTGTTTGTTTATTCGGACATAGTCCCCACGTCCGAATAAACAAAAAGTGGTAGGTACACTTAAATACGAGTATAAATCTTAGTCTGCAACGCATATAATGGCTCTTAGACAATTTTAGGTTGGAGTCCCACCATGAAAAGTTGTAATTTTTTGGTATAACAAAACACTAATTTTGTTGTCCAATTGTCAAAAAATCAGATATATTACAAAGCCATATCCACAGACAAGTATAATTGCATTTGCATAATTATCAAACGTAACAAATACCGTAATATTTACAACAATAATTGTACTCGCATAATGGCAATGGATTCCCATAAGGCTATAAAATATTATTTCACAAAGTGCTATATTGCCATTTTAGGAGTTCCAAAAGTATAACAAAAAGTTCCAAAAGTATGACAGTGATTGCCATTGGCCTACTATTCTTGCGACGCCGCATGACACACCAGTCGCAAGCGTGCTGTCTACTTGCGTGAGTAAGATTCTAAGTGGAAGTCATCCGTCGTAACACAAACCAAAATGTATGGTAATGCTGTATTGAAAAAACTGAACTACGCGTTACATCAATTTAAAATCTGTAAACATCAAAGGCCATACATACTTTTTTAAACCGTCCTCATTGTAGCTAAACATTTGTAATAACGTATATGACAACAAAGATAGGTTAATTTTTAACCAAATAGTTAAACCAGTACTTTGCACATTTCTGTCCTAGATCATTAAAATTTTCTTTATAATCAAAACTACATAACTTTTATTAAGGCATCAAGTTAACTAATTAAATACAAGTGAAGTGCAATATTCGTTCCAGCGAAAGATTTTAATTGAGTGATACTTTCAGATATTTTACGTTAATACTGATCCAATTTTGTATTTCTATTGTTACGATTTAAACGTAATATTATGGATTGCATTTGCCGGATATTTAAAATACATTCAATACTTGGTTAATAATATGTGAAAAATAACATATTAACAGATGTACCTAGTTTTGCTGAACTGGTTACATTCACTGTGATGGTATGCTTGTTTTAGCAAAACGAACTGAAAAAAATACATATTCAGGGACACATTGGAAAAGCCTATTAAAAACTAGGCTATAACATATGGACGGTGATAATCTTATATAAAAACTATCCTGGATCACGCCTCATTCGTATATTGTCATATCTCATTATTCGAGAAGTTCCTAAGTAATATATAAGTAATGTTTTTTTTTTATATATCAGCTAATCTTTACGAAAAAACATCTTGTTTTTAAATGACCGCTGCTACATTTTTATTTACAAGATACTTTGCTTCAAAAACAAATTTATAGTGCTAAATAAGCATAAATTGTTAGAAAGAAAACTTTTGGAGTTAAAATGGATCATTTTCATATTAAATATTTAAAAAAGCCAAACACAGGCAAGAACAGGATGCGGCGCGGGAACTTTTTTTATTTTTAAAACATATAGTGGTACATTTAAAGTTGTTTTTATTAATTACTTTTTGAAAATGATATTCGGAAGGTGGCTTCCGTTCTCGTCAATACATCGGGAGAGTCAAAATCTCCTCATGTCAAACCATATAATTTTTATTTGATTTATTTGTAAATATATCAATAAATAAAATATATGTAATATATCATAAATATATGTGAAAATTTATCCGTACGTATTTGTAAATTTGTGTATTCATATAATAATGTAGTATATTAAAATAAATTGTATTACTTTTTTCGTGATATTTTTTTCTCATAGTTAATTAAACTTATTGATTCTGAGGTTGTTTGTTTTATATTAAGTAATTTTATGTTATCCGTTTTAGATTAATTATCATAGATAATATTTTTAATAGTTTTCCATAAACTTTTAGGGTTTTTAGCAGATATTTCAAGTAGTTTTGTCTCATATGTCCTTTTAAGCTTTTTTATTAAATTATTGCAAAAGATGCGATACCGCCTGTACGTGATTTTTAATACATCATTTTTAGGGTCTTTATTTAATTTTATTTGCATTTTGTTTCTATTTTGAATGAAGCGTAGTATACCAGTACTTTTAATAGTATCTAAGTGTGAACTGAGAGAGTTTATAAATGGGACAGCATTCTCAAAGGACGGAGATCTGTAAATACCAAGGATAATACAATAATTTATATCAATTTGAAGACTTGATGCATCCCGCATCTTAATTTCTGTAATGTTTTCCTTAATTGTATTTTTAATAAAAGCAACGACCCCATCATTTTGGTTAACATAATTTGTTGTGTAATGCACAGAGTAACCATCAATGCCCGGGATAGGTCTTCCTTGCTGCAGCCAACATTCTGTGAGAATCATGACATCTGGTTTAAATTTAAGAGAAGTAAGATTAACATTGAAATCGTCTAAATTGCTATAAATACTCCTAATATTTTGGCAAATTATAGTAAAATCAGTGTTTTTAGTATGGAGGTGATGGTGGATGGTGTATAAAGTTCCTCAATATTGCATTTAACGGCCGACGCCATTTGTAGTATGTCAAGATCAGTTATGGTATTAAGATGATTATTATTCATTATTATGTTCTAAACAGATTGCTTTCCTTATCCAATATAATTTATGTGTAGTAAAAATAATTACTAAATTGAATTTGACATAATGGATTTTTGAGGGCTTAAGTATACTATGAGTTTGTGGGGTCTGAGATAAAAAGGTGTTGTAAGTGTATTTGCTTGTGTATATGTGAGTGTGTAAATTACATCTTAGGTTATTTTTAATAAAGCGTAACAAAATGTAAATATAAGAATACAAATAAAAATTATTAGCTAGTCATGCGGCATTCAATAATTCAGTACATTGAGCTTCGGACTTGATAGTAATTACTGGCGAGTTTTCACTTTTTCTAATATATACTTTTCCGTAAGCCGTCCAGCAAAACTTAAAGTTTTTACTTTTCACGAGATCGCGTGCTAAAAAATGTAAGCGAGCTGCTTTATTTGTGAGATTCTCGGACATAAAGATAGGGATGTTCTCATCTTTTTTGAAGCCAAGATGTTTTGCAGTTAGCTTCGATTTATTTTTACGATTGAAGATCTTAGTCATTTTTAACATTTCAGTTTTTATAATAGTTGAAGATGTTTCTACCACAATAGGTGTATTTTTCGGGCCGTCTTTTTACCGCGACCTCTATACATGTCTGTTAAGTCTTTTTAAATTATAATCGACATATTGTTGTTTTCCGACATAGACGCGAACGAAGTTAGGCTAGTAAACAAAGAAATATCTGGCTAACTGTTGTAACTAGTAACTGATGATTCAAGGGTATATGCGACTTATGCCTTCATATGAGCAATCACCTTCTGAGTGGCAATAGTGCACAAGAATATAATCTTATCTTTGGGCAGTATATTTATTTTGCACATTGATAGATTGCATACGGCAGTTTACTAAATAGACTTAAAGTGAGTTTAAAATGTGTATGAAATTTGCTCAATAACACAATATTCTCTACAACTAAATAATTAAATACGCAAACCAAACACGCAAGCGCATCGCTCACGATGCGTCCCGGTGAGAAATAGTGCAATATGTTCTACAGCATATCCGGAATAATCCTAGAACGAAGCGATGCAATTTGTCTGGGAGCCCCTCTTCTCGTGCCCACATATCTGTAAGTTAAAGAGGGCTATAAGATTCACTAAACCATGACGTGGGCATTGTTTTAAGGACATATTCCACGAATGTAATCATATGAACGACTAGTCTAATTACTGTAGCCGTGTTATTTTATATGCATTTGCATACGCGTGTCGTAAAAATAGTTTAAGTTAGTTAAGTAAAGTTAGTTTTCGGCAATATTGCTGCGCTGTCGTGTCAAGGCAAAATATTATAATCTAAAATACAGTGTTTTGGCTTTATTACGTTAATTTTGCTCTACACAAGGTATATTTTCTCAAAACCAACATTTTCATAATACAGTGTTTTGCCTTTTCACGACAGTGCACTATCAATAGGCAAAGCTGTCTTATACTTTTGTAATCAATCTGAAATAAAAATATTGGTCAAAAAATTGCTTACAAATAAACAATTAATTTATGCTTAAATAAAAACCATATATCAAAGATAAGAATGACCTTGATGGACCTCTTTACGTTTTTCATGTGGGATATACAAGTGTTAGTGTATGCCTCGATGTATGTACCTTGTGTACGTAAACAAATTCTAGTGAATGATGTCCCTGAGGTCGTCTATATTTACCCCAAATATTGCGTTGAAAAACTTTGCATGTAAGAATGAAATTTAACGCGAAATTTGGCTTAAAGTAATTCTAAAAAGCCAGTGAAATTTAATACAAGCATAGTGAAAGTTTCTATTGGATAACAAGTGGTTCATTGAGATCTCCTGTGATGAGGACCCTTGAAACAAAAATCGACTCATAACTTTTTAACATATCGTTTTTTTATTATAAAAGTAATAAAAACGATATGGATATGATATGATAATATTATAATATTAAATAATAAAAGAACATACCAGGAACACTCAAACGAAGTCGCAGACAGCAAGCACTTTGTAAAAAAAAAACTCGTAGGCCAAAAAATTTTGTCACACACTAAAGATAGCAAGAATAAGCATCCGTTGCTTCTTACAAATATTAAGAATGTATGTGACTCAAACTGTAACTGTACTGTTAACACATTTTCATCCCACAACTAAAGCATCAAATTACCCAGAAATAATCAAAACGTTTGACCCAAACTTCTCAGTTAATAGCACTAATATAATATATTGTGTTACAACTTCTTACAACAAAATTATAGTTCCGAGCGTAGATTCAGATAAACTTTTCAGTCACCTCAACTATAAACCTTCAGTTTTATTCAGTGTTAGAAAAAAAAAAACTTTTTAATTGCATGTTTACATAAATTAGTTGAGCCAAAGTAACACAAACAAGGTCCAAGATTGTGTGAAGAGTTTTAAATTAATTCATAAAACAAATTTTAGTAGAAAAATGTCAACATGAAAGCCTTCAGGCGTTTTACTTGAAGGTTTTAATCAAACTCTGGTTGCTTTAGCTCCAGTTACTTTTTTATGAACTTGATGTAGGGCATGTATTAACAATTTGGCTCAAAACTTAATAAAATTGGTCTGCAATGGTTTTAAAACTTTGATTAGGTATAAGGTGTGCTATAATTTTTCAGAAAAAAAAAAACATGGCGCCTTTGTTAAAAATAAACTTCAATTAGTTTTTTGGCCGGGCAGTCAAGTGTTCGATTCGTCTACAAACCACACCGTAACGCCGACATCCGACTCTATTGCTGAGAATGGTGTTATACATGACAACGAGCCACTTGGGGCAACTATTTCTTACCATCCTGTACACTTGAAGGAGAGTACCATCTTCCCTTCTTAAAAGACCCTGATCCAATTGCCATAATAATCAAGATGTTTCAGAATCGGCTAGACCTGATTATATTGAACAAACATGACTTTAAATGCTTTTCACGATAATCAGATAATAAGTTTATAAACACCTTTACTAGTACTACCTAGTATTTTACCACACGTATTTCGATTACTAATCTTAAAAAAATAAGATAATATTGATATATTATAACAACATAAGCTCACTAAGCCGAACAGTTCCAAAGTGGGATTAGTTACCAATAAATCATACAACCCAAATCCTCATGGTTAAATACACGAAAGCTAAAGGCCCCAACTTGTTCTGTATCAGGTACGCAACTAAAATAGACAACATACAATAGTGGTACTTACTAGCTACTTTAAGGAATATCACACAGTAACAAAGACTTTGATTTAAAGGGTATTAAGATATTCGAGTGAAACTATTCTAACTAATCCTTACTAATATTTATTTGTATTCACGTTTCTTTTTTCGCTCTCAATTGAATTGGCTTTCGAATCGTCAGCAGTCATTTGCGCGCCCTCACCATTCTGTATTTAATTTTCAATGCATCCACTTCTCCTTCAAATATCTTACCTCCATCTTCTTTTAAATAATTTTCTTTTGATTATGTTCCAGTCATTCTTCAGCATGTGTCAATTCTTTTTTGATTACCTATTCAATCTGTCCTACTCTGGAACGCTCTACTGCAGGAAATCAGGATGGTAGCTAATCGCCTATCGTTTAAAGCAAAGGTTGGTGCTATCCTATTTAGTAAACTGGCAGTCATCAGAGCAGTAGCACTGTAATGTATTTATGTATCTATAATAAATATATATTCATGTAAACCAATTTTATGACTTAAAGATATTGAATTGAAATTAACTTTTCCATTTTTTTATTTCTTCTTCTCTTAAGACATTCATTCATGTGCTTTTTAATGCACCTTCTCACTCTTCTCATTTTAACACCACCCTAAGGTAGACTGATAGAGAATGCCTTTGGCCTTTGCAGACAAATACCTAATATTATAAAGGGCGTATAAGTGTGTATAAGCTTTTATTTTGGCCTTGATTTGATAGTTCATATTGCTAAAGAAAATGATATAAACTTACTTTTGTACCAAAATGTATATTATTATAAAGTATATTTCAACATCAAAGGAAAGAAGGTTATGTATTAAATAAAACTTTTTTTTTAATTATGTTTTTATTCAGACTCATATGTTAATAAAATGAGATCTAGAAACTGGGCAGGTGGATTAATTGTATCCCGGTACCTTGCCCAACTTAAAAACCGAATATCAGTCACAACGTGTGCACAGCAACCTACTGTTTTACGGCCCACAATTCAGTTGCAATGATGTTTTCGGTTTGACATGAACGACATAAAATTCTAATCTAGTGTTGTAATAACAGTTATTATTAATCGATTCTATATTAATCCATATGCACGTTTTCAAATTATTCTGTTAAATAAAGCTAAAACACAAAGCAAGTGGGACGGGCTTGATGACAATTGTGTTTTGAGAGCTTAAATGTTGATGAAAAACTTTATCATATCGTGTTTTATTCGTCACGGTAGAGGACCAGAATCGCTCTTTTCAATCGATTGCTTAATCGATTTGATTGTTGCTTTCATCGAGATTTGTACTGACAACACTGCAAGCAAATGAACCCAAATAATATAATACCTCTCGTAATTAATTACTTTTTTAATAAAAGGTTTTACTTCTAATAGTTTATACAACTTTTTTTATTATTATACATTATCTAAAATAAAAATATTGGTACATTTGTTTTTCTCGAAGGAGCCTGTTCACGAGTGGCCAATTTAGGACAATCTCCTTTGCGTGCAGGTTGTCAAGGATACAGAAAACGTCTTTCATTCCGAGAAAAGCATAAGCATAGTTCCCGAGGAATAGAAAAATAAATTTAACGCGAGCGATGTAGCGAGCAAAACCTAGTTATCTAATTTTTTTATACGTATTTTTTCAATAAGATACTTTGTTGTCTCAGGGCCGTCGGAGCTACTTCTAAAATATGTGTCAGTGTGGAGATGGTTTTTAATGTAACATTTTTGAAGGCTAAAAACTGACGTAGATATTGTTTACTTACACTGGCGATTAATATAATATGTATTATGAAATGGCAAGCTCTATTTTGAAGATTGACAAGTGACCGCTATTACTAACTGTGAACTCTAACACTGTCAAACTACAACGAATGTTATAGCTGGCGCCAGAGCAACGATCACTTTTGCTCAAAACGGCTTCGTGAACGGTATCATTTCATATTGGTGAATCTAATTTTGTGTCTAATTACCATAAATCTAATATATGTGTTTATGAAATTTTATATTTATAGTTAATTTAAATAATTAACATCATAAATTATTTTTTACCAAAAGTTGTTGTGTTTGATTTTAGTATAATAAATATACAAAAATGAAACACACCAGCAATGTAATCATTACTAACCCTTTCGCTAAACCACAACTTAGCATGACTCTTAAGGCATTTTTTCTATACGCGTTTTTATTCGTATATACGTTTTGTGATTTTTAAATAATAATTTCGATATTGGGACTATATAGAGAACTTGACGATTGGTGGATAATAACCATGAGAAACGCCTTTAAATTTATTATATTTGTCAAGAACGATCTGAAATTGAAATATAATGGAAAGGATATAGATCCTTTCCATTTTTGAAACAACCTGAAGTATACTAGAGTCATCTGTGCATCAAGCTTTTCGACGTTGCTGTTGTTGTTACTTCATCAGAAATTTGCAATTTATGTCAACTACGTGGTTAAAGCATGCCTTCCGATTTGGTTCCTAATCAAGTAAAAGATGTTTTTAACACTGGAATCAAGCATATTTTGCAACAGATTATGCTCTCGATTGTTACCGGAAAATATGAGATATATTGTAGAATCTGAATACCTTTTTTACTCATACGATTTGATGATAGGGCCCACAGTCGAGAGCTGGCATTGTCAAGTATGATGAAAACTAAGCAAATTGAAAGTAGCACTAACCTTTCAATATTTAAACCACCAAAAGTTACCTATTTCTGCTATGGATTACACCTAAATTATTATGTGGCACGAGTATCGGGTTACAGCACCGCCGGTCCTTTTAGTTAATTATTTCAAAGCTTTGAAATTGGTGACTGTCCTAGATACAGACAATGTGTTGAAAAGATGTGTTATACTAGTAACAGAGCCGTCACAATGTGTAACTGACGCTTCTTTAACTTTTGGTTTTATTAGAACCAGGTTTGAATCACGAGCAGAAATATCAAATTTAGGACACAAAAACAGGTTTAAATTTTAAGTTTTTGTCCCATTTTACAAGCTTTATTTTCTTCGTTTTGTTTTATTGTGCTTTATTTCATTAATTTTAAATTAAAATACATTTTAAACTAGATTTTTCTATTTTTTTTGGCATACGGTTTAAGTCTGTAAAAATTGAAGACTTACAAAACTTCAAAGCGAGGTAGAGCCTTCAAGATGACACCCAATTCTAATTATTTTACCTAATTCGTAATTTGTATAAAATTACATAAATTGTGATACCTCTTGTGATAGCGTAGATCGAAAAAAGTTTTTTTCATACATGGACGGGACACCCTGCAGTACATGGCGTCATACTCAGTCACCGTCGCTGGCACGATGGTTACACTCGAAGGTATCGATACTTCGCGCTAAGTACCCGCACTTTTATTTTTCAATGTACCGTCTTTTTTAACGCAATAGTAAGTAGGCGCGTAAGATGAAATCATGCAGATCCTTTCCCACTTCTGATTTTAGCAAGCTAGGCAGAAATTATTAATTGAAAATATATAAAAGTAGATGGAAATAAATTTCACGTGTTTCCTTGATAACTACAGAGCGTAGAATGAGTGAAGAATGCTTTCGCACACCAGTATTTCTACAAATCGACATTCGCGAAGAAGGGAGTGCCTCGATCTTTTTTACTATTCGGCTAAAAAATATAGTAATATAAAAAAGTTAAGACGTTATAGGGTTTATGGAAAAAATTGGATAAAATACCCACATTGAGTACAATGAAAGTAATTTAGTTACCTTTCGCCCGGATAGTATAAAAGTATGGGGACTATTGGTATTGGTAAAGGGCTCTGTTTCCGCATTTAGACTCATAGGCGGTCCATTATGCGTTCAGATAGGCTGGCTAGTTGAGCCAGCCTAACTCCTTCCAGAAGCACAGAAGCCTCCTGGGGCGTTCACAGGCTTCTAGGAGCGACCTCGCTCCTGCGAGGATATTCGCCCGTTGTGTGGCCACTCCTTCGCACTCCAGGACGACGTGGGCGGCCGTTTCCTCCGCATTAAAACAGCCTCTACATAGAGCACTGTTTGTCGCATTGATGGTGAATAGGTGCCGGTTTAGGGCCAAGTGGCCCGTAATGGCACCTACAACTATTCTGATCTCAAGTCGGTTAAGACTGAGCAGTCTGCAGGTTAAACGTGGTGAGGCCTCCGTCAACACCAGTCTAGATTGCCTACAGCCGGGCGTATCAGCCCAGCGACCGTTGTGCGCTTCACGGGTTCGTTGCCTTACCCATGAGCGAAGTTGATTGAAGGGAAGTGGCAGCAATATAGTTGGCCCTGCCACTGTCGTTGCAGATCCATTTCTTGCCAGCTCATCTGCAGCATCGTTGCTGAGTGAATTACTATGCCCCCTGATCCATTGAAGGGTTAGCCCATTGACAGAAGCTAAACGGTCGAGTGTCTGGTGGCATTCGTATATAAGGCCGGAGTTCATGGTGTTGCCCTCCAGGGCTTTCAGGACGGCCATACTGTCTGAGAGTATGCGGATGTTATACTCCTTTATACCCCTTGACATGACCGCGGTAGCGGCGTAGGTTATCGCAACGCACTCACATTGTAATATGGAGATGTGTCGGCCTAGCGCCAGTGATATTGTTATATTCAAGTCTTGTGAGAAAACTCCGGCTCCAGTCCCTGTCCCCATCTTAGAACCGTCCGTGTATATCCGGACTTCGTTTATGCCAGATTGATCTCGGTCGCTCTCGTGTAGTTGTATTCGGTACCTTCTACCGAAGATATGTTGTTTAGGGATCTTATCGCATGGGGCAGCTATTAGTGGTTGGTATTCCACTAATTGGTTCCATAGTTTGGAATGAGGACCTTCTTGGTTGTACCATAGACCTAGGTGTTTGAGTCTGATGGCTGCCATTGCTGCTTCTTGTTGTATATATAGGTCTAGTGGCGCCAGATCTAAAGCTACTTCAAGGGCAGCTGTGGGTGCTGTGCGCATGCAACCAGTGACGGCAGCACATGCGAGTCTCTGGAATTGTTGTAGTTTGTTTCTGACGGTGCTTAGCTCTGTTCTCTGCCACCAGGTAATGGCACCGTTTGTGACGATTGGCCGTATGACCGTTTTGTACAGCCATAGTGTGATTTTTGGTGATAAACCCCAGCTTTTGCCGAGGAGTCGCTTGCATTGGGAGAAAATAATGCTGGCTTTGTTCAATTTTGTGTCCAGGTGCCTGTTCCATAGGAGTTTACTGTCTAGTATCACTCCTAGATACTTGACTTCCTTGGTAAGGGCTAGACGGGTGTTAAATAGTTTAGGTAGTCTTAATTCTCCTAAACTGCGTTTATTTGTGAACATGATCAACTCTGTCTTCGTCGGGTTCACTGTTAAGTCGTGTTCCTCACACCATTGTTCTACGACCTTCAAAGCAGAATTCATTCGGTCGCATACCACACTATCAAAGGGCCCACTGATGAGGATGGTCAGGTCGTCTGCATAGCCCACTGTGAGGAACTTGCGGTCATTGAGCCGAGTTATAAGCTCATTGACCACAATGTTCCACAAGAGAGGTAAGAGAACTCCGCCTTGCGGACAGCCTCTGGCCACCACCCCTCTTGTTGTGTTATTCACAGTGAATTGTATGGCTCTGTGTCTGAGCATGTTGTCGATCCATCCGGCAATTGTGGAGTTGACCCCATGCCTTGCCAGAGCTTGGCTGATACTGGTGAAGTTAGTTTTGTCGAAGGCACCCTCAATATCGATGAAGGTTCCTAGGGTTGACATCTTGTATTTTAGGTTGCCCTCTATGTATGAGACAACTTGATGGAGGGCAGATTCTGTTGATTTGCCCATTGAGTAAGCATGCTGGTTGGGGTTCAGAGGGTAGTTGACTAGTGCAGTGCTTCTGATTTCCCTGTCTATTAGTCTCTCCAGTACTTTAAGTAGGAATGATGTGAGACTGATGGGTCTAAATGATTTCGGTTGTGTGTAATCTCCTTTGCCGGGTTTGGGGATGAAGAATACTTTGACCTCTCTCCACTTCAGGGGGACGTAGCGGTGTGCCAAGCAGCTACCGTAGATAATCCGAAGATGATCTATCAGTGCCCCATCGCACCATTTTAGCAGGCCTGGGAAAATGCCATCTAGTCCTGCCGCTTTATATGGAAGAAAGCTGTTGATCGCCCATTGCACTTTATCGTGATTAATGATTTTGCGGGCAGTGGTCCAGTCAGGCTCACCAAGTGTATCTTCCTCACTGTCTTCCCATGTGTCCTCCTCGTTTGATATGCGACAACCTGGGAAGTGGGTTGTCATCAACAGTTCTGATGTCTCCGAATCTGTTTTGGTATAGGTTCCATCAGGTTTTTTCAAGAAGCCAAGACTGTGCATCCGTTCACAGCACATGATGTTTTTGACTCTATTTGCCTGATCGTTGTTCTCTATGTTAGTGCAGAAGCTTCTCCAGCATTCAGTTTTACTGATTTTGATCCGCTTCTTGTAGTGTTGTAGGGCCTGTTTGTATGCGTCCCAGTGTTGATCTATTCGTGAATTTTTGGCTTTATTGAACAACTTTCTAAGCTTACGCCGTTGTTTCTCCAGTTCCGGTCCCCACCAGTGTTGTTTACTGCATGGTCCCGTTCTGGGTAATGAAAGTGGGCATGTTTGTTCAAAGCATGTAATTAAGGTGTGGTAAGGTTATTCGCGTGGTTATCAATATCCGCTTTGGTCCCATGGGCATTCGGCAGATACGTATCTTTCAACCTTTCCGCGGTAATTAGCCCATACTTACGGACGTCCATTTTGCGAGGATTTCGCCGAGGTTCTGGCGGTGTGAGAATCATCTTCAGTTTAAATTTGATCCAACGATGATCCGAGCACGACGCCTCATCCGAAACATGCCAGTTCGAAATATCTGATGACGCGTGCTCACTAGCTAGTGTAAGATCTATAATTGTTTGGGCTCTCGATGTGACAAATGTCGGTTCTGAGCCAATGTTGATTACATTTAGTTTAGTTGTGAGTAGAAAAGAAACAAAATCCTTACCTCGTTGGTTGTCAGTCTTACTACCCCAAAGCACATGGTGTGCGTTGGTATCCGCAGCAACGATCAGCTCCAGTCCCTCTCGCTCGCAGTAACTTGCAAGTGCAGCCAGTTCCGAAGTGGGAATGCCTGCGTCACCCGGCAAGTATGCGGACGCCATCACCACTTCTGGGAGGCCTGAGGAGGGTTCCTTAAGTCTGATGGTAGTCAGGTCTCTAGAACAGAACTCGGTCATTAAGGTGGTACTCGCGTGTTTCGGTATAAAAATACATGTACGCGGGTTATCAATGGTAGTATTAAGAAGCAATTTACCTCCAATGTTGTATAGACCGCAGTATGGGGACTATGATTACTTCTTTTTTGAAGTAACTCGTCTCGACTCCGTGACTTTTTCTGCGGCTGGAGCTGTTTTCGGGGTGACTTCAGACTCTACCGTGCTAATGTCAAATAAAGAAGTGATCCGGCGCCTGGTGTTATTATATATGTAAATGGAACCATCTTTTGTCCAAAACTTGGAAATGCCGAACTTACTTCTTGCTCTCTGGCTGAACTCAAAGTTATTTTTTTTTTTGCATTTTTGCCAACCAGATCAGGCCCCCTCCTCTCTTCTCACTACGTATTTGTTTAATACTACCCCCACCTTCCCAACGCAATCGTTATTACGGTAGGGTCAGTATACCTGCATCTCGTTCCCCAAACCAAGGTCCCGGGACGCAGGGACCTTTATACGGGAGGTCTTACCTCCAACGCCATGGCGCCGGCACTATTTAAGGCTAGTTACCCGTATGCCTATGGGTCACAGGGAATCGCCACTCGTGAAACCACACTCGCAGCAACTGCCAACCAGATCCACCAAACCAGATGGAAGAGAGGGAGGTTGAGGCTTCTTTAATACCTCCCTTTGAGTTTCAAAGTTTGCCGTTCTCTTTTGGGAGGATTTCACCAAGGTGATAATAATGTTCTCAATAGAATCCGTGCTTTATGCCATTGTTACTTGTGTCATTGATGTTACATTGAAATTTGAAAAACACAAACACTGTTCTGCACTACCTACGTAGTGCAGTTATTTTTTTATTTTTTGAGAATTAATTAAGATAATTATACCTACTTGTTATACGTTTTGAACTTTAATGGGAAAGGAAAAAGGGACAGTTAAAGATAGTCACAGGCATAAGTTAGACTCATAATAATGGACCAAACATCTCATGGTTTAACTTAGAAGTGTTGTATGCTTATATTTCTTATGGTTAGGATTATGTACGAAAAATAGTATTTAGTTGGATCCGTATATTCGAGACATACTTAGACAAGCTTATCTTCTCGGCTCGAGCTCGACTCGACCCACTTGCGAGGCCGAATTCAGGAATAGGGTCGATATTTTATCATACAAAAAAAATATCGACCCTACTCCTGAATTCGGCCTCGCATTTCCTCGCATTCGAATTCAGGAATATCGTCGATATTTTATCATACAACTAAATTGGTACACAAGTAATGGATCAAACTGTTCAAGTATAGGCTACTTTTCAGAAAGTACATATACAAGGTTTTATCGTGTAACTGCACAACAGATTGAATAAGACAGAATAGCACGTAAGGCAAAATAAAGTCCGAGGGATACTTAGACTAGCTTATCTCCTTGGCTCGAGCTTTATAGGTTTATACTGGTCTGGCATAGTCTTTTATAACGTACTAGATGCCCCCGGCATGCGTTGCAATGCCTTTTTTTATAATTTTACATGAAAATTTATCGTACCTACAATTTTATTATTGTATTCGATTGCCATCTTGCAATCCTATTGCGGATCTGTGGATGGAACAGAATAATATAAAAATCGCGATTAAAAAATAGGGGTTCATCGTAGAGGGTTGAAAATTCAGGGTTGTATGTATTTTCTAATGCTGTATCATAAAAAAAATGTAAAAATAAAAAAAAATAAAAAATTAGGGGTGGACTACCCTTAACATTTAGGGGGATGAAAAATAGATGTTGTCCGATTCTCAGACCTACCCAATATGCACACAAAATTTCATGAGAACCGGTCAAGCCGTTTCGGAGAATTTTATATATTAGATTACATACCCGTACGGGGAAGTGCCACAAAAACACATTCCTGAATTTGTAGAGAGAGCACAGCGGTCGCTCATTAAGATTATGTTCTTAAAACCTTTTAGGTACTCCACACAACATTTGTGTATGCATAGTATACATACACACATATACACACATAAACACACACACACACACACACGCACACACACAGACACACACCCACATAAACAAACACGTGCACAAAACACATAACTTCTTAAGTTAAGTTCTTCTTAAGTCTACACCATTTGTTATTTTTTTGTTTTGGTTTATATAATATTGCAAATTACCTTGTATAGAATGTTTTTGACAAATTGAGACAAAGGTGATTATAATTATATTATTATAATTATATTAATTATATAAGGAAAAAGTGATTATAATTTTCTGTAGGACAGTCCAGCGTGCACTTGACTTTATCTACACCCAATAACCCAGTCTGAATGTCAAACCTTTCACCCTTTGAAAATAATTCGAACAAAATAAGCATTCTTTCACAATTGTCTTATAACATGAGATTCCAATGGAAAGGGCTCCGTTCTCTATATTAATTTATTTTGGATCTTTGAGCTTAGTATTTTTGCTTAAAATGTCAATACAAATAGATTGTGTTCGATACTTTGGGATTATGAGGTATTTACATATAGACAGTAATTGCCAATTGTTTTATTAAAAAACATCACAAACATTCATTTTTTTTTAAATATAATAAAGTACTATTAATATTTCCTTACAATTAAATAATATTGATAATGAATCAACTTTGATATATCTAACTGTTTACTTACTAGTACGTACAGAATATATATGTGGACTTCCTCTTTATTTAAAGAGCTCGGTTTATGGGTAAAATCCAATCCAGTATTAAATAATTATTTACTCAGTCTTCATATAATGAGAATCCAGATTGCTCATAACAAATCCAGTTCCACTATGGAAACACAAATAATCACAATAATTATGTATTTTAGAATGATGTTTAATGTTATTTTCTATATTTCCATGAAAGAGACTCCGCGGGAATGTAGTCTGTCAAAACGTCTTGAAACTCCCAGGCTGCTGTTTACTGTTTTTAATTGATGTGATTTTTTTTTTATTTCTAGCAATTTGTCGCCTAGTTTTACTTAACGTTTTTAATTTATTTTATAATCTTAAAATTAAAAATGAATAATTTGACAATAGTTAAGCGTAATGAATGACGATGAAATATGGAGTAATTTTTGTGCTGTTTCAAAAAGCCGTAAGGATTAATAAGTTTTATTAATGCCTAGTAACGTGATTATTACGTACTGAAAAATCCGCAAGTCCAAACCAATTTGTATATTTATAATATTGGGATTAATATTATAAATACACAATTTTTTTGGACTTACCAATTTTCGCATATTCGCATTTTCCCACCGTAGTGATTATAATGAGTAAAATCTCTGTTAGTTTGTTGTGAATTTTAAGACAAGTGTACAAACGACTGTATTATATAGTGACAAATATTAATATTAGTTACATTGCATACCATATAATTGAACCGAGTGAAAACGCAATGAACTGTGCATATTTAACTCAAAGCTGCTGCTGCATATTTTCCATGAACATAGACATTTCAAAGACCAGTCGCAAAAGTTCACGAATAAGTATCAAGATTTAATTATTTTAATGTTTAACTCTCATACTATTTCAAACCTAAGCAAATTAGTGAAAAATTTATTGTACCATGGGCTCTTACAGATGAACTAGTTTATATGAGGACGTAGGGTGCATATTTGGTACATATTTTATAGGTTTTCTATGATACAGAGACCAATGCCCACTTAGGTTAGATACTATCACAGACCTAAAGCATCATATATTAGAAGCATCACTGCGGTTGTAGTGATACACGATATTGTTTTAAGCGGAGGTGTATCTCTAACTGGTCCACTCAGTTAAAAACTCACTTACTTGATATAATTGTTTTCACCTCGAATCGTAATTTAATACCTAAAGAAGTATACAGTTATTCGCTAATAATTTAAAAATAGTACACGCAGTCATACAGGCTACGTACCCGTTGGACCTCCAAGATTAGACCTTATCACAAATGTCCCCGTTCGACTTCATTTTTAGGTCCCTTTGGACCCTCTTCAAAATATAATAGTCTAAGTGCCCATTGGACCTTCAAAAAAATATGTGTTCATTTCGTATAAGTTTTTGACGCGTGTGCAATAAAATTCCGTGTGGTAAAAGTGTGATAATCACAAGTAATACGAAACAAGGAAACGTTTAATTAAGTAACTGGTGAATATTAAATAACTTTATCTGATGCACGTTTAAGTGATATTATTTTCTCGTTTATTTCAAATCCTAAATGGTTTTCTTTTCCGCTAATTTTGTCACTATATTTCACTGAAGGATTTGTCTCTACTAATTATTCTACAATTATCTACCATATTGTTAATTTGTAAAATAGTCATGCTAGCATGCCACCAAATTATTATTTACATTCATTGCTTCATTTGTTTATACACATTGACTAGTCGGTGTAAAATGTATCATTATTATTAACATTGCTTATGATTAAAATAAGTTATTAATAATTATACGTTTTAGTCTTCTTTGCCACTTTATTATTATGTTATGGACACTTTTCAGAAGTTAGCTTATATTGTTATAGATTTTTCCGAATTTTCTTTTTGTTCTAGCTTAGTTTACTCAATTCATGGCCTTTTACCTTGTGGTAGAGTTACTCATTCCTTATTTCTTGCAAAATAATTAAATAAAAGAATATTGTAATGGCCTATTTCAGATTAAAGAAAAATATTTGTATATTAACAATGTCTCAAGTAGAACCAGTCTCTTCAACAAGTCGGCATAAAAATATAGATAAAACACAAGAGCTTTGTTTCGTGACATCTAAAAGAGGTGGTGAAATTCTACTAAATGATGATATTCAGTACTATAAAAAAAGAAAAAATAAAAGTGGGTCCTCCCGGTGGAATTTCAATTATAAATCGAAGTGTCGCGGCACTATAACAATCAAAGGTAATGCTATTGTGAACAAAATTAGTCATAGTAACAATTGTGTACCCGATCAAGCTGGCAATGAAATAAAAAGAGAAGTAAATAAGTGGAAAGTTGAATCTGGAGAAGGAGTTCTTCCATTACAAACAATATGTGATGAAGGCGTTAATCGATTGAAGGATAGAATAGAGGTCTTACTTATTGACTTAAGCATGGACTTTATAACAGTTGCAGAAAAGAATTTGGCATCGGTAATATTAAGCCAAAAACAGTTACAGATGTCGAAGTTCCTTTAAAATACAACGACTTTTTAATGGCTGACTATCAACAAGGTGCTTGAAGAATTTTAATATTTTCAACAAAGGAAGCAAGAGAAAAATTTAAAACGGTAAAACATTTTTCGCAGATGCGACGTTTAAATACGTAGTACCACCGTTTGTACAAATGAACAATATCAATGAAGATCTCGGTAGCACCGAAAAAAGCACCCATATTTTACCATTGATATATGCTTTGGTGAGTCACAAAAAAGAAGAAACCTATCAAATTATTTTTCAATTAATAGCATCGCAAAATTTATCTTGGAAGCCAGAAAAATTTACTACAGATTTTGAAACTGCGCAAATGAATGCTATTAAGTCAGTTTTCATCATCACTATGTAACGTTGGCAATGTGTAAAAAAATTGCAATATATGTTGCTTCCCTCGCTTTTATATGCACTGCTACAACAAACAAGCTTAACGGTGAGAAAGGTATTATGCGCCCACATTTTGAACTCTATTTCCCGTTTATATCGCCACTAGGTTCGAAGAGAAACCTAAGCCTAACCTAGCGGTAAAAGGAAGTATTTTTGAGTGACTTTGTTTTTAAAAGTACTTTTGATTGTTTCAGAGTTTCATCTGTAACATATGTATACATCTGTACATATAAATGTATACTTTTGAAATATTTGATGAGGTGACAAGAGAAGATAGAAGATTTTATGTGTGTAAATACTAATATAGAAAGTGTCAGAAATATAGCACACAAAATTTCTTTTTGTAATAATGAAGATCAGAGATTAGACATAGAAGATCAAGATTTTAGATATTCATAAGAATAAATTAAAGGTGGAGACTTAATACTAAAAGTTTCGACAAAAACGACAATTTTACCTCAAATTATTTACCCAAGTAAAATAATTTAGACTCAGACTGAAATTATTTGAGCAAATACATAAAATATATGAGTACCTAAGTTGGAGATAAAACTTAATAAGTTTATTATTTATTATATTTATATAATTTTATATTTTATTATGTATATTAAATTAAGTTATTTAATAGTAGTTGCATAATGATTTCACTTGTCTGATTACATAAATTGCTTTGCATGCGTAAACCTTAAATATATTCAGTACTATTAAATAATTTTGATTTAATTATAATACCTCTTATATCTTAAAAAAATATCACCACGTTTAAGATAGAAAATAAATGTACATACTATTGGTTAGAAATTACGGTTTTCTCAATTGATTATTCAGAAATCTCGGCAATGTTCATGTTAACATCAACATTGTACATACATAAATCACGCTACCTAATTCCGACCTCTGCTAATAACATGAATTGCTCGCAGTGAATGGCACTTGGTCAATCAGCTGTGAAAGCTGTGAACGCTGCGAATGTAACGTATTCCATTTATGGGCCTGATCGAAATTATAAATTTACTATTTTGCGTTTAAGAAACAAATACTTTTAAAAAACATGAGTTATTAATTTTAATTTTCAATTGCTGTTACAAAAATATTAATTACTTTAAAAAATGAAAAAAAAAACATGTGTTAACTATTCCCAATAAAGGTTTTTTTACAAAAATACTGAGGGATGTTGATGTTGATAATTAATCAACGTAAGGTCTTAATATTCAATATTTCCGTTTTTTGAAAGTACGGTAAAAATCAAAATTCTTAATAATAAGTGTGCTAAAATTAGCAACATATAAAAGTTTATTTATGAAATATACTGATGCCAACTAAATATATTTTACGTGAGGTAAATAACACCAGTGTTTCCAAGTGAGAGTTAAACTCGCGTGGAGGGATTCTCTCCCTGCAGCATGTAGTTATTAAAAGGCTTGTTAAAATTAAATACAAGCCGATTGAAGTTCAATAACTAGAAACTGATTTCTTAACAGCTACCACTTAATTACACACTAATTAATTATGACGTCGTTACTTGGTAGTTTACGAAAATGTGCATAAAACAATAGCATTGGCATGTTATAAAAGAGACTGCAGTGATTAGGGCTCTGTATACGTGAGAATAGCTTTTTATTGCCGATTTTCACTTCTTGATTGCGGCTACACAGAAAGCTCTTGTTTTTTTTTTTACCGATACGAAATTATTTGTTAACAAGTCCGCAAGGGTAATTGATTTAGTTAACAGATACGACAACATATTTCTTGCTACTAATAGCTTGCTACTTTAAATTGAATGACAGCAATAATTTTGTTTTGTAAAATAATGATGTGTAGTCTAAATCAGTTGGACAAGTCCTGTCGTCAATCGTTACTGAGGAAGTTAAAGTAACTTTGTAGCAAAGCACAAAGGTCAAAGGTTCAGTTGTTAAAACATTTCTTCTCATTTGTAACGAATATATGTGTTATAATTGTATAAGATACAATACGTAGACCTTGTCAAAATTCACGATGCACGAACAACAGGAGGCATAAATTGCGAAGCGTGTCGCCCGAACTTCATTTCTCCATTAGTACGGTCATGCTACCTTCGCTAAATTACATCCATGATGGATTGCGTGAGGCAGTCTATTATAAATTATATCCAGGCGCATTATCAATGCTTAAATTATAACAAATTATTCGAGAAACTATATTCTAATTTCTGAGTAATCATTCACTACATTTAAAAAATTCAATTTAATTTAATTTTAATCTTTCAGTACCGAGGTGCCGGTCAGTTACAAAGTGACGACGGCGTGACATCTGGTAGACCACCATGACTTTCACATGAAAAATTACTGTTTTTTTTTTGTATTTTTATAATAACATTGCTTCCCTCTATCTTTTTATCATAAAAAAAGGAGAAATATAAAGGTTTTATATTTATTTATACTTAATAAAGCTGTAGAGTTTTTACTTTTGATTGTTTGTTTGAACACACTAATGTCTGGAACAATTCGTAATAATATTCGTTTTTGTGTATTGGATAGATTATTCATTCAACATCACACTTTGACCCTTAGGAGCGCGGCTGAACCTTGCGGTGAACGGCTAATTAAAAATAAGAAGACGATTGACGATAGGTGGAGCAGTCCGCTGCTGGCTGAAACAGCTTACATTACTAGCCAACTGCAGGGCGTCCGCATCGCGCTGTTTTACTTATCTGACCACCTTACTATATACAACTATAATACTAACTTAAGTCTAAATTGTTATTAACAAAATAGACCTAAGTCTGAAATAAAAAAATAATAACAACTAATTAAATAACAGGTGTAAAAAATTTTAAAGTCATATTTTACTTTTGGCTTGCTTGCTTACAAAGCAAGCAAGCCAAAAGCCATTGAATGCACACATGTTCAAGTGTCACATTTGTCAGCAGTCTTTAGTTTCAAAAGACAGATATGACAGAGTTTTCTAGGTTGTTTATGTTTTCCTCCATCTTCTTCCCTTACATTTTTTCTAAACTGTTTCTATTGACTAGCACAGCTCTTTTGGTAGATATCAATATTACTATATTAATATTATAAATGCGAAACTTTGGATGGATGGACATTTGTTACTCAATCACTCTAGAATAATTTAAAGGATCTGGATGAAATTTGGCACAGAGATAGATAGGAATAGGAGACATAGGCTACTTTTTATCCCGGAAAAATGTACAATCCTTGACGGATAAATTTGAATTTCCAGGCACACGAAGTTGCGGGCAACAACCAGTAACACATGAGAATTTTACATTTAGCTTGTATATTAATAGAAAAAAATAATATCCTAAAAGTTTATGTAAATAGCAACGAGTGGTATGTCAGACAACTCGCGATCTTATTGCAGCCATAACTTGCGGAAAAACGCTGCCAGAAAGAACGAAACTACTCAAGACGTAGAGGGAAGCACAGGGCGATAGTACGATGCTAACATAAGTAACTGAACTTTTCAGACTCTTGAAGTGTCTCTCAGACCACAAGTCGGTACTTAAAGGTACAAAATATCACAAAATTTTATAGGTATCATATTGGTATCATTCTTTTAGTACCGGAGTACTGAAACAGTTAAATAAATGTATTCAGCTTTTCAACTAGATAAAAAGGTTTACTTTTGCAATTAACATAAATATTTAAAAGTTTTGGTACATTAATGGTGGTTGCAGTTTTGACTTACGGTAATTATACCGATTTTCAGAAAAAGTAAGGTAAGGATCATACCTTACCTTACTTTTTCTGAAAATCGCGCTTCGCTAAGTCTTTTATGATTTCATAATCATAAAAGACTAACACAGCCAGTGAGAGCATGCAAAACGTGGCTACACCTAAAATGGAAAAAAATTATGAGGTCACCCAGAAAGAGATTAATTTGATTCCCTTGCCGATAATATGTCATCTATTTAATTAACGTTGGAGATCCTAATAACCATAGACCTTGATTTTCGTTTTTTCTCATGTGAAGACAGTATGACACCTACTTAGAATGTGGCAAGCAGTAGTTACTAACATTTTATAATAATAATAATAATAATTTATTAGCTGATCAAAGGTCTACCTTATTGGCATGCAAAATTTAATTTCATTGATTTTTAGGTAAACTTCAATAGACTAAACATTAGAAAGATAATATTACATTTTTTATGGTATGGGGGAAAACGAGCAGATGGGTCACCTGATGGTAAATTACTACCGCCGCCCATGGGCACCTGCAACTCAAGAGTAACAAGCGCGTTGCCGTCCGGTGGTTTAAGGTGGGAGTAGGGGAAAAGGGGGGAGAGGGGAAGAGGAGAGGATTGCGGAGGGGGAAGAGGGAAGGAGGAGAGGTGGCAAGAGGGAAGGGTTAGTCCCTCCGGTAACCTCACTCACGTGGCGTAAAGCAATGCAAGCATTGCTTCACTGCCGATTTTCTGTGAGGCCGTGGTATCACCCTGGTCGAGCCGGCCCATACGTGCCGAATCATGGCTCTCCCACGAACATTTCACATTGTGCGTTTGCAATTGATCCGATATCAATTCATGTCTGTAATTACATATTTCATTGTCTAATTGCTGGACGTAAAAACAACTTTTAAAAAGTATTACCCCTGTCACCTCCAGACTTGAACTGCAAATGCTAGGAGCACAGGCTTCAATTGCCTAAAATTCACTTTTAAATTATTCCCTTCCGAGTCTTTTACGAAATAATTTAAATACAAATTAGATATCAACTCTGTTCCAGTAAATTTTTGCACTACGTAATTACTTATGGTAATGATGTTCAACGTTTGATGGATGTTAGAATGGGTTTTCTTAGAATCAAAATTCACAAAATGCTGTTTGTGACTAATATCAATGATTTGTATAGTAAAATCTTACTAATATAATAAAGGCGAAAGTTTGTGAAGATGGATGAATGTTTGTTACTCTTTGCACGGTTCTGGGTGAAATTTGGCAGAGAGATAGATTATAGTCTGGAATAGCACATAGGCTACTTGTGCGGTTCCCGTGGCATAGATTTTACCAAAATTTCCAGGCGATCGACATCGCAGGCAACAGCTAGGTTAACATAAGTCACAAATAAATAAAAAAACATATAATTAGACGGAACTCGAGGACATGGTAGTACCTATTTCATCTTACTTACTTACTTCTTTTGACCCAGGATCTTCAATCCTTGAATCCAGATACCTGAAAATCATCAGTAAATCTTTAACAGATGCATCTTATTTATTAAAGATACGCTGTTTTACTCCCGTGTGTATTTTGGGCATCCCCGAAATACACACTAGTTTCTGATGTGTAACACCGAATACAGTCGCGGCAGGGCGCATAACTTAGAGTCCCTGTGAAGTCCAAAACTAGTCAGGCATTCCCGAAATACACACGTGAGTAAAACCGTACCAATATATTTTATAAATATGAATACCGCTTATAAAAGTTTTATTCTTCTAGAAGCATCTCATAAATACTTTATCTTACCAGTACCCATCCAGCTCTTTAGATTTATGCTATATGGACCGAGCCAGTAGGCTCGTGATCCAGGTAAATTTCCAAATACTATGCTCCTACCAAGATTTTTTAACACGTTAAGCGCCAAGGCACCTCTGAGGCTAATGTTGTGGAAATGACTATTTTTTTTCTTGCATAAATGCCTTCTCCTGGTTCTAAAATACTATGTGAACTTGATATTTTTTTTTCCTATGCTTCTAACTGGTTTTTTTTTTATATATCATATAATATACACTGGCCCCAGAGACAGACTTTTAGAAAATTCAGTCTCAAAGGCCAAGTGATAGAAATAGAATAAGAAAAATAAATAAATAAAAAGGCTGATTATGACTGAAAACTAATTAGAATAAATAAATAAAAAGGCTGAGATGATTGTGCAAAACATAAATAATAAAAGGCTAATTATGGAAAAATAGAAAAAAAAGCATAAAAAAAGACTGATGGTTATAGGAAAATATGTAGAATAAATAAAAATAAGAAGAACAAATATAAAGGCTGATTATGACTGAAAACTAATTAGAATAAATAAATAAAAAGGCTGATGATTATTGAAATAAAATTGTAAATTACAAAGGGTTGTTTTTTTTTTCATTCTTAAAAAATCTGTAATTCCTAAACTATACAATATTTCTATACCCCAGATATACCAAACGATTTGTCAGGGCCAGGCCTACAAGATTGTTAAAGAAAATGTTCAGTGTGGTGTATATTCACCAATACACCAGCCTCTGAAGTTGAGTACTCGAGGTGTATAACTAGATATACACCGTCCTGTGAGCTTTCCACTAGGGTGTATATTACCGTATACACGTGGCGCTTAACGTGTTAAAGAACAAAATCCAATAATAAATTTATAATAATTAATTTGTCCCGAGGATCAAACTGACTAACCGATGACAACCTTATTACCTATTATTAGTAGAAATGCTTGATAGGCTGACTAAAGGTTTTTATATACATATGAGGTATGGCAACATCAGACACCAGGCAACAAGCCTGATGGTTGCTGTTTGGAAGTTGTATAAATCAGGATAAGAACTTTGAAAATCAATTGATCAGATGTTTTCAGAATCCATGACAGTTGTGAGTGTTGTATCCCCGAAGACATAGATAATATACTATATAGGGAATAGATAAGCCACTCTCAATCATAAGAGGGGGACAAAAAGTGTCAGTTGTGTCGATCGAACAACAGATGGCGGTAGTTCTTCGTTTTAAGTAATCTAGGGACCCACTACATGGCGCTATTTTTATGTATAACACCACCAAAATACGTACCTATCTAGACATACATGTATTGTTGTCGATACAATGGAGGTATAGGTGTGTATCTACTTATATATGTTTATATAAGATTTACTATAAATGAAACAGGTAATAATATATAAGAATTTATTTTTTTAATTTCTTTAAATAATACGACCTAGCCTGTACTTTAATTGGATCACTTTGGTCAAAATTGTCAAGTTTACCTTTTAGGATATTATTCACACGCTTACACCAACTTTGAACGACGATATTAATTGCCGTTTGTACAATGTGCTTAATCAGCAACGATTTATGTACTTCACAAATGATAATTTCAAAATTAACATCTATGTTGATCAGGTGTTCCATTTTTTCTTTTAGATACATTTCTTGTGGCGAATCTCTCAAACATAAGATTATTATTCCATATATTTGTTTTGTTAAATTTATGAAATCATCTTTGCAATAAATTAATGATCTTTTTGTGTAATCCCTATAATACGTATATGTCGCAGGATCGATTTCAAAATTAAAAAATGTATTTTTGCAAATTTGGCAATTTTTTATTTTTATGATAAAGCCTGCGACATACCGCTTAGCTTCTTTGTGAATAATATGTTGTGGATTATCGCCACAAGTTATAGTCGACAATTTTTTTATGAAATTATCGAAATTAAAAATAATGTTTCTATTTTGTGATGCACATTGGATTTTAATATTCAGGAGATGAGTAAGTGATTGCAAGTATTTACTATCGTCAACTTCACAATTAGAATTTACAGAGTGAGGTGAACATAGGTTATTAACCAAAAGTGTTTTGTATGCATTTATAAATTGTGTATAGGTAGGATTCGTATTTCGAACGCCATTACTGCGAATGCTACAAAAAAAAAATTCCAAGGGATCTTGGTTAAAGTTTCTTGTCAATAAATTGCAAATTTTGTGCTCTATTTTCAACACCTCCCACATTTCTAAAAAACATTCAATGTTACTTGCCCAGTTTAAAGTAGATGGTACCTTTTCAAACTGAATATTTAGCATGCCATCTCGTTTTTTGGATACAGTTTTAAATTCAATTGATTTTAAAATTGGGAGCATTTCTTTCCAGAAGCTAATATGAGGCGAACCTCTTTTCAGGAGGTACTTATTGGTATCCGAGTAAGTGTGTCAAGTTAAAAGAGTCAAATAGTTTGTCAAACATTAACAAGAACTTTGATGTATCTGTACACTCATCCGGTAAAATGCAGTGCCCTGAAAAGAAAGAAAATTGCATTTAATTTAAACTTGCACATTGAACATTTAATTGCCCGAAGAGATAGACAGAAGCGTATTAAGCACCCACATTTTGCCAACTATAATTTGATCTAGCAGCAGTAATAGCGGCAAGCCTATTACCGTCAACCGGGCACTTTGGAAATTAAAGATTGGCAGTATATTAAAAGAGAAAGGTAAGTAAGAAGAAAAGGCAATAGAGGAAAAGGAATATTGGTAACACGGATGGTTGGGGAGTGTGAGCTATAGCTTGAGCAGGTCAGGGTCGCATACTTTGCTCTCGAACTGGCTTTTGTTGGGAAATTTGAAAGTTAGACTTTTTCAGCTTTTGTCAGCTTAACTTTCTGGAAATTGATGGAGTATTATATTTTTTCCCTTCCCTTTTATCTGTATATCGCCTACATACTGAAATTCAAGACAAGACATTTCAGTGAGTCTGATGGTCTGGTCTCATAGTAGTCTAGTCGACAAGTTGAAAATGGTCTAAAATAGAGATACTGCTCTTAAAATTATGTGCGATAGCTCATTGGATCAGGAATGACGCCTAGAAAAATGTGCCAAAAGCGTGTAGCACATAAAAAATTGCAAACGTCATTAACACTTAAAGATGAAAAAAAAATGGCATTTGGTTTTTTGCCAATATTTCATAAACTATTAATATTTAAGAAATTTCAAAAAAAGATTCTGAAAGAGGAGAAAATTTCTAATAAAAAACTTCTAGCTTCCGGAACTCTATCTATCTCCATTATTTATAATTTTAATTTAGAGCTGAAAATGGGTCTCCGCGCGACATTTTTAGGTTGCGCGCACGGCGTCAAAAGCGAGTACGACACATTAATTAATTTATTTAAGGTATTGAATATATTTTTTTTTAATTTGAAATAATTATGGTATATTTTAAACACTATAAATAATTTATTCTTGTTGGAAATTTCACTTAAAGTTCATTTTTCAACTGGTTAAACGACTGTTAACCAACAAAATTTTCTCGAACTTCAGTCTTCATTGTAAATGAAAAAAAATGTTTAAATAATTGTCGTAAAAATTTTTCGCTTCATACAGCCTTTAGCAAGATCACGCCATAAAAGTTAAAAAAAAATACATACTTTGTTTATAATAATTTTTGTACTTGAACAGCATTACTTAGATTTTTCAGTTTTTGTTCAAGTACAAAAATTATTATGAACATATTTCTTTGGCATGCACCACTACCTCACAAAACGAGGCGGCGGTATACCACACACTTTCGCTCTGGACCATACACATAATAATGGTGTCCAGCGAGCCGCTATCCACGCTATTAGCCGCTGCAAGACAAAAGAGTGAAGTGCGGAGGCATACAGACGTTGGCTCCCGACTTATGCGACACAGGTACTTTCCCAAGCCGCCGTGTCCGGGGAGTACCTGCGTACAGTTGTTGACCTAACAATGAAAGTGAATAGGTTTCTTTTGGATAAGCGTGTACCATCTTCGTCTTCATCGTCACTTTCCATCAGATATGATGGAAGACAAACACCTATTTCAATCATGAATAAAAAAAGAAACGTTTTCTTATGGTTGAATTTTCTGGAACCATAGTTGCATGTTAAGAAAATTTCATACCTTTGAAATATGTATAATAATATATGTATGTATAACTTTACTTAATTCAGTCAATTATATAAAGCACAGTGATTTTGACGAGAAATTTCACTGCAAGTTTCTCATGAAAATTTAAAACATGATTAAGTAAATAGATTTACACCAATAAGCACTCAAGATTTTAAATAATAATCCTACGTTCGAATCGATCCCATTACGGTTAAAATATGGTCCGATAAGTTCTCACATCAGTCATTAAGTAAAAAAAAAACATTTCCATAGCTTTCGTTTAAAATACAATTCACACAGATTAAATGAATAAAGAGTTGAAAAATCTCTTTTCATTCAACTGAAATCCAGCTGGATTGATGATTTCCCTGTAAAATAAGAAATATTCGTGTATTTTTCTGACAAGCTCGGTTGTAGATAACGTAAAATAATAACTTTTTAATTAGTCTCGTTAATACAATAATCAATTAATTAATAAGCCTATTTGCAGTCCACTGCTGGACATAGGCCTCTTCCAATGTTCACCATATTATTACATTATATTAATATTATACAACGTAATTTTTTTTTTTTTCAATTTGAAATAGTGTCTAAATTAAATTAATAAGATTTTATTCTACGCTGCATACTGACCACACTTCGTTTATTGTATTGTGTCACTTATTTTTTACGAGATGTTCAGTCACATTTGTATTAATCAAAAAATAGTCATATCTGCAACATCCAGCCCACATATTAATCCCTTTTTATCAGCTTTTTCTTCCTGCTGCTCTTGATGCACGTATTTGCAGTTAATATTCGAAAATGTTATTTTTCAAGTTTAATTAATTTTACTTTATTCCGAGTTTAACCTAATTTACTTTTCTATAGACTACTACTCAATCACTAATTTACTTTTCTATAGACTACTACTCAGTCACTCTTGACTGAGTAGTCCATAAAAAAAGCTTGATGGTATACCTGCTAAGTTAAGCGTAAGTAGGTACCTAAGTTAATTCTCTCTATTTTTCTTCTCTTACTTTTAGTTTTGAGTATTTTTGGTAAAATTTTATTATTGTACAAAACAAAAGAGCTGTGCTTCGGCACGTATAGGCCGGCTCGACCGGCGTGGTACCACGGCCTCACAGAAAACCGGCAGTGAAGCAATGCAATCTTCCACCATTTCCCTACTCCTACCTTAAAGGCCGGCAACGCACTTGTGACTCTTTAGTTGCAGGTGCCCATGGGAGGCGGATGTCATGTACCATCAGGTGACCCGTCTGGTCGTTTGCTTGTCTTGTTATACTATAAAAAAATATTTATAAATGACAGTTCGTGCTGTTCAGGCTGGTTGAATCTGAACATAGTGTTGAAAATTTTGTTTATGGTTGAATTAGCATTGCAAACTTTTTATATTATGATTATCGCTTTATCTTTGGAGCGGCTCTGATAATTGCGAAACTTTATAGAGACATCGTAAACTCATCTGCTCCACATCTGTTTATTTCTTTGTAATCATGTAATATTTAGTTGTGTATTTGATTATTACATGTAACTCGGTGAAACATTCGTATTATTGAACAACGTTATACTTCATATTTATTTTGGTCACACACACACAAATTGGCCGACGCCATCAGCGAAGCAAAATAGCGGTACGTTTGACAGGTGTAGTCAATGATATTATATACAATAGGGTGTAGTGCGTAAATACGTATTTGTGCTGCCGCTAATTTAATCAAAAATGGCATCTTGTGCCTTCAAATATTGTAAAAAATATTCAGTAAAAAAGGAGAAAACTAAAATAATAACATTCCACTGGTTAATAATGTGATTCAATCTCTATAAAATTCATAAACATTTTTCAATAATTATTTATTTATTTATTTATTTATTTATTTATTTATTTATTTATTTATTTATTTATTTATTTATTTCTATACCTCTATCTATTTTACAGGTTATTACCTAATACAATAGATTGGCAATAATGTACAGACAAAGATCAATATTAAATAGACAAGCTTAATCTTAATCACACACTTGACACTACACAATACGCAACTCTTATGAATTCGTTCAATGCACATGAAAAAATATCAATTTCGTTTGATATCGTGTTGAGCACCCGCAGCGCCCGCGTGAGCGGCGCTCGCTGTAGCAAGTTGGTGCGTGCTCGCGGCACTAGCAGTAATGGCGGTCGTCGTCGCCGCCCAACATACTCATCCGGTACACACAAGTGGAGTGTTTCCAGGACACTCGGATTGTGTATTTTTCCGCGCACTATTTTAAACACGTAGGCGACAAGAGCTACCTCCCTTCTTACTTCGAGTCTGTAATATCCCGTCATACCTAATACGAATAGGGTAGGGTATATCAGTGGGTATCCTGGATACACCCCGTACTGTTTAAAATATATGTACCTAATAAATTTGTTCTGGATGCGTTCTAACATTAGTTTGTATTTTTCCTCATGTGGTGACCAAATTACTGCGTTGCACTCTAAGTGACTCTTAACTAGTGCCTCATATAGTGCTTTCAAGGCCCCGATGTTTGTAAAATTATTGGCTTGACGCAAAACCATCCCTAAATTCCGGTACGCTTTTTTACAAACATCTATGATATGTAGGCGAAATTGTAGCTCAGAAGAGAAGCGCACACCCAAGTCTTTGACCTCTTGTACTAGCTGTAACGGTGTCCCGTCCATAAGGTATTGGTAATGGCTCGGGACCCGCGCGCGGCTGAATGTCAGTACGGAGCATTTCGTCACATTGAAGTACAGTTTGTTTAGATTACTCCATTGCACTATCCTATCTATGTCCTGCTGTAATATGGAATGATCTACACTGTTCCCGATTTCGTGAACCAGTTTTAGATCGTCTGCAAACAGTAAGGGTGTGGACTTTTTAACGACGTTCGGTAAGTCATTTATGGCAATAATAAATAAGAGGGGTCCTAAATTACTACCCTGACTCACACCAGACCGCGTTGGGTAGACATCCGATAGGTGTCCGCCACAGTCGACATACTGACATCTGTCTCGCAGATAATGGGCGAAAAATGTGAGTGTGTACATCCCACACTGGCCATCTTGGACAGTAATACGTCATTGTCCACTGTGTCGAAAGCTTTCCGGAAGTCAAAGTAGGCAACATCTAGTCCGAGTCCGAGTCATCGAGTCCACCACAGGCACCAGACGTGTCATAAGAACCAGGAGATTCCCCGTCGTCCCCCGCCCAGGACGAAACCCATGCTGTGCGTCGGACAACTGAGAGCTTATCTGTGGGTACAGACAGCCATGAATAGCCGCTTCGAGCACCTTCGCCGGAGTACTCAGAACCGCTACAGGTCTGAAATCAGTGGGTGCCGACCCTCCACTTACCCTTTGGTATGGGAACGACTCTGCTGAGTTTAGAGCGTTCTGGGAACGTTGCAGACCCAATACAGACGTTAATAAATGTTGTAGAGGCTCCACTAACACACCCTACAGTACCTCAATAAAAATGGTGGTATACCGTCCGGTCCAACTGAGCGCTTCGGCGCGCAGCGAGCGAGCGCGCGGTGCACGTCGGCTGCGCACAGGTGCGTGAGCTGTACCCGCGCGCACGGCGCGCCCACACGTGCCCGCGCTGGCCTCTGCCACGCACAACGCGGCCGGCTCCGGGTTATATACAGACTCGAAATATCGGGCGAACTCTGCTGTACACTCGTTCTCAGATAATACCTTACCATCTTTTATAATTTTTCGATTAAATAAATTTCCCCTTTTAGATCTTATAAATTCCAAAACGCTCGCGGGTCTTTAGCCAGACAATTTTGAACTCGGTCACGATAATCGTCGTGGCTCGTGCGACTTCCATCTTAACTTTAGCCACTACACGTTGAAAATGCTTCATAATCCACCTTCGACTTACTAGACTTATATTTTTTTATGTAATATGTATTTATGTTTTATGTCTTTAATTATTGCACTTGTGTACCAAACTGGGTAGACATATCTGGTATCGCTGTGGTCGGTCTTTTTCAATTTAATAAACATGTTAAAAACTCTATAAATTTTGTCATAAAATAGATTCAGTATTATATCCGGGTTATTAGAACAATATATATCACTCCAGTCTATTTCACCTATTGACTGATATAAATTCAGGAAGTCGGCTTTATTAAAATTCCATTTCGATATATTTATCGGCGCGTTCGAACGTCGCGGGGCTGCCGCGGTCCCCAACCTTAGAAGTCGCGGATTGCTCATGCGGCGCGGAGTGTGCGGGGGGCGGCGGCCGCGCCTGCGCGCCCATTTTTTTTTTTTTTTTTTTTTTTGTACGTGTGGAAACCCCCTCGGGCCGTCACCCCACCGGGGTTTTCGGCGGGGCGGTGTGTCGGAATCGAACCGACTAAAACCACACGGTGTGCCGTACTGCGCCTTAAGTAGGAGGGATCCGGGAACAGCTTTATTAAGACATCCGGAAACCTCCTCCTAGCGCCTGCCCGCAAAAGCGCGGGCACCACCTTCGGGTAAAATTCTCTAAATTAGGCGACGCCCAGGCACACGCGGACGCCGCCTCCTCGCGGGGGGCCACTATAGCGGGTGGAGGGGGAAAACCCGTCCCATCCACCCCGCGGCCACACTCAGGGCGGCATGAGGCGCTGGTAAGCGCGCCTCCGCCGCCCGGTTCGCCGGCGGCGAATTAGGTCCGAGTGGAGATCGTCCTCCCGGACCCTTTCTGCCGCCTCCTTCTGCGAGATGACGTTCTCACAGAAGGTCGCGACCGCGGTAAAATTCCTGTCGCTACCGGTCCATGGAGCGTATGACGGCCGGTAGCGAGAGATCCCCTCCGATGACTGCAGTGAGGGCCCGACGCTGCGTCGCCCAGGCGGAGCAAACCGCCAGCGTGTGCTGAGCCGAGTCCTCACTGCAGTCGCAGTGGTGACAGGCGGGACTCAGTTCCCTCCTAGCGACCGAGTGCAGGTACTTCCCGAAGCAGCCGTGCCCGGAAAGGACCTGCGTCAGTCGGAAGGAAAGGGTCCCGTGCCGCCCTGCCCACTCGACGATGACCGGCTGGAAGCGCCTCCACGGCGGCAAAGCCAGCACGTGGAGCCTCCAGCCGGGACGACCAACGAGCCATGGTGGCTCGGCGAGCGGCCTCACGCCATTCGCGTACCTCTTCCGGGCGGGGGCCGACTGCCGCTTCCGCCCGGAAATCAGCCGTTCGCCGATATACTTCGGCGAGCACTTCCGCCTCCAAATCCCACGGGGGAGTCCCGGCCAATGCGCACGCCGCCTCCGTCGACACGGTGCGGTAGCTGCCGTATGGCTCTAACCGCCATAACCCTCTGAGGGCGCCAGAGGCGCGCCCTATTCTGGGCGGTCAGAGCTCCCGCCCACACCGGTGCACCGTTACAGTGCCATTGACCGGACAACCCCCGTGTATAGCCGTCTTGTAGCGACGCTGGGTCCCGCCCAAATTGGGTAAGAGTCGCCCAAGGGGCGGGACGCAGCGCCGACCAGCTTCGGAGCAAGCTGTCGGAAAGTGCTCGTCGAAGAGCCACCTACCGTCGAAGATCAGGCCCAGATACCTTATGTGGGCCTGAACCGGTACGAGGACCGAGTTAACCACGATAGAGGCGCCAGGGGGTGGACCACGACGGGGCCCGTGGAATAAAAGGGGCCTCCGTCTTATCCAGGGCCACCCCGCAAGCCCAGCGCCTCGATGCGCCCGACCACCAGAGAGATACCCCTGGTGGCCAGGCGCGCCGCCTCCTGAAAGTTCACCCCCCGGGCTGTGACCAACGTGTCATCGGCGTAACAAATTACGCCCAGCCCGGGGGGGAAGTCACCTCGAAGGGCCCAGTCGTATCCCATGTTCCACAGGGAGTGGTCAAGGACAGACCCCTGCGGAACACCGCACGACATGGGCCGACGACTCAAAACTCCATCTCGGTCCTCGTACATGACGGTACGCTCCTCTAAATAGTCTGCCACTAGCCGCCTCAGGTACCCTGGCACTCCGTGATAGTGGAGTGGCTTCCCTGATGCAGCTGAATGGCAGACTATTGAACGCGTTGGCGATGTCCAATGACACCGCCAACAGCACGCCGCCACAGCTCACTACCTCCTCGGTCACGGCCCTCAGGCGCAACACAGGCACCGACCGTCGAACGCCCCGCTCGAAAACCGAATTGGGCGTCCCGACAGATCGGGGCCCGACCTCGCCAAGGTGCCCGGACGATGCGGGCAGAGAGGACCCTCTCAAACAGTTTACCCGCCTGTAGGCCGCGACCGAGTCGGTGGGCCGTCCCGGCTTCCTCAAAAGGACCAGCTTCCCGCTCTTCCAGCAATCAGGGAAGCGCCCGGACGCCAAGCTAGCGTCGAACACTTCCCTGAGGCGGGTCGGACATGTGGTCAAGGGCAAGGGGCCAACACTCGGGCAGGGATCCCGTCTGGCCCGGGGGGCGGTGTTCTTTGGAACGGATCCGTAGAACAGCCGCCCCTACCTCCGCCTCCGTGACGGGCGGAACACCATCCCTCTTCGTCCTCCCCGTCGTCTCCGGCCAAAGGGGGCCATCGACGGGGGGTACATGCTCCACCCGTTGCGGGGGAAAAGGCCCTCAACCACTTCCTGCAGGAAGCTGGGCTGGAGGAGTCTCCGTAAGGGGGGGGGCCCGACGCGCGGAGCTTTTGTTGCGCCGCGCGATATGGGCGACCCCAGGGGGTCACGATCGAGACCCTCCAGCATCTCCTTTCTTTTTTCCTCTTTGGCGCGGCTAATGGCCAGCTTCAGAGTATTCCGCGCCTCTCGGTACTCCTCATGAAGCTGGTCCTCTTCCCCCTCTTCGCGGCGACGCCGCCGGCTGTGAGTGTAGGACCTCCGGGCACGGGTACAGGCCCGCACGGAGGTCCGCCAGCTCTTGGGACCACCAGTAGACCTCCTTCCTTGGAGGCCGACGACCTCGGACGCGGGGCATGGCCGCATCGCAAATCTGCGTAATCGCATCGCGAAAGCGGCCTGCCCCCATGTCTACCTCCTCAGTCAGAGGCTGCGGAGACAGCCAAGAGTAAATGATGGCTGCCCTCCTCTAGTAGGGTCCCTGTCCAACTTTGAAACAGCCCACCGCGGGAAGCGGGGAAGAACGCCGCGCCGTGTGACCCCCTTCTGGGGTCCTGGGTCCGGGAGAGCTCAAATCGGATTATACAGGTGACCCGAGAGCGTCTCAACCTCTTCCAGGACACGCCCAGTTCCTTACTCGTGCGGCGAGAGCAGGGGTAGCGAACGAAAGGGTCCACTATCGACCCCCCCTGCTGTCGCACGCACGTATTGGTGGAGCCTCTGTTTAGGAGACAGAGGCCCACCGATGCCGCCCACTCCTCCACGGCATCGGCCCCGTGCGTCCGTCCTGGGGGAACCCCCACGCAATGGACTTTGCGTTTGAAGTCCCCCAGCACTAGGACGTGCCCAGACGCTAGTCGCCGCATCGAGGTCTCCAAATTGTTGAGGGAAAACCTCGAAATCGTTCAGACTCCGGTTGGGGGAGAAGTAGACACCATATATGGTTATTCCCCCCCACTCGGCAGCAACATATCCATTACCCTTGTCTCTTACCGACAAGGGCGGGGGAATGAGCCACCGTGGAGCCGACGACTGCCACGGAGCCGTCCAGTCACCCAGCCAATTTGGACGGGGAGGAACATAATAGGGCTCCGCGGCTACGGCCACACCTACCGACCACTGTGCCATGGTTTGCAGGAAAAGGTCCTGCGCACCGGCAGAGTGGTTCAGATTCGTCTGGACAAGGAGGTTGGAGACGTGGTCCATTACTGGGACTGTCTCTACAACCTCTTCCATAGGCGACGACGACGACGCAAGATTGACCTCGGAGGCAGCCTGGGTCGATTGGCTAACCCCCGATGTTTTTTGAGACGTGCGGGGGGGCTTGCAGCCCCCCTGCCCCATCTTGGTGGTTGGCGGGGGACATTTCCCGCCGCACACGCTGGGCAGTGAGGGGCGGCGGAGCATTCCGCCGCCTTATGCCCCGGTCGACCGCAGCGGAAACAAAGTCCGCTGCAAATCAAAACAGCTTGCGCATTTGATGCGGGTGTGTCCCGATGATAAGCATTTAAAGCACCTCATCGGTCTCGCCGTCAGGACTGTGACTCTAGCGTTCACAAAACCGATGAGGACTCTGCCGGCGTCGCCCAAAATTTTGGCCGACGCTACGGGACAACTTACCCACACCGCGCCGAGGCCCCCTGGACCGGGCGGATGATGCCGACTCTAATGTTCTCCGCGTTGCATCCCGTATTCTGCTGAATTGCAACGCGGACATCTTCGACTGTTACAGAGTCGTCCAGGCCCGAGATGCGCAGCTACGCACACTTGGTGGGCCTGGCGATCTTGACACCATCCGAGGCTGCAAAAATTCCCCGCAGCTTCTCGGCAAAGGAGTCCGCCGTCTTTGCGCCTTCAGCCCCTGGAACTCGAGGACTCGAGCTCCCGTCTGGGCGAGACGCATCCTCACCCCTACTCCACCGAATTCACCGGCGAGGCTATCCCTTGCCTTCTTAAAGACTGCCGTGTAGGATAACCCGCCGTCACTTGCTGCCGGCAATATGGTAACCACCACGGCCGCTGTTTTTGGTGGCTGCAATTTTCTCGGCTTCTTCGTGCTCGGCTTGTTCGTCACTGCCACCATCGGCGCCTGCGCCCGGAGTAGCTGCGCTCTTCGCAGCCTTTTTTATTCCTATTCCGGGGACCGCTTCTTGCCTCCGCCGACTTTTCTGCCACCCTTCGCTGGAGGAGGCAGATGTGGAAGGACCAGGCGCGATCCCAGCATCAGATGAACAATAGTAGGTGGGCTTGTCTTTTTAGGTAGTGGAGTGGCAAGCGGAGGGAATTTTGCCGCCACTTTGGTCAGTCTTAGGCAATTGCCCCGGCCTTCGATGTCTCCGCCTTTGTCGCGGCCTTAGCTGGTCTGGGAGCCTTCGGTGCGGCAGCAGGCGCTGGTGCTGATGTCGCCGCGGCATACGACACAGTTACGCGGCCACCGGAAACAGGAAGCGGCGTCGGGACAGATGCGGCCTTCTTCGCATCCCCAGCAAGCGGGCGCCGAAACGATAGGGGCCGGAGGCAGCCTTGCCTCCAGGCCCGCAAGACGCCCGTCCATCATCCTCCACACCGCGTCAATAATCTGACGCAGGTGGGAATCAGGAACTTCGGAGGGAGAGTGGGCGGAAGAAGCAGGCTGCGCCGCAACTGGGCTTGGTGCCTCAGGGCACTCTGAGCGCGCTCGAAACTGAGCAAAACTGAGCGCTCAGATCGGCAACCTGCTTTGTCAGGCGGTCGTTTGACGCCGTAAGGCGGTCATTTGCCTCTTGAAGGCGCGCCACGTCCTCGATGAGGCTTTCAACGGCCCCAGACACGGCGGAGGAGGGAGTCCTTCAGGGGTCTCAGTCCTTCCTTCCATCCACAAAAGAACCCTTCAGATTAGTGGATTTGGTGGCCACTTTGTTTATGATGGCCACCGCCGCGCACGTCCTCTCCTTCAAGTCACCGGTGTTTGAGGGACGGAACCACCTTCCACCGGCGCACGGATCTTAATTAGGAGATCCGCGATCTCCTCCTCCGCGACCGACTTCGCCCTCTGCACGAGCTCGCGCATACACTCCCGCTTTAGAGAAGGCGGAACCCGCTGACGCTGGGATCGGTGTAACGCGACCTGGACCTCCCCTCTGTGGCTACTAGCCACTTTGGGAGGGAGCATATCTAAGTGGACGTGTGAGCATCATCGTCCCCCGAGTGGCCTCGCTTTTCTACTCTCCAGGTCACGGAGCGCAAGCTCATCTCCACGACCTCGCGAGAGTCCGCTTTGGAACGTAAACGTTCCGACCTGCGACTGCTCCCAGAAGTCTGATCGACTTCTAGGAGCTCCACCGAACGAGTCGTCTGACAGGCAACTTCATCGTCGGTCGACGAAGCTTCAGATGCTGTCCTCCGACTCCTCTGACTTTTGTTTTTTTTTTGTTGATTTTTCTCCTTCTTTTGTTCGTCATTTTGTTTAATATTTTGTATTTCAGATTCCATTTTTAAACCCACGAGTAGGGGAGAACTAAAGGTACGACCCGGGCAGAGATCCCCAATACCCGGGCGAGCGAAGTTTATACCCAACCGAGGGGTCCGCAGGTTCCCCCGGCTGGGAGTGCGCTAGCGACTGAACTACCCATCAGCCATGCATCCCCCTGGTCACGCACCAGAACACGGGATTCGGGGTGATTTTTTAGAGAGGTTTTCTTCCCTCGCGGTTCCGGGCGGCTAAGCCAAGACCCTCGTCCCTGATCGAAGTCGCGAGACATGACCACGACTCCTTTCAGGATTACGATATGCCGACGGTGGCAAGGAAACTAAATCTTCCCATGCCTGCTCGGTGGCAGTGTGAGTGCACGCCCGAGCCCGTCCTCCATCTCCACTGAGCACAGTGGAGAAACTCCGACCATGGAAGGGTCCCTCCTTCGTGATTTTTTACCGAGGTTTTCATCCTCATGGCTCCGAAGAGCGAAGAGCCAACAGAGGAATCGACACACACGCCCGCTCTGTTGGACCAGCCTCGACCAAGTGGCCAAGGAAATATGGCCTCCTCTCCTTACTAGAATATTAGCCGTTGGCGATGACGCGTCCTCAAAAACTGAGGAAGAAAGGCAGCGTCATCGCCAACGTTTCCAGGGTGCACCACGTGGAGGTTTTCTAGACAGCACCCCACGCCTGCGCGCCCAGCGCCAAGCTCACATGAAGCGGCGGGTGGTACGCGTCCAACCGGTAGCAGCGCCTCATCCGCGGCACTCACGCACACCTCGATCGCGGCGCTGCGAGCACTCAACACGAGATCCAACTAATGATATAATGAGATAATTTAACAGATGACAGAGAAGCCACCATTTTTGTTGGTGTTGCCTAATACTATTTAAGCAAAAAGTTTAAATTTCAATTTTTTGTGAGGGATGGTACTTACTACTACAAATATATGTTTTTATAAGTGTTCGTCAGAATTATTTTATGAATATCCTGAAATTATTTTTATACTGTTTATAGGTTTCCCAGAGATAGAATACTCGCGGATCGATGGATATTGATAGTAAGGCTGAGTAGAAATGAGTTTTAGTGGTAACCAAACATATGGACGTGTATTTGTTCTGATCATTTTCGTAAAAACTTGTTTTGTAAATCTAATTGGTACTTTTAAATTATGAACAACGACAATCAGAGAAGAAAATAGATAAATTTACTGTGAATAAATTTTTCCAATTCAATCTCAAATTTCCATATTTTAATCGCAAAATTTCTTTAACATGACAGCCCTGTTAGAAACACTTCACATAATGGGTGCCAGTGTAAAACGAAGCCTTTGCGCACAGTGGGATAACATAGAGGAGCGTATTTATGACACTTGTCCCAATGTGACACGGTATCTAGACATATATATATAATCAAAAAAATGTATATATTATGCTGTAATATTTCATAGATGCAAGAACTACGGACAAATAGTTTATATCAGAAGTTTGAAAGTTTCATACTTTACACAAAACCTTGGGCAGACATTTTACAAACTTATTAAGTTTTTATAAAATATTTTAATTACTGAGGAGTTAAATGATCTTATATTTATATTAATTTTCTAACAAAATAATAGCTAACTAATTTATCCTGGTAATTTATCCTTTGACCTGTGCGGATGGGCCGCACTGGGCACAAATTACCATTGTTGGCACGTTATCGACAAAACGACAAATAGAATATATAAGTCTATTATAAGTAATACATGAACAATGTTTGTTTTTGGCACTGTACTATACTGAATTCACTAGTACCATAATACAGTATAATTATTATCATACCATGTTATAAGCACTGAATTTAAAATAAATATAGTATATTAATATCAAAAGCTTTAACAGACTTATTAAGTCTGTAAATCAGTGACATAATTACCAATCATTTTAGGATTGATTGGTATCAGAGACCTTATGATTGACAAAATAATTATTTACGACTATGGTCTAACTCACCCGAGAAAACTCTACGTGGGTACGTAGAGTTTTCTCGGATGAGTTAGACCTTAGTCGTAAATAATTAGTGGTTAGTTATATTTTAAAATAATACTAGCATTATTTTAAAATCAAAATAAAATCCTTTTCTGTGCCTTCAGCGGGATACTGCCGACTCAGATAGTAGACGAGAAAGACTAAGAGAAGTCAGTCCAACTGAGGTTTTAAAAATTTATCTTTATTTTTACCAAAAATCATCTCTATTATATTGTCCTAATATAACCTTAGAAATTAACTTAAGTACTATTTAGATTGCCTAAATTAAATCTTTTACGTGATCTGCGCCTTGGGATAAATATTAAGATTATTATCCTAGCAAGTACTTTATTGATTTGGGACTGCAGCCATAGACAAAGTAAACGTAAAGTACTACGGGGTGGAAACCCGGTAGTATTTATACAATCGAGTTCAATTTTCCCGAATATTGTCCGAATGTACTAACATTAGTTTTATTGAACTGTTCATGTTTGAGTTCACGTTTGCTACATAATGCAATGAAAATAGGGTCTCATACATGGAAACAATTGAATTCTGGTTGGACTGTCTAGGCTATTGCGGTTACGGTTTTTTATCCTACATAAACTAATGGCATTTAGTTAAAGTAAAGACGTTGTCTTTACCTTAACTAAATGCCATTAGTTAGTAATTCCGCGGTATTTTCACCATGTTTTTTTTTGCTTGCTTGCTCTTGAAATATACTAAAAAATTGAGAAAAGAAAAATAATTTAAAATATTAAATAATGTAAAATATGAAAAATGTCCGAACCACCTTAATATGTCGATGTCATGATGTATTTAGTCTCTATTTCCGAGAGTCCGAGTTTTTCGAAAGGGGTGGGGAGAATGATACATGGTGTTTGGAAATGAAAGAAAGAAAATGATATTATTCTGTAATATTCTGTAAAATACAGCATACAACAAATAAAAATAATAACATATTAAAGAATATTAAAAAAAAACAATTAAAATTTTAATAATTGGTAACATTTTCTCGATGTGTCATTGTTACATGACACGTATCCGACCATGTTTCTGTGAATGTTAACTAAATAATTAATTACAAAAAAAAACTTTTTATGTTACTTAGGGTTGTACGCGTGCCCTAAAAAATATGTGGACCCTCAGTATACACTGCGATTGACAAATGCCACCTCAGTACTGATTTTTAGTGCCCACCCTTAGTTTTCGATTTGACGCCGACAGCCGCAATTGTCATCTGATGATGAAATATAAATATAAGTATTAACCTTTTCTACTTGTGAATCAATTCCTGCATGGTAAGCGATAATTAAAACTAATCTACATTATTTGCCAACAGTCATAATACATAAATAATAATTTTAAGTAAATTAGGTACTAGCAAATACATGTTTAAGTGTGTACATATATGTATGTCCCCTAACAGAGAATAACAAAGGAAGAAAAATATCCACACGTCCACACTATCACTGCAGCAAACATAATACTAGGATTACATAGCCAGTGGGCCATAACATTAAGGTTAAGTAAATTTGTTACTATTGTTTTTTTTGTTCAAGAAGGTGTTTTTTAAATGAGTTTTAAAAGAGAATATGGTTTTTAGGTCCCTAATTGGCGCGGTATAGAATTCCAGAATCGCGTTACTGTATACCTAAAACTGCCACTAAATACAGTTATACTGTATCCGGGAATACTCAATGCTCTGGCTGCGGGTCTGATGGAGTATGAGAAGTGGTTATGTCTCGAGTCAATTTTTTCATACAAATAGTTAGGGGTGTGTTTGCTAACTACTCCATATAGTAAGCTAGCCACATGCAGCTTCTTTCTGGATTCCATTTTCATAATGTAATTGTCATTAATATAAGGTGTTAAATGGTGGCGCCTAGGGATTTTAAAACAGTAACGATTGCAGGCATTTTGAACTCTCTGTACTCTTTGTTCTAGCCAGTAAGCATGAACCATACACTATGTACAGTAGTTAAATCTAGATAACACCAGAGTGTCAACTAGTTGTTTCCTTAATGATATATTAAGGTAGTCACGTATGTTATATAGAATTTTAGCCGATAGAAACAATTTTTGACAATATTATTTATTTGTGCTCCAAATTGTAACTCAAAGTCCATTAGTAGTCCTAAATTATTATCTTCATCCACCCTTGCAGTTCTTTGCCCATTTATGATGATTGCTGGGTCAGCCTTCACAATAGTCTGGATTTACCCTTTACTACATAATACCATAAACTTGTATTTAGTTGGATTTAAAACTAAGGAGTGATCTCTAGACCACCTAACTACGCTTTTTAGGTCTTCATTAATTCTATCCATCGCTGACCTGGTTTCATTAGGTTTAAAAAATAAAATTAATTTAGTGTTATCTGCATACACATGGTATCTACAATTTAGGAGGAAATCAGTGATGTCAGCTGTGTATAATATAATAAAAGTGGCCCCAATATTAAACCTTCTGGAACTCCCCTTGTCACAGAAAGGAGGGATGACGACCTTAATAAATTGATCCATCCTCTTTGTGTACTTCTACTTTTTGTGACCTGTTAAGTAACTGTGAAACCACTTTATTGTTTCGGAATCAAATCCATAGTATGTTAACTTGGACAGCAGTAAAGATGTATTAATACCGTTAAAAGCGCGGGGAGTTAGTCCAGTAGTGCAAGTATTGCCCCCTTCTCCAGAGTCCCTAGCTTCCAATATGGTACCTACTACATCACACAAAGCCGTTGCAGTTCCACGACCCTTTCAAACCCAGGCTGTTTATCTGGAAAGAGCTGAGTCTATATTCACCTGGTATATTTAAAAAATCTTTTTCACTAGTATTGGATTGTTAAAGTGATCGGGCAATATTTCAGGTTTATGTGATTAAAGTACCTACTTGATTTTTTAGATTCTTCCACATAGATTTTTGGGTTATTTATATTATTATTAATATTCCCTGAGATATATACTGAATTTTTGTTTTATAATCCTATATTTGCTTAATGTTCTAGGTAATATTTTTCTTTATTCTAATTTTTTTTGGTGGTACATAATTCGAGCTTTGTTACCCATGGGGATACTTGCTTTTAAACAATGTTTGCTTCAAAGGAGCTTGATTGTCAAACAGTAGCATTATGTGTTTGGATAATCCTTCCACCATGTCATTAACCCCAGAAGAAGTCGCATCCTATTTGCACCATGACAATGCTACAGCGCACACCGAGACAAGACAAAGTCATTTTTGACTTCTGAAGAGGTACAGCTAGTGATCCATCCCGCACATAGTCCAAACCTAGCACCGTGCGAATTCTTTATTTTTCCCAAAAGATAAAGATGATGAGAAGTATGACATTAAGGTAGGTCGGAAGAGGCCGTGATAGCTTTCAACCAGTAAGCGAAAAGCATGCCCTTAAATAGAGTCCTCAGGTTTTCAAAAATGGTTTGACCAAATGAAAATGTGTTTAAAATGTAAGTAATGGAGAATTCTTCGAAAAGTAAATATATTACTTACACGTGAATTGTTTTATTAATGAGTTACGCAAACTTTCAGTGTACCCCACGTATTCTCACGAGAACTTGGATCTCGGCTATCAAATTCAAATTCAAAATCATTTATTCATTTAAGACACTAAGTGACATTTATGAACGTTAAATTGAAGCTACTGTTAAAAATCATAGATCGACGCAAACAGACACCACAGCATGTACTGGATTGTCGAGGTGAATTAGGTGAAAACACCAAAAACTACTGCCTGGCTTGTGTCGATCTATAACTTCCAGTTTCATAAATGCGTAGAGCCTTATGAGAAGAATACTGGCAAAGAAACTAATGGCCACTCTTTTTTAAAAGTCAGATCTTCAGGTACAATGGTATTAGTGTTACATAAAATGTAAGCATGATGCAAGCTGTTGCCACCTGAATTACATTTTATTGAAATGCTCCAAAAGCTAACGTACAAACAAAAAATATCACTCAGTGATACCGTTGAAGGTTCGAACCTATTAAACATAGAAATCATTCAAGGTGCACATCAGTTACAAAGTCTACTGTTAAAAACTAATTAGTGACTGGATTAAGAGGCTAGAGTTGCAGTTGAACGAACCAAAATAATAGTATAGGCTAAAGCATCGCTGACTAGGCCGACCAGTCACCCCAAGCAGCACCCGTTCACGAGTATGACGCATGGACCAGCCATCGTCTCCTTCGCCATATCAGAGGGAAAGAAACGACCCGCGCCATGACGACGCCGCAAGCAATGACATTTTAGTGAGCATGACGAACCATAGTGGAGATACTGATAAAAATCACTACTAGTCAAAATTACCATAATAATCGTCACGCATTACTTTCAACTAACAATGGTTTGTTAATAATTTAGCTTAATTATAAGACAAAGAAGTTTGTGTGTATATACCTAAAGACACCTTAAGCCCAAGACTGTTTGTCGTTTAGATAATCGTTGATCGTATAGTAGGCTTTCCTAATAAGGTGATTTTTTACAGTACGTTGCGTACGCTTTCTAGTTGTTGCAGGATAACTTTTTCAAAAATTTTACTTATAGCCGGCAAGATTGAGATTGGCCTAAAGTTACTTGGTTCAGTTATACAACCCTTCTTGAATAAAGGTATTACTTTTCTATACTTCATCAGGTTAGGAAAAACACCAGAATCAACACATCGATTAAATGTTATAGCTAGAAATGGCGCTATATCAATTATAATAGTTTCTATTAGTTTAACAGAAATCCTCCACAAGTCCCTTGAATTCTTAGAGTTAAGAGACTTAAACGTTTTTATAATGTCTGTGGGGTTTATGAATTCAAATTTAAATAAATTCTTACATTTGTTAACATTGGTCCTTAACAACAATTCAGACCTGGACGCACAAGAATTCAAGGTACTAGTTGTACTAACTGGTATATTTGTGAAAAAGGTATTAAAAGATTCAGCTATGTCTAAGTTGTTTGTTATAAACCTATTATTAATATTTAATTTAACTGTAACAACTTTTAACTTTTAAGTAGAACTGAGGTTCGATCGCACGGACGCCGGCGTAGCGGTTACCAGCATACGCTACACCACCGACCAAGGACACTTAATACATTAACTTGAAGTTGCGAATTACTAGAAATGATGTCACAAATGTTAGTTAGGCGGTATGCTGACTTATCACTTGAATGACAACTTAAAAGTTAGTCACTTTGTGAAAGCACCATCACAACGCACTTTTAATTTTGCTGTTAAAGTCACGAAAAACAATAGAAATCCTTAAACGAATTATTTAGTACGTTTTGTAACACACTTATTTAACAGGTTTGCGACACTACACGACTGAAACTGTCTTTTTTACCACGATTTATGATTAGAAATGTCAGAGCAAACGATAACACGACTGTACTGTAGTAAGTAGTTGACGTATAAGTGACGTATAAATATCTGCATCAGATAGTGAAAAAGTACACGTGTCATTGATATCTAAATCATAAATAATAATGAAAAGGCCAAAGACGACATTCTGTGATTGGGCAACAACAGGAATATACAAAAGTAGAGAAAAGCTGTATGATTTATATGCCATGAAACAAAGTAATTTTGACCCAAAATTTCATGAATATGTCAAAAATTACTCAAAGATTTTTAGGAAAACATGTTCTATTGCAAAGTCTTTATACATAAGTAATAAGATTAAATCTTCAAATAATAAAATAACAGCTACATGGAACATTATTAATAATGAAACTGGACGTAGTAAACCTCGAGATAACAATTTAAAATTAAATATTAATAATAGGTTTATAACAAACAACTTAGACATAGCTGAATCTTTTAATACCTTTTTCACAAATATACCAGTTAGTACAACTAGTACCTTGAATTCTTGTGCGTCCAGGTCTGAATTGTTGTTAAGGACCAATGTTAACAAATGTAAGAATTTATTTAAATTTGAATTCATAAACCCCACAGACATTATAAAAACGTTTAAGTCTCTTAACTCTAAGAATTCAAGGGACTTATGGAGGATTTCTGTTAAACTAATAGAAACTATTATAATTGATATAGCGCCATTTCTAGCTATAACATTTAATCGATGTGTTGATTCTGGTGTTTTTCCTAACCTGATGAAGTATAGCAAAGTAATACCTTTATTCAAGAAGGGTTGTATAACTGAACCAAGTAACTTTAGGCCAATCTCAATCTTGCCGGCTATAAGTAAAATTTTTGAAAAAGTTATCCTGCAACAACTAGAAAGCCATTTTAATCGAAATAATTTATTGCACAAAGAACAATTTGGCTTTACAAAGGGTCGTTCAACAATTGATTCTGGTGCAACTCTTTTGAGACCTATATTTAATGCATGGGAGAATTCACAAGATGCGATAGGTGTATTTTGCGATCTCTCAAAAGCTTTTGACTGTGTAGAACACAACACGCTTTTTCTTAAACTTAGGCATTATGGTGTTAATGGTATTGCTTTGGAACTAATTGTTTCCTACTTGAAAGATATAATTCAACATGTAGATGTCAATGGTAAAAGTTCTTCTGGATTACCTGTTACTATGGGCGTTCAGGGCTCTATACTGGGTCCTCTACTTTTTCTCATATATATAAACGATTTACCTTATTATTTAAAAGATCGCTGTGATATAGTTCTATTTGCTAATGATACGTCACTTATTTTCAAAGTCGATCGTAAAAAAACAGTCTTTGACGATGTGAATAGGGCACTAAATGATGTATTGTATTGGTTTTCAACTAACAATTTCCTACTGAACTCAAATAAAACAAAGTGTGTGAGATTTACTATGCCAAATGTAAAACAGCTAGGCACTAATTTAACTCTAAATAATGAAATGATAAGTATTGTAGACTCAACAGTATTCTTGAGACTTACATTAGACAGTAAACTGCAATGGGCACCCCAGATAGACAGCCTTGCAGGTAGGCTTAGTTCGGCAGCTTACGCAGTATGGAAGGTACGTCAGCTCACTGATACGGACACAGCTAGGCTAGTTTATTTTAGCTACTTTCACAGTGTCATGTCCTATGGTATACTACTTTGGGGCAAGGCGGCTGATGTTGAAACGATTTTTATTCTTCAAAAACGAGCCATCCGCTCAATATACAATTTAGGTGCTAGAGTCTCTCTTCGAGAATTGTTTAAGGATATAGGTATTTTAACTGTTGCATCACAGTATATATTTGCAAATATTATGTTTGTTAGGCACAATATCAATGACTATAAGAAAAACAGTGATATACACAATATTAATACAAGAAACAAGTCTAAACTCGTTGCTACCTATCATCGCTTACATAGGGTCGTTTTTATAATAAAATTCCTATAGATATAATCGACCTTCCTGTAGATAAATTTAAGCGTACTGTAAAAAATCACCTTATTAGGAAAGCCTACTATACGATCAACGATTATCTAAACGACAAACAGTCTTGGGCTTTAGGTTTCTTTAGGTATATACACACAAACTTCTTTGTCTTATAATTAAGCTAAATTATTAACAAACCATTGTTAGTTGAAAGTAATGCGTGACGATTATTATGGTAATTTTGACTAGTAGTGATTTTTATCAGTATCTCCACTATGGTTCGTCATGCTCACTAAAATGTCATTGCTTGCGGCGTCGTCATGGCGCGGGTCGTTTCTTTCCCTCTGATATGGCGAAGGAGACGATGGCTGGTCCATGCGTCATACTCGTGAACGGGTGCTGCTTGGGGTGACTGGTCGGCCTAGTCAGCGATGCTTTAGCCTATACTATTATTTTGGTTCGTTCAACTGCAACTCTAGCCTCTTAATCCAGTCACTAATTAGTTTTAACAGTAGACTTTGTAACTGATGTACACCTTGAATGATTTCTATGTTTAATAGGTTCGAACCTTCAACGGTATCACTGAGTGATATTTTTTGTTTGTACGTTAGCTTTTGGAGCATTTCAATAAAATGTAATTCAGGTGGCAACAGCTTGCATCATGCTTACCTTTTATGTAACACTAATACCATTGTACCTGAAGATCTGACTTTTAAAAAGAGTGGCCATGAGTTTCTTTGCCAGTATTCTTCTCATAAGGCTCTACGCATTTATGAAACTGGAAGTTATAGATCGACACAAGCAGGCAGTAGTTTTTGGTGTTTTCACCTAATTCACCTCGACAATCCAGTACATGCTGTGGTGTCTGTTTGCGTCGATCTATGATTTTTAACAGTAGCTTCAATTTAACGTTCATAAATGTCACTTAGTGTCTTAAATGAATAAATGATTTTGAATTTGAATTTGATAGCCGAGATCCAAGTTCTCGTGAGAATACGTGGGGTACACTGAAAGTTTTGCGTAACTCATTAATAAAACAATTCACGTGTAAAGTAATATATTTACTTTTCGAAGAATTCTCCATTACTTACATTTTAAACACATTTTCATTTGGTCAAACCATTTTTGAAAACCTGAGGACTCTATTTAAGGGCATGCTTTTCGCTTACTGGTTGAAAGCTATCACGGCCTCTTCCGACCTACCTTAATGTCATACTTCTCATCATCTTTATCTTTTGGGAAAAATAAAGAATTCGCACGGTGCTAGGTTTGGACTATGTGCGGGATGGATCACTAGCTGTACCTCTTCAGAAGTCAAAAATGACTTTGTCTTGTTCTCGGTGTGCGCTGTAGCATTGTCATGGTGCAATAGGATGCGACTTCTTCTGGGGTTAATGACATGGTGGAAGGATTATCCAAACACATAATGCTACTGTTTGACAATCAAGCTCCTTTGAAGCAAACATTGTTTAAAAGCAAGTATCCCCATGGGTAACAAAGCTCGAATTATGTACCACCAAAAAAAATTAGAATAAAAGAAAAATATTACCTAGAACATTAAGCAAATATAGGATTATAAAACAAAAATTCAGTATATATCTCAGGGAATATTAATAATAATATAAATAACCCAAAAATCTATGTGGAAGAATCTAAAAAATCAAGTAGGTACTTTAATCACATAAACCTGAAATATTGCCCGATCACTTTAACAATCCAGATACTAGTGATTTTTTAAATATACCAGGTGAATATAGACTCAGCTCTTTCCAGATAAACAGCCTGGGTTTGAAAGAGTCGTGGAACTGCAACGGCTTTGTGTGATGTAGTAGGTACCATATTGGAAGCTAGGGACTCTGGAGAAGGGGCAATACTTGCACTACTGGACTACTCCCGCGCTTTTAACGGTATTAATACATCTTTACTGCTGTCCAAGTTAACATACTATGGATTTGATTCCGAAACAATAAAGTGGTTTCACAGTTACTTAACAGGTCACAAAAAGTAGAAGTACACAAAGAGGATGGATCAATTTATTAAGTCGTCATCCCTCCTTTCTGTGACAAGGGGAGTTCCAGAAGGTAACAGGAAGGAAGAATTGTCCGTCCGTCCGTCCGTCCAGCGCAGAAAATAAAAACAAATGAAAATTGGCGATTTAGTAGTGTACCTACGTAGAAGCGTAAGCCCATAAAATTGCATCGTATGGATGCCGTTTTTACCGAATATGCAATGAACCCAAATGTAGAGAAATTTAACAGCCAAGCCACATATTTTGACCAAGGTATAGAGCTTGTAGAGAACATGAGACTAGGACTCACGCAGAACGCTATACGCTATATATGATGAGAGAGTCTCGTTAGGTTAGGGCTTGTAGAGTTAGGAGCCTGGCTCTCCATAAAATCTGATAGCTTTTTTATAGTGCAAGTAATATGTACTCGTCTTGGCGTTACTTTACATGAAAATGTTTTTGGTGAGGTATCATTTCTTTTTGTAAGTTACATACCTGTTGTAGTTTTTATTATTATTTTCTTTTCCCCTTTTTAAGGTATTTTCTTTCATATCAGCAGTACATTTTTCATAGCCCACTCTCTATCTTTGCCTCTTTTCTTGGTGGGCTTATTGATCACAATGGGCATAAATAAGGGCTACACTTGACTCTTAGCTGGTTATGTTCGACTATAGCTGACTGTTGTGTTTTAATACTATCAAACTCAATATTTATGCGTCGTCAATCAATTGACGACAGACAATAGACAAATTATTATTTTTTCTTCGTAATAACTTTTAAATCATCACTAGATATTATAAAACAAAGTCCTCCACCGCGTCTGTCTGTCTGTTCGCGATAAATTGAAAAGTACTGAGCGAATTTTCATGTGGTTTTCACTAATAGAGTGATTCATGAGGAAGGTTTAGGTGTATAATTTGTATCGCGACGCCGGGGCGGGTAGCTAGTATAAATATATAAATGAAATATTTAAAAAAATTGGATTCTTCAAGACAACAATCAACGAGGTCAGCCCGCGTTTATTAGTAACCAGCAGTAATTTGTAAAATAGCAATTTTTTATTTTTTCAGCTTGAAAATTGATAAAAATTCCATACACAAACTTTCATACCCCTATTCTAAAGCATTGGGGGCAAAATGTACAGATTTATTAATTTTTATGTTGTCTATGTGCTAATCCTAACTTTCAGACCAAATTTTAGCTTGCTATGACTTCAGGACCCTAACAGTTTTGATGATAATCAGTGAGTGAGGTAGTGAGTGAGTGACGAAATCTGGGCGGTTTAGATATTAATAATCTATAAAGTATAATAGCTATTTAAAACGTGGCACGTTTAATAAGTACTCTACATCGTATCCTGATAATTTAGGCTTTCTATTCTAGCACTGTCGAGACCGGATCTATAAGAAGCTATAATCTATGAGAAACGCTTCGAGAAAAGGTAGGTAGTACCCTGCGCTTCCGTTGTCTCTTATTTCCTTACTGAAGTGTTCGGTACTTGTAATTTCCACTGTTAGTGTTTTAGGTTTGGACAGCTAAATTTTGGGTAAATATTTCGTAGTCTGTATTTATATTTAACGGTGGATTAACAAATCTTTCATGAATGAAAATTTTAATCAGCCACAACTTATGTATGTATGTTATCGAAAACTTGTAATTACGTGCTGTTTGATTAAAAGTTTTCGATATAATTTCTCTGTAAATCACAGAACTCTCTCCACCAAATATAAAAGCGAAAATGAAAATAAGTCACCACACATATATGTTTTAATGGAAATGCTACTGAACAAATATTCTGGAAATTAATCTATCCATAAAGAATTATTATTTTGATGTATTTATTTTTCCTAAGTCAATGTTGCCTAAACAAACCTCGTTCATGAGAAGTAAGGCGATGGAAGCATTCGTTGAAGGATTATGCTCCAATTGGAATTGGTTCACTCATCTTAATCCTTTTGAAGTCGGTCTTAAGAAGCTTTTAAAAATTTCACTGAAATGAAATTTATTTCTGTTTTCTGTTTCAAATGAAACAGTAGGTTTATACCATTTTTGCCCAATAGTATCTTTACACTTAGATTAATATTAGAATAATGAGGTATTTTTATTTCCTTTTAAGCAGTAATCATGTTTACATGCCGATTGATGATAAGCGATAACCATATTCTCTAGGCTCTATGAGATCAGAGATGTGATTCATATGCTAATTTAACGTAAACAATTACAAAACCAGTTTATAGGGATATACCAGGACTTTGATTAGTTTTTACTTTGACTAGCAATCATTTAGACATCATAAGACAAAGTCAACGACGAATTACATTGACACAGATTGTGAGAAAAAGAAAAGGAAACTTCTGTCATAACACAACCTTAGGGTGGTGGTATGACAGAAGTTTAGAGAGAAGTTTGAACCCGACGGTAGTTTATCGGAAAAAAACGACGGTTCCCGAGGGATAGAAAAATAACCTTTACGCAAACGATACCCGCAGACGCTAGTAAAAATCAGTTTCGACATTTCGAGATGAGGGCGGGAATTTTGGGATTACCCTTGATGATGATTGGTGTAGCGACTATCCTACGGCCACAATCACGCGTCCACTGCGTGAACAAAGGCCCGCCAGTGAACGCGCACCTAGCTTTCACGAGGCGGCGCGCGGCGCGTGGTGCATGTATACTGCGTGTAATATCGGCGTGCAACAGAGGCAGCGCGGCAAGGCACTCGGCTTCTAGCTTTGTTACGCGACAGTAATTTATTTCATGTCATTGTTATACCTGGCAAAGTACTGTGTACTCACACAGTACTTCGCCAGTACTACTTAATGGTTCAAATTAAATGTTACTTATTGTCGTAATCACAAACCTATAAAAAATCCTAAAACACCTATAAAAAAATCCCAACATTTCTGATATTATTCCACTATACATTCGGTTTTGATATTCAGAAATCCAATATATTTCTAATTTATTAAATAATCTTTAATACGTTGAAGCAACGAATCATTTAAGTGATTGCTCGTAATACAATCATCATCATCAGTAAGATTTCGCCCACACGCAATCAACTGGATAAACACAAATCAATCTACTGTGATCGATTTGAAAATCGACAAATCTAGACATGTTGAGTAGGATAAAGTGAATGAAATAGGGATCTTATAGTTCACAGCAATAAGGTTGAAATTATTGAAAACAGATATTATCTCCGCTTTATGGAAAGTTTTAGCCCGTGAGCTGTTGTGTGTATTCAGTGTTCTGCAAACGTTCATTAATTGTTTGGAATCAATAACTGTAAAATTTTAATTCGAACTCCGGTTCTGTTCTTTTTTATTCCTTAGGGTAACTGCAAAGTTGTTAATCTTCACATTTTGATTGTTTGCGACTAAAATTTTAATGTCGCATTTTATCAGTATTTAACGACAGAGACACAAGAAGCAATATTGTCGTATTGACATGAGAAGGCTAATGTTAATCATAAGCCATAACATTATACAAGATATAAGATAGCAATTTTTATTACTCTTTTGGTTTTAGCATTTTGTTAAGTTTTATCAGATTCGACACTAACAAAGCCTTTAAACATATTTTTATTTGTTGAACGTCTAAACGTATGAATAAATTTATAAACATAGATTAATATACATGAGAATTTGACTTCGTTATTCTTACATTCTTCAGTTTTCTGCACTTTTATACAGATTCATCACATGAAACAAAAGCCTTTACAAATATAACTATTTGTTGAAAGGTTGAACATTTGAATAAAACATTTGTTTTAACAATTCTAAATAATTTTGTTTCAGTTTTAGTAACATAAACTGTGTTTTTTTTGGTAACGAAATATGCAATTAACATGATGAATGTCGTTATTAATGTAACTGTATACAGATACAGTTACATTAATAACGACATTCATCATGTTAATGCTCTTTGTCCGCACCATATACTTACAGAAGTATATGGTGCGGACAAAGAGCATTTGATGCTACCTTAGAGAAGGCGCGTTCATTACCCGTTTAGTGCAAATACATGTATTTATATTGTCATTGGTCTGGGAAAAAGGATGTTTGTAAAGCCTAGAACAAAAAATGTTGCTTATTAAATAGTTATCATTGCAATAGCTGCGAATAAACAGCTCAACTATTCAAAATAATCTGACAAATAATAAGCTTGTGACCTGACAACAATTTATTGCGCAAATTACATAGAAGATCTAAATAATACAAAAGAAATACACTAGTCCTTTTCTGAGAAAGAGAAAACTTGAGAGGTTTTTTACAGCTTTCACAAAAACGGGTCGTCGTAAGAATGTAACAAAGAGGTACTTACTTTGTGATAGCGTATAATAAAAATTATGTCAACCCTTCATAAAGCCCTTCAATAAAGTGACCTGAAATGATTATGGGTACCTAATTCGTGAATATAGAAGATATATTGCGTAGTATATTATTTTTTTTATATGATTAAAATCTACTACGAAAGGGTAGTACAAAGTTTCTTTTATAATGTTCTAAAAATTTAAGAAGAATTTAGCAAATTTTTACAAGATATTTTTGGGGCCGGACCCGTGCTTCACCTAGATTCTCCACCTGGGTGAAGCACGGGGACTATATGGGTCCCGTGCTACTAGTTACTTAATTAAGTGAATAAAAGTTGGGATTAACTGATTAATTCAAAGTTTTCATTTCGTTCGTAGGTTTTTATTTAAAAATTGATACATTTAAAACTTAAGACAAAAGTCGTTGAAAATAGATGTTAGTGAATACCTAAACCTTAGAAACTTTCGATTACTTATGTACAGGTACTACCTACCTATTTTAAGGAAAGTCCACAGACATAAAAACCATTACGTAGATGCGATTGGGCAATTAAATAACAATATAAAATCCTTACATTGGTGTATGCATGTAAAAGAATAATGCATTTTAAGTCCACCAATATAATTTAAATCCTTCGTTACAAATCTTTGCGTTGTTACCAACTAAGTCTCGGCAAATATAGTAACTTTATTCCATTATAAGCATACGCAAATCAAGTGTAAACAGTGTTTTCAAAGAATGTTAGTATACAAATTATGTATGGAGGAAAGTTTGCACCTGCATTCTGGATACACTCGAGTGGGCTACTTACATTTAAATAATCATTTCAAATACATATACTAGAAAGAAACTCAAGTAGCTAGATGAAATTAATATACTGTAAGTAAGTAAGTAAGTCCTGTCGCAAATCCATTCCCTCAATTTCTTTAAAGATTAAGTATTGTCCCTGTTTTCTTTTAGGGATCGAATTAAACGAAACTAACCCATATGTATTTCGAACGATGAACCAAAGCAAACTAACTAATCAATAACTAAAGAAATAGAAAGCAAAGAAAACTAATGCTGGTTAGCGATCTGGGGGTCATGACTTTGTTATAAACGAAACTGTTTGAAAAGAAACTACTAATAACGTAAATAAGTACTATTTGTACACAAACCCTCATTCCCTACTTTACCCTCTAGGGGATGAATTTTCAAAAATCCTTTCTTATGGAATACCCACATCATCTAAGGAATACGTCCTCTGAATTATTATCACTTGGAAGTAAATGATACTTATTAATTTTTACGGGAAAAAGATATAAAAATACTATAAAATTCTCAAAAAAAAATCATTCATTATAACGCCATCTACTATGACATTGTAACCTTATATTATTTTTTACCTTTACAACTTTGTGTTGTTGGGGGTGCTTGGGCGACGGATAAATATAAGGATGGAGTGCGGTAATAACGTGTTTATTATTTCAGATTCGTACAAAGACTGTGTCAAGACTGAACATCGAGTACCATTTATAATATTAACTTACAGACTACGATATAATTCCCTACGTATGCACTTTACATTGTAGGTACAGTCACGTACAACCGCTACAGTGTAAAATTAAATAAATATTTTAGTTCTTTTATCGTGATTTAAATATTTATTATACTATAAAACAATGTGTATAATTATTATTTTAAATTATCTTGAATTTTTTTATTGTATGTATAGTTTATCATAACGCCATCTATAATGAAAGTCTTATATTTTAATAAACCTGACTTGTATTAATATTTTATATTTTCGTTTTATTGTCGCATGATTGAAGTCTTGACTTTTATTGTCAACTTGACACGCAACATTGTCTCCTTTTTGCATTATATCAGGACAACAAACACGTGTTCATATACAAACTTTGCCAGTCCTTTTCAACTTCTTGGGGGTGGAATTTTCAAAAATCCTTTCTTATCGGATGATGAATACGTCCTCCGAATTTCACGTCTCTACTAATGAATTTCGACCACGGTTTTTTCATTGGTCAGTATAACTTGACCTGTCATTAGAGATGGGTAATCACCCGGGTTAAAACCCACGACTGGATAAAAACCCAGGTGACTACCCATCTCTACCTGTCATTGTATAGACTTACTTAGCATATACTGGACGCGTGTAATTTCATTAATGTCGCGTTCCAATAAACAAGAAACGATTCGTTTTTCTTACGGACGGTAAAATTTTCATTGAAAATTCAACGAAATTTTACCGTCCGTAAACAAAACGGCATAAGCAGTTTTCACGTAATTTTTAAAGTTCTAAAGTATATTGTTTAAAATTTTTAGCATTCTGCACTTCTTCTATACATGTATAAACTGCAAATATTCTGAAATTCACGATACTACGTCTACGTCACGAAATTTTCTTAAAAAGGGGTACAAATAATTCTGTGCACGTATTATTATAATGATGTACGGGAATAAACGCGATCACGTAATAGGTATTACATACCTTTGAATTGCCTTACGTTTCGACTAGGTTGCAGTGGTTGTGGTCACAGTCTGACTCAGCTGAGTCAATCTGTGACCAGTGTGTGTGCCAGTGATAGGGTGGCTGCGTTACGTGATCGCGTTAATTCCCGTACATATACATAATTATATCATAGAACGCGAAAGTTTAAAGTTATATATTCCTGGTTTAAAATTGTTACTAACTGTTTGGCTATGAAAGTACGAGCAATTAGTCAGGTAACACGTGGTTACCACGTCCTAGCTCGATATTCGTATAGTTAGTTAAATAGATGTTTAATTAGTAGTATAACTATTATAAGTAGGTATTATGAAAATGAATTAATAGGAAGTAATAAATTCATTTTGAGACTTAATTTTCTAATTTATATAAATATATATATATATATATATATATATATATATATATAGTTTTGGTCTACTAATAATTTTAGAAGGTATAAGTTATCAATCAACTCGCGTATACAGTTTATGTTACCCAAAATATGTTTTGTATAGACTATGGGTTCTAGACCTATACAAATACATATATATATAATATTCATGCATGCCTTAAGCATTAGTCGAACCCGCGTCCTCTCACGTTCCTAATCCATCCACTTGGACTGGACTTCGATATTTACCTAAAGTACTCTGGGTTTAGAAGCTTTCAGAAATTTCATTAGCCAGGCTTATTCTTATGTACCACCAAAGGATAAAAAAGAATTCGCATAATGTATTATTTTGTAAATCGATAGTGATCGCGTCAATCAAGAGATTGGCATACTTTTGTAATTAATCTACGTATACTGCTTTGTGTCACAAAAGAACAAAACTTCAGACATTCAATACAACTTAGCCGTGTTAAACTGGAACAAATAAAAAAAAAACAACCTTATACGTAACGTTATTAAGGAAAAATCTTAATAACAAACATTTTGTACTGGCATGATACTTTCCAACTTAACAAATTCCATGTAGCAATCTGTGGACAAAATACCAGCCAACTTTATTCTGAGGTTAGCTAATTTACTTAATGTCTTAGTTAGTCGATCTGAAAAGACAAAGTGCAGAATAAATTATAGAACTGATGCAATTCTGGGTGTTTAGTGTCTGTGTTAGGGTTTATTATCAACCATTTTATATAAGTTACACGATAACTAGCATGATGATCCAAAATTTTGTAATGAAATAATTTCTTTGTTAGATGTGTGAAGCCACTGATTAGCACACACAGAAATCGGTACTGCTTATCATCAATCAAGATGTGTGCTTGATTGCCTCTTTACAACGAATAATAATAGTGCTTCGTAACGAACCAATGCCTCATATTGGTGGAATTCCTGAAGTAAGAGGTACTCCTCCAGCCGCGTGGCTTCCATTTGAGTAGATCTCTACTGCAGTAGAAGAGAATAAGAAATAATCTACATCCTAAGTGAGCACTTAGATAACAAAACATGTTATGTACTCATTCCGGAAAATTACTGAAGAAACCTCCCGTTCCCTATTTGCGTAGCGTGTAAAATACTATACCATTAAGTTCAGAAGTTTTTATATTTATGTATGCTCTAATTAAGTAACGATTTGGTTTTAAGTTATGAGCTTGAAACAGTAAGTTATTACCTCAATCTGAGTCTAAGCATTTTAGTTAATTGCCAATGCCTTAGGTAAGTAAACGGTTAGGGTGAACTTCAAATTAAACTCAGGGAAGTGGGGAATTTGCAACAAATTACATCTAATTTGTTGAAAATTTTCACTCCGTTCCATAAAATTACTTAACATAATGTCATCACTTCATTGGTCGGTCGGTCATAAATTTCTCTTTACGTGTTCCTGGTACATACTTCACACTTATACAGTGTTTGAATGCAGCCAAGCCAGTTTCTAATGAAAATTCTTAGTGTTGAGAACGTACCATTTGCCATTTTATTTTTACACCATCTTAATCTCCAGCCATATTACTTGCTGTCATTCGTTGTCACCTAGACACCTATAGTTTACTATCGAATGTAAAACTTTTAAACTCTCGAGGAGATGATAATCTCATAAGAAACAGACAACTGCAGCCAAAAGTAGGAACAAACTTTTTCAATCCTTGGATTACCGTTTTAGTGTTGTGACCAAATGACACGAATCTGTTCCATGGGTTAAAATTATTCTTTGTTAAAATTGTGAATAATTAAATTATTTAGTTTTCATTGTATTATCTATATATGATATAGGTATAGACAAAATAGTTGAGAACCATTTTGTACTAGGATTGATAACCGATTTTCCTTCCTTTGTGAAATTTTCCGGAAAGCCAAGTGGCTGGAAGGGAAGAACGGAATTGAATCCTATTCACTACTGTTTCTTGTTAAGAAATACCTAAATATATTAGAATTCCTCAATTGCCTTTGTAGTAAATTCAACATTATTGACCAATTTAGATATATTGTATTTTTTCAAGCCATACGCCTGTTTTGATATCTAATAACTTCGTCAGCTTCGTACGAAAAAGTGAGGACTTACAGTATAGTATTTAGTAATTATATTAAAGGTAGATACATTTTTGAATATACTGTAGCATGTTACAGTGAGCTCTTAAAATAATGATTTAAATTTTAAACCCGTATATCAATAAAAGGCAATTTCTTATTTCTATTAGAGTTAATTGAAGCGAAAGACAAATAGAATTAATTTAATTAGATTTGGGAAAACGTTAGGAGAATTCCACATATGAAATTCATGCTATAAATATTCAGGAAACGAGCGCACCTTACATGAAATAATTTTATTAGACGTGTAAGACAGTGGGTATTGGATATATATATAAGATTCCTAGCCGATTTCGGCTACGGCGACATTAATGTACCCAATTTTTGGGGTAAATACAGATATTCTTGTATTAGATTGAGTAACGAAAGAAGTGCTCCCATTATTATCTCAAACTGGACCTATTAAAATGTTTTATTACGCTAAGCCATTGCAGTTTTTTTTACAGAAAAACTTTTTAAAGAATAAACTTTTCAATAAAAGACTATACGGGTCAAAATCAGACTAGTGGACATTTTGCTTTGGACAATTTTTTGTCTTCCATATAAGACGAGAACACTACAATATATTTAAAATATATTAATATGATACCTCAATATTACTGTGCATTAGTATATGCACTTCGCGTTGTTATTCATATCAATCATGATTTATTTATTGAAGTGAAAACTTCTTTAGCGGCAGGACAAGTGACCTGATCGAAAATTCGTAAGAAGGAGCCACTCGCGTCAGGACACGTGACCATCGAAAACTGTCCGAGTTTCTTATATTTAAAAAAATATTTTTCGCTATCTGTGGATTCTGCGCGATACTACTGTAGTTTGATATATACTTATGTATTATATGGTATAAATCCACTAGAGGGCGCTAATATAAACATTGAGTTTTGTCAGCTACTTCTTAATTAATCTTTAAAAAATGTGTTTTTACTTCTGTCGGCAGTCCCATTACTGCGTATTTTTTTTTTATATTTGACAGTTGCATTAAAAACCATAGCTTAGACGGTGTTGGTGAGCTACAATGCGAACTCAAAAGTTCAAATAAATATTGTGTTTTACACAACATAAAGAAAGACATTACAATTTCGGGAATTATTTATTTATTTTGCTGGTAAGAACCATTTCATTTGATATAATGCAAAGCGTACCTTAATACCCTGTTACTACGAGAACGTTGTAACTAGTTATTTCAAAAAAGCATGAGTTTTTACATAAATTCTGACAAATATTACGACTTACTTTAAATGACAACTTGCATGCAAATTGAAACCGAAATGTATTTTAAACGCTTTCTTAAGTTGAATTTTAGTTTTAGGTGTGGATATAATAGAAGTAAATTGGAAGGGCAGAAAATAGAGACGAAAGGAAGAAAAATAAAGAGGAAAAGAAGTGTAAAAAGAAAACAAACCAAAATAGTGCAGTGTTGTCAAACATTTTATCAAACAGGTAGATAATATGTTTTCCATTTCATTTTCTGAATCTAGAGGATGGTTGAAGTTTTGTATCAAAATTTGTACCAAATACAAAAATGTGACAAACAACTAAGAAAAGTGTTAATTGCACAAATATATTATATTCTTGATTTGTATAAAGTGTGTTCTCTTCATGTGTTACCATTTGGTAACACATGTATGAAAGTGTATTAAAGCCAAATAGAGTTAACAGCAACTATAAGTTTAACAATGTAAAAAATTACCAATTATAAAAAAAAAAAAAATTACTGACAATAAGCTGGCTAATCTGAAAATGAATTTAAGTGATGTTCAATTTCTTTCTTAAGTATAAAATATATACACAAACATACATATTGTACAGTAACAGCTGTAAATATAACACAATATTTTATCTAAACAGAAAGAATTTCGTCTACTTAAACCATAAAATAGGTCCCAAGAATGTAATAACGCAAACGGTAACCAGTAACGGTGAACCCAGCTTTAAACGCAGTAATTTCCCGACCACTTCTCGTAGAATTTACACTTTATTCCTATTGAGAACTCGTACACGAATAGTAGAAGTTTGTTATAAATATAGGATAACATCGTATGAATGCATATGCGGAATAATCCAGCCCGTTATAGTCTTGACTTTAACTGACTTTGTTGAACATGGGCCAAGTTTGATTAGGGTCCAAAATTAATTCTCTCCGTAGGCGAGGACGCTGATCTAATTTCAGGAACAGTTATCAAGTGGCTGGGGAATGTTGGGATGTTCACCTAGATTCGTATTTGTGGCAAATAGATGGTAAGAACATGGTTTCTTAATGATTTGAAGCAGTAGTCGACAGTAAGACTTGTTGCTGGCGGAATTAATTACTGCTTTAACGGTAACATTTTTAAAGCCTCGTATAAAAATAAACTTGTTTACTTACAGTAAGGTAGTAAGGAACCTTTTAAATGGTTCATCTTGTTCATATTCAAGGATAGTTTTTTTAACTGTTTCACTATTACACATATGAAGATAATAATAAAAATATGAATACTATAAAATAATAAATGCAATAAAATACTAAATGAATACAAACTGACTAAAAGCAGATGCAAAAAGACAATATTCACGTGGCGCCAATATCTTAATTACGAGGACACCAAAAAGGTCCCTCTGCATGTCTCTCTGACGCTGTACATGTAAATATAGGAAACTCACCTCCGTCTTAAGAGTTTCCGATCTTGTCATAAAAATATATATTTTTTAAATATATTACACTCGGACACGTTTTCCATACATTTTCGATCAGTTTTTACTCGGACACATTTTCCATTTTTACCCACCTCAAAAAGTGCCCAACCGCTAAAGAAGTTTTCACTTTAAAAAAAACCAGTAATTAGGTAAACTAATTATCTAAGAATATAGCAATACACTTATTCAACATCACAGTAACTTGAACTGTGTGAGAACATGTTAACAATTAAATCAATCTACATTGAAATCTCTTAATCAATAAGATGAGGTTAATATCTGCGGAAAAGTAAAAAAAAAATATTATTCAACTATAGACTTGGAATAAAATTTAAGAATCGAAAAATTAGAGTCCTTCAAGTCTTTAGACTGGTGCACAGAATGGTTAACTGGATTGGACTGGTGATGATTAGTGAATGTCGAGATACTTCTCCAATTACCTTTGTGTAATATTCCTTGAAAGGGTCTGTCATCAACCCAAGTATTGTTTGCAACGGCTGATCTAATGCTTCCAAGTGATGCATCTATGGAGACTTCTTCGAAAATAGATGTAATCCTTGTATGATCCTCCTTGATGTAAGATTGTTATGAAACATATGCTACGTAATTACATAATAAAATTTTCGAGACAAACAAAAATGAAATTCCAAACATTTCGGCAAATAGACGCGTCGAGTCGCCGCTGACTTCACTTCATTCTACGTATAATTAACTTTCTTGTTTCTAAGTTTAATGCCGACTCAAAATTAAAGATATTATTATTATTAGGTATTTAAATTAGTGCAAGAGTTTAGTTAAAAAAGCGGACTATTACTGAAAGGGTCAAAAAACATATCACTGCTGTGAAGAACCGTAGGATCAGCAAATCAGCGATTGCAGAACATGCACTCGAAGGGGGCACCAATCACTGGATTGAATTTCACCGTACGTAAGCCCTCTCCACGGAACATCACTTTTGCCGAAAAGTTGTACGTGAAACGATTGAAATAAAAAAATATAAAACTTTCAATTGGGAAGATGGTTTCAAATTATCTACAGCGTGGAATCCAGTGATAAAAAATATGCCACCTCGCTTTGTTGCGCAGTCGAATAAACACCAAAATAAGGACACATCGGTTTGTTTACAAAATAGGGACACTATTAGTATAGTATGTGATGGTACATAGCGAAATAAAAATATTAAAAATATCGAAAATTTGCGGGTGGATGAAGAACCTTCTACCTAAAATTGTGTCAATGACGAAGGGCGTGCACCACTGAGCCTGAGCCAATCCGCCTGTGACCACGGCTAGTGCTACCTGATCGAAACGTCAGGTCAGGCAATTCTGAGGTATGTAATAGTTATTTCGTTAACGCATTACTTCCCGTATAAATACATAATTAAGTAAAACCTTAAGAGCTTTTAGGAGCATGAACTGTATTTTGAGTGATTAATTTTTTTGAATATCTAAGAGATGTAGGGAGGTCATGAAGTCATATGCATTGCTATTTTTAAGTTGTAAAATCATCACAAAGATAAGACTTAGAGAGAGAGATAAACTTCCACATTTTGATAATAAATTGACATCTTGTATTTATTATAATTTAATGTAGCAATGAAACGCGTAAAATGAATACCATCAAATGTTACATTTGATTTCAGGAAATTGATAATTAGAATGCTCTACGCATTCTAATTAAGAATCTTTATTATTCCAAAGGAATAACATCAGAAGTGGAGATTTTCTGTTCCCCTAATTAAATAAAACGTGGCGTGTTACATTACAGAACTGATTATTTAAAGGAATTTTCCTTGTATTTTATATTTCAGAGAAGAGTTTGAGAGTTTGAAAAATAGAAAATTTATGGGTTTTGCACCGAAATGCTTTTAACCTTTTTTAAAACAACCTATTTCTGACCTCGTTGTTTCGGACGGTGGGCCATAAAAAAATATTTCCATTTAATTTGAAGTGTATTAGCTTAACGAGGATCATCTAAAGTTATCAACAGTATGAAATGATGTCCATAATCTATTTAAGCATGAAGTAAAATACTAGCCAGACGTTTTGCAATACTCTGTTTGATTTTACGTGCTGTTTACGAATATTCTGAGAAGTTCTCTGTAAACACACAATGTCTTTTGAAGACTTCATACTAATAACTACTATAACTATTATGGTTGTCGCTTTTTTATATTATGGTTGTCGCTCATATGTCTGCAGTTTAAATCTTGTTCCAATAGAACAAACAACCTTAGCTCGAACTAATTTATGTGAAGATTATTTCAATACGCTCGTAGAATGATATCACACGTCTCGTACACTGCGGTTTATTTTGCCATGACTGTGCCAAATAGAATTTTGCATCTGTATTTGCATTAGATAAAGAATACTAAAGTGGGATCGAGGAAATTGGTCCCACTTTCTGCACTTCTGTGAACTTCCGAGGAAAGAATACTTTTCTTCGTACATTTACAAAATTTCAAGTTTGTTTTGACAGCTACTACCATAAAAGATGTCGGCTGTAAAATTACTTCATACTTTCATTTTGTTGGAAAGCTGTAAACAAAACAACTCGTCGGTTTATGAGTCCACGTTGTATATTATGACGAGTTTTATTGTCATCTTCATGTTTTTATTGTTCAGCTAGTATTTGTTATTCTTCATGTGCAGCATAAAGATGCGAGAATTTTACAGTATTTTGATATCGTACATAACTTATTCGAAATATTAGCACGTGATGTGAATGCTTTTTGAGTTTTGGTATCACGTCTTGTTTGAATTTATATTACAAAACGAACAAGTTTAAGTATATAATTTTAAAACACATGATCAAAGTTTGTATTATGATATTAAAATCAGAACCATATTTTTAGTTATAGAATTACTTTAGTTTTTTTACGATTTAAGTTCCAGTTTGCAAGATCTTTTCAGGAAGACATAAAACACAAACTCCAAATGGATTTTCTACATATTTCTTAGTATTTTCTATAGTCTTAGTTAAACACAAATATCAATCAATCAGCCTATTGGAGTCCAATAAAAATATAACGAACAACAATTAATTGCGTCTTTTCCTTTTCCAGACTTATTTCTTCCAGCTTCTGTCAGCAAAGATACAAAAGAACTACATTGTTTATAGATAGGGTTTGGATGTATAGAATTATAAAACTTGCTAGGCTAAGCTTTCACTACATTAGAAAGAATGACAAAGTGTTTCATAAAAGTCAGCCTAGTCCAACGGGATCACTAAGGCGTCCATTACACGGTAGCTTTTGCTGTCAGTTTTACTGCAAGCAAAATGGCAAAAAAATATCAAGACGGCGAATGACGAATAACCTATCGTGTTATACAGTGATTGGTGGTTGCATGATATTGATTGCCTAAAATCTGAATATTCAGCGCGCAACCATGAATCATATTGTCCGAGCTAACTTGACCGAACTATTGCAGACTCATTAATAACACTTGATTGATCAATACTGTAATTATAACTTATTATGGTAAAAACAGTATTTCATTTGTAAACACTGAGGTTTGAAATATTTTCTATATTCTCGTGTGGTCAATCGATAACTGTGGTCTCATAAATGTGCTGGACTATTATTTGATTTCTGTCGTAAATCGGAAGGTGACAAAGCTCTATTAGTTAAAACTGGAGTTGCATAATAAAAGTTAAACTTCCACATCTACCTCAAGTAACGTGAACTTTATTTAGCTAATGAATATTTTGTATTTTCTTTTTGCAGCTTATATTAAATAAGATTTGCTATAGTGCTGATAAATTTTTCATACTTAGCAAGTTAATGGAATATTTAATAAGAAAGTAATTTAAGTAACATAAAATTCACTTACTTGTGAACTAGTACAGCTTTGAAGAAGTCATAGCCTTTTAAGGTTATTATTTTCTGCAGAGTAATATTTTTATTAAAAAACAGATTCTTTGGATAGTTTTTCTTCCTTTCGTCAGCAAATTACATTTCTAAAAATCCAGAACTTATGAATTGCCTTTGATCATGAATTTCTAGAGAGCAATTTCTTATTCTAGGAACCTTTGTGAACGGGAACATAGGCTAAAGCATACTTCAGCCATGAATGTTCAAAAGTACAAAGTTTGCAATATCCTGTTGCATTCACAGACATTCCATAGTATAAAGGATTTTTCCAACCATAAGCTTAATACAACATATTTTTTTTAAATTTTAATGTTACATTATAAGTATCATATTACATCCCACTAATATTATAAATGTGAAAGTTTGGATGGATGGATGGATGGATGTTTGTAACTCTTTCACGTAAAAACCACTAAACCGATTGCGATGAAACTTGATATGTATATAGCTGGAGACCTGGATTAACGCATAAGCTACTTTTTATTTTGATATTCCCATGGGATCGGGACTTACACGAGTGAAACCACGGGGTGCTGCTAATACATCATATTACATTTTAAGTTTACCTTAAACACACACACTCTCAGACACAGCGCACTTTCACTTCCTATTAGGATAGATCTTCATCGTATACATTTAAATATAAATGTATAAGGTATTATTAATGACTATCGGGGATCTAAAAGTAAACAACGCGTGCTTCCCTCAAATGCTAGTTTATTATTCAGCGTCTTGTCACCGCGCGCTCCGACATATCGATGCAGATGGCTACATAAAAATTATACATCACTTTTTTCTTCCTTTAGTGATAATGCAGTATTATAACTACACCTTATAATTAATGTTCTTATTTCTAGGTTTTAGGTGGTGGTGTGGGTGCTAGGAACAAGTTGAGGACTTAGTTTTCGGTCTTCATTATTTATATCATGTTCTACGGTCGCGTCGTTAGAGGACAAAAACTCGCTCGGTCAATCCTCAACATTTTCCTATATCACCATCTTCTCACCCTCCACTTTCGAAGCCTCTTGCCAATCATTGTTTTATTCTTCAACCTTTTCAGTTTATCTTATTCAATTTGTTGGATTCCATACTGGCGGTAGTCTTAAAAATAGGTAATAATTATGGACCCTGTCGGGCACAGCACTATTAGGAGAAAGGAGGAGCTGTTTAGTTACGCTTTTTTTGAAAGTTTAGTTTTGATACAATTTTATCTGCTTTTGGATCTACCTTCTTTGCCTCGTAAAAATTAGCTCGGTCAGCAAAAGTAGATCTTCTTGGAGTGAATTGGGCATTGAGTACACCCACCAACTCCTTGAATGTTACCTGCTCGATTGTTTTGGGATGTAGCAAGACGCCAAGCAATTGACACGAATCTTCAGATAAATTTATCAACAGCGCCGCACAATGTTTATATTCCTTGATTTCGTTGAGTTTTAAAAGCATCATCAACTTCCTGTAAAAAATATCCAATTCCATTGTCCTGTAGTAGAAAATGAAGAACGTGTTGTTCACTAAAATATTAGTTTATTAGTTATCGTCTTGCCACCGTCCTGACAGATAAATGCAAATAGCTACAAATAATACATCAGAATAAAAAATGTGTTCTGGAAAATTGTGTAATTGGCAAAACTCTTTGGAAACGTAAACGATAAAAAACTGGCTACTGGCTCTTACATAATTAACAAGATACGGCTGCCGAAATACAATTATTATTTACTTCGTAAGTAATATTTGATTTTATGTTTCCGTTGGTGTTACACATATCTCCATATTTCCACCCTGCGTCTTGCATAATTAATAGAAACTGAACTGTAATGTTAGGGATCTGTTGAAATTTACATAGGTATATTGTAAATAGAAAATTTTCTGTTAGCAGTTTAAAATTGTTTAATTTTTATAAAGATTTCAAATACTTTTGTATTTCTGTTTAAAACATACAAACGTAATATTTAATTATTTTAGTTAATAAAACAGACAGAATAACAAACAATAAGATAAATAAATGCTAATATACAAGAATATGGGTTATCGTAACTGAGCGAGATCACAACAGTTTTATAGTCTATGAAGTTGTTCTTTCGAGTTCTTTTGCGTGGATATTTTGATCGGAAATCGTCCATTTTGCTGAAATAAAAAGTAGCATATGAGCTATTCCAGACTAAAATCTACCTCTGCGCCAATTTCATCCAAATCGATTCAGCCGTTCTGGCGTAATTGAGTACATCCAATGAAATTTTTGCATTTATAATAGAAGTAAGATTATAGAAGCGACATAGAATTTTTTATCGGCCTTGTTGTAAATAAATTTTAATATTAGATAATATCTAATATTAAAATTTATTCGCTATTTAATTGCGATTTAATCATTGTGGAATTCGTGAGGTAGGATGCCTTTTGTTTAGTTTTTCTTCGACTAGTGAAATGTCGGTGGTACTGCTGTGAGTTGCGGGTTGCGGGTTGCGGTTGCTTGCCCTAACTAAAGTCAAATTTATTTTGAAAATGGACCGACAAAGCAAATTTTTTTATAAAAGAAAAAGCTGTCCTGAAAAACACTAAAAGTATTTAACACCAAGCATATTCAATGAATGCTCGGACTTGTCAGAAAACGTTTGCATAAAGAAAAAAAAAACAAAAGGATTAAAATTGACATACAAATTAATAATATTTTGTTTAAATTATTGTGCGACTGTGTTAAATCACTTTGAGATTCAAATTCTAGCCGCAAGCTCCCAATTTCATAGTAAACATTTGTAATCTGTGAATCATTACATTTATGGATACCTATCTCGTTAGTACTTAATATCCACTTTAAAAATGGAACATAATTATAATTATAATAATTAAGGTTGTACAAAAAAATTGACATCCGATACATAATAATGATATTTAGAATACAGTATGATGATTATTCACATTATGGGTAATTTAGCGTTCACTGTAGCTAATATTTTTCTCATAACTGTGTGGTTCATACCTGTCTCGAAGAACTATGACAGCGACATATGTGTGCGTTACATTAAGCATAGTTTTCGCTCATCTGACAGTGTCAGTATATTCTGTAATGTATAAAGTGACGTTGCGGAGCATTGAAGTATGCAGCGAAGCAGACCCGCCATATATGGGAGAAAACCCAATGGAGCTAAACGTCGTCGGCTACAATAAAAGTGACAATTTCTACTTCAAAGGCAATCTAACCATACGAAGAAATTTGCAGGGTTATTTCTTCCGTATAAAGACCGGTGTCGAAAAAACTGGCGGTGAAATCAAATATACGAATCAATATAAAAAGTTGTCGTGTAAAAGCGTTATTCCAAAATTGCTCCTCATTTCAGCTGGTGTGAGATACAATGAAAAAACATGTGAGATTTACAAAGGCTATTACAGTTTTAATAAAATAGATATGCATAAGTTACAACCTGGAGCATATTACTTTCCAATTAAAGAAGCTGGAGAAAGTTTAGTATATTTTAGTGTTTACAACAATCGAGGTACTTGTATCTGTACTCTTGCTCGGTATGTTCTAAAAGCTAATTAATTCAAGAGTACGAGGGATTTTTTTTAACTAGCCAAACCACGAGTGTAATAAGTCTATTTTGTTATACAAATTCATTTGTAAACTGGGTATGTAGACATAGGGATTAAATATTAATCCCATCAAAGACATAAATGTGAAAATGGGAGCCAAGTTCAATATTGAGAATATCCGCGGTTATCAACTACGCCGACAAAAGAATTGAGATCTAAATGATTGCCAAGTTCTGTAGATAATCCTGAAGATTTGACTTAGCTAGTTTTCACATCCAAGTTTTCTTGTATTTAGCTAAACAACTTTATTTTACACGCAAGTTGCTACATAGTACTGTATTTATATTGTAACGTCAACATATCTTACTCTTCTAAAAGATGGTGTGCTATGAAAACTAGCCAAGTCAAATAATCGGGATAGCGCAGGTATCAGAGAATCCTACTATAAGCTGTACAACATTATGTCAATAAAGATTATTACCTATTATTATTATTATTCTCTTTATTCATCGTAAAACTTATTAATTACATTTTTAAATACCTATAAAACAAAATATATATTTAAAAATGTAAAAAATAGTATACCACCGATATCGGATACAGGGACCAAGGCACCGGTGGTTAGGGCTCCAAAGATAGGAACCTCCTCAATATACGGGCCGTGTCGAGGAGAACTGCCTTCTGCATCAGTCCCTTGATCCAGCCGTCTAACGCGAGTGTCTTAAGATGTTGATCGAGGCTTTTGGCTATCAATCCATGAGCAGATATGACGATCGGAACAATGATCGCCGCATCGACATTCCACATATCGACAATCTCGTGAGACAAATCCAAATATTTGATTTGTTTTTCTTTTTCAATTTTCACGAGGTTCTCGTTATGAGGAACAGCAATATCGACAATCATTGCGCGGTGCTCCGATCGATCTATCACCACTATGACAGATTTATTGGCAACAATAGTTCTGTCAGTGATAATAGATTGATCCATACAATGTGGCACGACCATTTTCGAGAGCTAGGTCGAGCACATACCTGTAATATGGCACCTCTGAATGCACAAGATTGTATCTAAGTGCAAGTTGTTGATGTCTGTGCAAATATTCACCGTTAGCAAGACAAAAACAACCAGAAATAATATGCCTGATAGATTCACCAGGACGGTGGCATACCCGACAGATTTTCACTGTACCATCTTTCAGGATATATTTCTGATAGTTATTCGTCATAGCAATTTCGTCCATAATTGCAAAGACAAAACCTTCGGTTTCACCGAAAAGCTTTAAAGTTTATATCAGGCCCATTTAAGGCCCGATAAAAACGACCATGGAGCTCTTTGCCCTAGCATACCTCCCTGTGATCATTAGTACTAAGTATTACAGGCTTGCGCCAGTTCTCTTTAGCCAAAGCGAGCGGAGTGAGTCCATTGTCCACTGTGACTACATTACAATGCACTCCCACATCAGTATGAAGAAAATATTCTCTAAGGTTGTTTTTCTCACGTTTGTGTAAGGTCTTAACGTTTAAAAGTCCACGACCCCCAAACTTTCGTGGGATATACAACCTCATTACCGATAAACGTGTGTGGTGCATTCGAAATCCAGTAAGCAGTGTACGGACTCTCCTGTCAAGGGCATCTAGTTCCATCTGAGTCCATCTAAGTATACCAAAGGAATACATCAGAACTGGCATGACCCAACCGTTGCAGGCACGCATTTTGTTACCCCCTGATAAGACTTTTTAGTACTTTTTTCAGGCAACCAAAAAAGCGTTCCTGCAGTACTTGTTTCATATTGGATTCAGGTATTCCCAATGATTGTGATATACCTAGATACTTGTAGGTTTCGGTGGCAGACAGAGATCTGAGTTTTGTTGAATCGGAAAGTTCGACTCCTTCAGATTCCACTATCACACCTTTCTTTACATGCATGACTGCACACTTGTCCACACCAAATTCCATCCTGATAGAGTTACTAAAGTTTTCAGTTACCTTCAGTAGCGCTATCAATTGCAAATTAGTGGGGGCTAGTAGTTTTAAATCATCCATATATGGAAGATGAGATATAACTAGATCATCTTTCTGCAACCTATAGCCTAGCGCTGAACCCTCTAATAGAGTACTGAGAGGGTTCAAAGCCAGGCAGAACCACAAGGGACTCAGACTATCACCTTGAAATATGCCCCGCTCAATCTTTATTGGTGCATCGCTTGCCGCAATCTGCCGACATCCTGGATAGCGAAGTAACGTCCTCCATTGCCTCATACATGACTTCAAGAAATTGCAAAGAGTTGTATCAATTTTATACAACTCAAGCACTCTCAAAAGCCACGTATGTGGAACCGAGTCATAGGCCTTCTTATAGTCTATCCAACATGTCGACAGACTCTTACGGTTACGACGCACCTGTTGGCTAATGGCCATATCTATGATAAGGAGCTCTTTAGTGCCACGGTTCCCGCTTCTACATCCATTCTGAGAAATAGAAATGATCGAATTTTTATTTAAATGTGTAGTAATTTTGAGTCTCAGAATAGATGTTAGAAGCTTATACACGGTTGGTAAGCACGTAATAGATCTATAGTTTTTGGGATCCATGGCACTACCGGATTTATAGAGTAAGTGGGTAATACCAGTGGTCATAAAATGGGGTAATAACCCAGAGTCTAAAGCTGTTTGGAATTGAGATGCCAAACGGGCATGCGAACTTCGGAACCACTTAAGTCAAAAGTTGTGCAGTCCGTCTGGTCCAGCTGCTTTCCAATGAGATAATGAACGGACTGCACTACTTATGTCGTCTCTGGTTATGGTAATTGGTTCTATTTTTTGTATATTTTCGCATGATCGCTTAAAATCTTGCATCCAATCACCTTCTGTATGAATGACAGGCACCGACCAGATGTTACGCCAAAATGCTTTTGTATCATCATCATCCGAAAAGTGCCCATCACTCACACATGGATCCGCTTGTTCCCATCTTCGGTAAACCCACCTCTCATTTCTTTGGAACATGTGATTCTGGTTATACCGATCAATTCGCTTTTTGTAACGTCGTATCCTATTTTCCCACGCATAAACTTTTTGTTTTAGAAAGTCTATGCGCTCTGTGACACATGACATTTATTTTTGAGGACTAATGTCAGTCCCCAAAAATGCCTGTTTCACAAAGCGCATCACCTTTGGCCGTGTATTATCTAATCGAAATCAAATTAGCTTACTAATGAGTGTCCTAGCCTTAGCAATACGACGCTCAATTCTACACTACCAGGCTGGCACAGCAGGCTTGGGTCGAGTAGTAGTGGTATTTACATAAAAATGAACTCCCGCTACTCGACATACTGCAACAGTCGCACAGTAGAGAATAGAGTGTGTATCACTAAGATCTTCGCTATTGTCTAAATAATCGGACAATAGCAAATCCAGGGCACACACCAGCGCTGTATTTCTTTTATGCATAGGCAAATGGGGTAAACGTGGTGTAATTTGGTAGTTTACAAATCTGTATTTCAGAATTGCATCCTCCAAAACGTTCCTTAATCTTTCATTGTATTGGGTATTTACGACTATAGCCTCACTCTCTACTACTTCATTAACAGGTAGTAACTGTAGTGTGTCGTTAGTAACCAAACTCACAGTTTGCGACGAAGTAAGGACAATAAAGCTATTCCGTACTTCTGAGCGTATCCTCTCAAGTTCGATATCATTCAACAGGTGGCAGCGCTGTATAGCCCGTACCTGATCCGATAGTCGTTGTGCTGACACGTTGACAGCTGGTTCAAGCTCCTGAAACAGAGACACCAAAAGAACACGATACGCAGTAAGGTTAGTTCCCAACTCTGTAGCCCGATAATATGGCCGCATGATGTTTTCATCAAGTGAATTAGTCCATTTCATGCGGCGCACATCACCACCGGCAGCGGGGGCCCTATTCGAGGTCAGTGGTCCTCTGGGTCCCAAGCAAGTCGGTGGCCGGGCTCTCCCCTGCCGACGCACAGGTGTTGGCGACGTCGGCGGGGAAAAATACTCATCGCTAGAACTTGAGCTCGACGTCTCATTGCTTGCCGTTGTCACCGAAGTGCGTGTTGGCTGTGAGGCCTAGCTGTGCGACGAGTTCGGAGATAACGGGTGTGCATCTCTACTTCTAGCTTAAGATCTTGTTGGCATTTTTTCATTTTCATTGGTTTATTATTTCTTATATATGGTGATTTTTGTTATTTTGTTATGAAATCCATTGTTTAATAAGGTTCTCTGTATTTGGTGTTGGATTGTTCAATTTATTTCGGATTACATAAATAAATATAATCTGCAAAAAAATTATGCTAACAGTTAGTGTTGCCAGCAATGGTTGCCAGTTATTATTATTATTATTATCTTCAATCAGATCAGGTAATCGAACACTCAAAATGTGGATTGGTTTCTGTGAAATAAAACTACTAATGTTTCCGTGCTTATTTGCATTTGTAATTATTAAATCATCTAGATACACTTTTATATTTTAAAAACATCTGCAAGAAGTAATACGTAAGGGCATGGTAATATTTTGTAGGTTTATAAAATGAGGACTTAAGGTGCGTTCACACAGAAAGCGGGCAAGTAAGCACGGAAACATTAGTAGTTTTATTTCACAGAAACCAATCAACATACTAAGTGTGTGATTGCTGTACAAAATAAGTACACATTTTTGGTATTAATATTTAATCCCTATGTTTACAATGAATTAATATAATATATACAATTTCGTTGTTTCTGACGTCAGAATGGTGGGTGTAAATCTTGTGGATCTTGATTTTGTTATATTTTCGTTTCAATAGAGGTACATTTTTTTTAAGTATAGGTGCACTTTAGTACAATTTATTTACATTTTTCTGTACTATATGACATTGTATTTTTTATGGTACACCCCCCATTTTGACTCTCACATAGAAAACCTATGAGCATGAGAACCGAGTCAAAGAATGGCGAATTTTCGTAGTACTTGTAACTTATGAACATGGTCTAGTTGTTTTTTTTTAATTAACAACAGTTCAACGCAATAAATTTTCCGAATAATTCCAGTATTTGATTTTACAGGGTAGGCAACACGTGTGTGACCACTGGCGTTGCAAACATTGGAGACCGGTCAGGCCGATCTTGGTGGCTTGATCTATTATGTTAAGTGCCTTCATTTAGTAATAATAATAACGGTTTCCTCCTCAGAACATCACCAATTTAATCAGTTTTCATTCTGCGTGGGCGACCCTTGCCAATCTGCCCACTAACGTTTGCCTTATATACTTATTTTGTCATTCATTCCCCACTCATTATTTCTACTTGCCCAAACCACCTCAACATACCCTTTTTAATTTTGGTTAATATGTCATCTTTCAAGCCACACTGCTCTTTTATCTACATTCCTGTTTTTGTCAACCAATTGTACTGCGCACATACTTTGCAGTGATTTCATCTCAGCAGCTTTGCTATTTTCATCATTCTTCCGCCATATCCAACTCTCACTATCATACTTTAAGATAAGGCACCAGCATACAATTACGAACGGCCAGACGCGTTTTCTTCATTTCTTTGGGACCGACTGGCGCTCATAAACGCAGGTAGTGCACAATTTAAACGATTACCCGCATTTACTCTCCTTTCAATATTTCCTTCGCATCTTCAATTCTTCGATAACAGACTACCTAGGTGTCCAGTGTATCTTAAAAAGAATAACGAAAGAACATTACCTATCTTTTTCCTACACCTTATTTTCCAAGAAATTCAGTTCATAAAAAGTTTCTGTTGTATGTATTATTATGTATATAATATATATATTCTGTTGTAGTATGTAATAAAACATCACAACTTAGTATAGTCACAGATAAGATAATAGTTACTTCTTATAGTCAACAACAAAGCAATATGAGTCAACACGTCCGATATAGAGTGAACGGTTGGCAACTTTACTTCTACTGTGTTTTCTTACAGCTACACTATGGTTAAGAGAACTACGAATCTTCACACTACGGGTATAACACAATATCTGGTTTAATATGTGACCATTCATCATGGACTATATCATCATTTAACACCAAATGAGAGTGTTGAAATGTGGCCTAAATTGTCCGATTACAAAATTTTAAACTTTTTGTCCAGGAAACCCCCTGACGGAGTAAATAGGCTACAAACAGAGTGAAACTTGCACACAGAAGTGATACTACATGTAATGGCCATATTTTGTTTTAAGATATACGACAATGCATAGACAAAATTCATTTATTCAATTTATTTAAAAAAACTATAATAGTAACATAGTGTAACTACTAACTATGTCAACAAAACACAAATGCATTAAGGAAATATATTATATGTAGTATTTAGTTGATAGATTTCAGGTACAAAAATACTGTTAACAAATTCCATTATTAAGACTCTTGTGATGCTATGTCCGCTTTTTCAGGTTCTTGTACAATGACTACTTGTTTGTTGGCCCTCCGCCTTGCATGTGGTCCAAGCCTAATTTTTGTTGGCTCATTAGATACCTCGCCGTTGATCTGAAATGGCATTATAAGAGCTTTTATGAACCTAATTTTCACTACCTTTTTTGCCAAGTCTACAACAGCATCCAAATGTTTTTATGCTACATTACTACGGTACGAATGGTCTATAACATTTATCGTTGTCTCAAGACAAAGCATTCTTAAAATAAAAAAGTGGGAACAGCATGTATTATATCTATATTTAAGCTTCATATTTTTCTTTTTTTGTATTTAATAGACAGATCTATTAACCAGGTTATTCGTGTTTTTAAACTCACCTGTACCTGCTTTCTTGCTGCATTATTTTCCAAAAATGTATTTACTGCTGACAGAGTGTTAATAGGTATCTATAAAGATAATGATAACGTTATAAATAAGATCCACATTAAAATAAGAAAAAAATATTTAAAAGTGCAAAATATACAAAGCCATACTCACCAGTCACCCATGTATTAATAGATATAAAATAAAAAATATAAATATCTATTTCATATGTTCCTGTTTAGGAATTCAAAAATAACAGCGTACGTCAATCAATCAGCCTATTGAAGGCTACTGCTGAGGGTAGGTTTCTCGCAATCATCGTAATGACTCTCAGTCCTCGGCCTTCCCCATTCAATGTATCATACATACCACAAAGTTCATCGTTCAAAAGAACTCGAAGCAAAGTTCACTCTATAGCCCTCTGCTTGACTTATAATTTCAGGATGTAGTCTTTCAGTTGTGTCTACGTCTCTTCACAGAACATCATAACAGATGCTAAACATTTTGTTAATTGCGGTAAAGGCAGTAAATTAATATTCATATTTCTATATTAACTTAAACCACAAATATATTACTTACCTATACTACAAATGCTTAGGTTTTATAGATTACCAACAACGTTAGTTAAAAATAAAAATATTATATTAACAAACCATAATAAAAGCTAAGTTAAGGAAGCAACTTCATTTTACTCTATATGGGCCCTATTTAGAAATAGTCCCACTGCTTTGAACTTCATCACAGTAGAGAAAGAGGATAAGCTATAAGAAACTGTACTACTGGACAAGTAAAAACAATTAATACTGATTTGGTGTGTTATATTGTCTGCAGATCCTTGTATAGGTACATTATTGCAAAACCTATGATATTGATATGCTTTGATTACGCTTACAAACTGCTAATGATAATAAGACTCGCAGGACACTCGGGACTTATGTCACATAATTCATTTCAACACGTCTCCAATAACAATTACCCTCCAAACTGCTGGATCCAAATTATCTTAGACGACGCTTATTTATTCAAAAAATATTTGTCTTGTTTTGAAGTTTGCCGCATTAGTAATTTGAATGTGGTTTATTCTACGAAGTTACACACAAGTGGTACAGAAAGATAAAGTTGAAGGCGAAATTGCATTCCACGCACAAACTCAAAGATTCACATATTGTACTGTATTGACACTATATTCAGATTCGGAACAAGGATCTTTAACCACACAAACATTTGCCACATCCCCGTGGGTAGGATTATTATTAAGATATATAAAATAAGAACTTATTTAGCTTAATTGTTAGAACTGTATAGCAATTCCGAACAATATCCCGAATGAGTGTCAGTACAATTTGTAAAACCTTGAACTGCAACACAAAGTTATGTTTTTCTAGGTATTGCTAATTCCCTTATTATTAAAAATATGAAATTTCCATTACAAATCGTCTTTTTACCAAGAAGCCATGCGATTCAGTGACCATAAGCCTTTATATATGGCCTAAAACCATAATGTGTCGGTAAATAACTACAGATAGTGTGAAAGCAAATGTATGGAATTAAAACGCTAATGATGAATGAAGATGAACTTACAGAAAATATGTCGTCAATTAATTTGGAAGCACTCGGTGTCTGTACCGATATGTGTGCTTCTGATGAAGATGCTACTGACTTTGATGCAGGCACATGTTTCGATGATTCTAAATCTGATTCTGTAGAATATTTTGTAATAAATGAGCATGTTAATTTGACATAATGTAAGAAACGTAAACTTCACATAATTATTGGTAAACAACTAAAAACTAATGAAAGTAGAATTGGCAAAATTGTGGAGTTGATATAATTCGACTTGAGCGGTGATACAGTAATGAAGGTAAAAAGTGCAACAAGGACCAAATTTTATATTATACTTTTCTTCGTAAGTCGGTTAGGGTTATACTCTTATAAGAATCGCAAAAGGCAAGTAAATATTTTTTCATTTTAAACAATCTCAGATCTATAGAATAGTTTGCAAAGCTTTACACCTGTCAAGTCAAGTCAAGACTTTTTATACTGCCTTATAAGAAAGTATTAGTAAAAATGTATCAACTTGAAATGTAGGAAGAAATTATCAACATTAAAATATTCTAAAAAGTTATTATTATTAAAAAGGTGGCAGTAAAAATAATACTGCTTTAAAACACTGCTGTACCCTTATTACAGTTTACGCCAGAAATTACAAAAATACTAACTTGTTGCTTTTTTTACTCTTCGAAATTAACTATAGGGAATAAAATCTAAAAGTCAAAAAGATTTTATACTATAAAACTAGATTGAGAGGCTCATGCAAATAGCACAATTGATTTGCAATTGTTTAGAGTATGGATAACCCATCAGGCAAGCCATGTAATCAACCAACCAACTTATTTGTTGAGAAAAAATATCTCAGGAATGATATTTTTTTTGAAATAAGAAAACCTGTACAATATTTTATCAACTATTTCATTTATTTTATAAAAACTTACTTTGTTTTAAACTTGATGCAATCAAGTAATTCCGATAGATTCATTTAGTAAAATCTGATGTGACTTTGAAACATAGTTCATAGTTTGATATTTATATTTTTCTTTTTACACCATCCCTAAAATTATTCTTTTTTGGTTTATATAAAAATAAATAATATTAATAATAACCACCTGCTTGAACTGAAGCTGATTTTTGTACAGATACACTTGTACTTCCAGCGGCATTAGTTAAAAAGCTATTAACAGCTTTCAATGTTGCAATAGGAATCTGTAAACAGAATAGGCATTAATCTCAGAACATACTCGTGAAGTTTAAAATATTTTAGGTACAAAATGAAAGTTATCTGAATATGTACGTACATTGAAAATATCCTGGAAGAATGTAGGGTTTCTCTGTACAGTTACTCTCTTTGTATAAGTAACTTCACCAGAACTACCATGGTGAGCATTTACATTTGCATCTGCACCTACACCAGCATGTACTTCTCCTTCTACTCCCACATCAGCTCGTCTTTCAATAGGCTGTATTGTTTTAATTACAGTTGGTTGTGCCACACCAGCGTCGGCATTAGCTCCAATGTAGCCACCAATGTAAGCTGTTTTTCTAAGGTGATGGCGATGCGGCTTGTGGGCACGGATTATAGTCCTCTCAATTACTTGAGGTGCTGGAGGCTCAACGTAGACCTAGACGTAGTATGAATTCAATGGTTTTTATTGCGGTTTTAAATTTACAAACAATATATTACAATATGCGTACACATAACTGAAGTATTGCTTCAATAATTTTTAATAGACTAAGTCCTCTGCAAATGTTCTAAACGTCTGAACTAAATCAGAACCTGCAATGATGCGATGTAATAAAATTTAAATTTGTTATAAATTGCGAATTAACTTCCTGTGCAATGCAAAGTCGTTATTTTTGTACGAGACCACTATAACGGTATAATTTTAAGGTTTGTTCTTTTTTTAATACACAGCCTATTATTTAAATGTTATATAAGTTACATAAATAAATATACATAAATATGATAATTTTTTTAAAACAACGAGCTTCACAAGTTGGGATTGATTGGCCATAGAAAAAATTTAAGAATAAAAAATTACTATAATATAATACTATTATAATATAACCAGAAATAGCTCGAAAGCTATATAAACAGAAAAATATTCACTTATAACATGGACAGTTAGGTACACATGTGCTATTACGCACTTTCTTCATAAACTGAAGTGTTTAGTGCTATGATGTGATTGAATTACTGCGTAATACTGAGTGCTACATTATTTGGACGGTCATTAGGCCTCTAGGTGCACAAAATAATACTTCATTTTAGAACAAACCTTCTTGTCAACAATATACTGGAGTGGCATGTGCCACGTTGGTAGACTTAACCTTGCCTGGGGAACGAAAAACCACCCACCCACTCGTCATACGTTGAACATTTGGCCTATAGCGGGTACTTCTTTGGTAGTTTGAACCTTTCCAATTACTCACTTCTTTGACAATAACAGCCGGTTGAGCTTCTGCCTTTACTGCAAAATTTGCTTCTACATCAGCTTTGGCAACAGGTACTATTTCATTAGTAGCATCAAGATTTACTTCAGTGTAAACTTTTTTGTGTGCTGATTTAACTTTAGTCACGGGCGCAACGTGAACTTCTATGTCTCCAGCTCCTGTGGCACCAACCTGAATTATTTAAGCATACTTTAATGTATTTCAATCATCATTCTTTGACTTCCTCGCTAGTGACTATATGTATAGATCTAAATCTCGCTAACTAATTGGATGTTCTACGTTTATGAAATATGAATAAATGCCGCGTTAAGAAACATAAAATGCATGTATAGAACAGTCGTAATCAAAGCACCATGCAAGATGTATTGCAACAACACGAATAGTGATAAATGGAATCACAAAACTAGTTTTGAAATAGCAAATGGACGTGCGTTGTGAGTGCATGCACTTATAAAGTTGGTATTTTTACCTCAGTCCTGTAAGTAACCACACGTTAGTCCCAACTTTGTCACGTTTTGCTGCTGACATAGGGATATTCAGATAGGTAAAACTGTGTGTGCACTTAAATGTTTGTCTTGAGACAAAAATCCAATTTTGTATGACCATTTTACATACTTTATGTATAATGAATGTACGTTACCATAATAATGAAAATATACTATTATATTGCAAACAGTACTATTAAGACCAAAATAAACATAGGATGTACTTAATACATTTTAGACACATTTAGATTTTTTTTAAATATAAAAAGAGCTATGTGTTGAGGTTATGTGGTAGGTTGTTTATGATATTTTGGTTTTAAGGCACATGCTCACGCACGAGAGTATGTATGACTGAGTATCTGATGACTGCGGAAGAGGCGCGAGCTGTATGTCAGGATCATTGCAAATGGCGCTATGTCGTCTCGGTCTATCCCGGACAATATTTAAGTGTACACTCAGGATGAGATGATTGAGATGCTAACGTTTTCCTTCCTGTTGCTTGACTGAATGATAACACAGTTTTTGTTAGAATTTTATTTGGAACATAGATATGTATTTATAAAACTAGACTTGAATACTACTACTACGAATTAAAAGGTTTTAATATCCTCCACCTATTAATAATCACTGGTGCTCTTCTCCTTCGCTTTTAAGGCCTTCTTAAGTTCTTTCAGTCTACGTCTTTCTTCTTTTCTCTTAGCTTTTTCTGTGTTATCACCTACCAAGCCAGAAGAGGAGTAATGGCCTCCAGATGACGCTGAAGCGAAGCCTCCACCTGAAGATCTTTCGCCGTTTATTTCACCTCCGAGGCCGGCAGCAGCTTTCACGTTACCGCCAGCAGTAGCATCAGCATATAATCCACCTGTTATAAATAAAAGTTACACGAATTTGTGAACATTATATTTTTAAAATTAGGAACTTTTCGTTCCTTTCGTTTATTTCTTAGCGATTATAAATGTTACTAGCAGTTCCCGCGCGGCTTCACTCGCGTGTTCATATTTATATATTTTTTTATCATATTTATATATATTTCATTTTTTTTTTTTTTTTTTTCAATAAATCTTTCAAAATAAAACCGGCTTCAACAAAAAAAAAACTATTCCATAAAAGACTTATATATGGTTTTCTCATGGATGCCATTGTCAGAACTGGACCAAATTGAAATGGGACCACACGGGGACCTTTCAAATAAAAAAAGAATCATCAAAATCGATTCACCCAGTCGAAAGTTCTGAGGTAACAAACATAAAAAAAAACAGTCGAATTGAGAACCTCCTCCTTTTTTTGAAGTCGGTTAAAAATAAAAGTAACCTAAGTTACTCCTTATAAGACCAGCTATCTGCAAGTGAAAGTCCCGTGGAAATCGGTCCAGCCGTTCCGGAGATTAGCCGAAACAAACAGACAGACAGTCAGACAAAAATTTTAAAAACTGATTTTTAGGCATAGGTATCGTGCCAATAACTGTATGAGTTTAAAAAATAACTATTATTTTAACATTACAAATAGACACATAAATTTTATTTATTTGTATTGAGTACTAGCAGAGCCCCGCGGTTTCACCCGCGTAAGTCCCGATCCCGTGGGAATATCGGGATAAAAAGTAGCCTATGCGTTAATCCAGGCGTCTAGCTATCTACATACCAATTTTCATCGCAATTGCTTCAGTGGTTTTTTGCGTGAAAGAGTAACAAACATGCATCCATCCATCCATCCATCCATCTTAACTTTCACATTTATAATATTAGTGGGATTGATGATGACTATGTTTAGAGAAGTGTAGATATTTTTGGATCCTTAATTTATTTGAATAAAAGCTATACTGAAATGAACATACAACAACTACATATTATAAAACAAAGTCCCTCACCGCGTCTGTCTGTCTGTTTGCGATAAACGGAAAAACTACTGAACGGATTTTCATGCGGTTTTCACCAATGGATAGAGTGATTCAAGAGGAAGGTTTATATGTAGTATACATGCATATTATTGTAGAGAAAAGTCGAGAAATTCAAAGATTTGTAATGTCATGTCGAAACAAACATATTTTTGTGCGCTTACATTGCAAACACTGGCTAAACCTTACGAGATAGATCAAATTAATGTACTACGGAATTGTATATCTTAAAAAGATCAATAAAAAAGTCAGCAATGGTATATGTTTATCTGCTAAGGATAACCCACAGTAACCATTTTTATCTTTTACATTTTACAAAAAAATTATGGGTTATTTATCAAATTATTTTAAACAATACAGTGTTATTCCTTATCCCATTAAATACATTAGGTAAATTGTGCATTTCAGGTAGATCAAAATTGCCCTTTACAGCATATAATAAAAATGAATATCTTAGAAGATATCAGAGATTTAAAAAGCATGGGCAGAGTGGTTGGCGGGCCGAACCGATTTTGATAATTCTTTTTTTTTAGATGGGGTACGTCAAGGGTGGTCCCATATCAAGGAAGTCAGGATCTGATGATAGGATCCTGATAAAATTGAGAGAAATCCTCGAAAATTGTAGGAACGAATAGTGTTGCTATTTACTTTTCATTACTTTATGAGGTTTTTGCGTTTAGAATCATCATCATATCATGTAGGTGTGCTAATGATGAAAAAAAATCACATTATAAAAATCCTCACTACATATCACTACATATTATAAAACAAATTCCCCCGCCGCGTCTGTCTGTCTGTTCGCGATAAACTGAAAAACTACTGAACGAATTTTCATGCGGCTTTCACTAATAGACAGAGTGATTCATGAGGACGGTTTAGGTGTATAATTTGTACCCGTGCGAAGCCGGGGCGGGTTGCTAGTATTAAATATATTATTATATTAATAATAATTAATTAATACCCAAACGCAAGCGAACTCAAACTCAAACTGTTTATTTGCGTAATACAGGTTATACAAAGATCTTAGAAACTAATTTTGGCCGCTGTATACTACCCTTTTAGGTGTGCAAATGTTTCATACAATTTAATCACACTAAAACACAACAAATATTTAATTGGTATCGATTAATAATCAATCTTAATTCTAGTGACATTCAAACATTACAAAACCATTTCTTTTAATAATTGTATGTGTAGAAATGGATATAACTGTAGGTGACAACAATAGCAATCTAACACACAATTACTATACTAGACATTCACTGAACCGACATTTTTTGCAATCGCAAAGTATCTTCCTTTCGCACGATGACGTCACTGACTAATTACAGTCGATTTAGAGGTCAAGTCAGAGGCGATAATAACACAAAGATTATTATTAAGTGTGCATCTCTGCACACTTAATAATAATATTTGTGTAAAACAGTATTATCTAAGATGCTATCTTAAATAGTTAAAGTCTAACATTATTTTGTAGTATAAGTATTGATCACTACGAGTAACGGAGTGAAATCTCTTATGTTCAGTATAAGCATATGGATTAGTAAAGTATGTATATATAAGAATACATTATGGTAAGGATTATATTTTTTCTGAAATACATATCATTATTCGCGTGAATAGAAACTGTTTTAGAGATGTCTGAATTCATCATCTTGGTACACAGCCACACAAGCTCCCACTGTCATTAACAATGTTCCTCGTTTTGTTAAAGTACTATATAACTGCGATTTACTATCAGTTTATTATTATAATCATTTTCACCCTTTTTTATTGTATCGTAACACGGTGAAGGAGCTTTATTAATTAAAATGATGACTTAAAATCTTTAATTTTTGTTGGTTAAAACCCACAAAGTAATATCCTTCCGAGCACAGTGACTGTTTGGTAGACCTGCTTATTACTGAGAAGGAAATTTCCTGGTACATCCGAGATAATCAACTCGAGAACAAGATAAACCTCATCAACTGACATAAAAATTAAAGAAATGAGCAACAAACAAAATTACTTTGAGCTAGACTCTTACGGTGAGTTGCGTCTTCAGCTCGTTGAATAAAGAACTATAATGAAAATCTGGTAAAATGTATAGCTTTATAGTTTGAAAAAAATGTAGCAAACCTAAAGTAGGGCTAATTTTCTCCCGCTAAAATAGTTCCAAAATAACAAACAGTCACAAATAGGCAGTTGGTCTACAGTACGTACATAGTTTATTTAATACTAGCTGTGCCGCGCGGTTTTACCCGCGTAAGTCCCGACGCCATTTGAATATCGGGATAAAAAGTAACCTATTTGTTAATCCAGGTATCCAGCTATCTACATACCAAGTTTTATCGCAATCGGTGCAGCAGTTTTTGCGTGAAAGAACAACAAACATATATATATATATATTATAAACTTTCAAGTTTATAAAATTAGTAGGATAGTAGTATGTAGTTTCCCTAATAGGTTTTAATTCTAGTATAAAATTTCTTACCAGAAGGTCCGCCATTGCCGCCTACTGATCCTCCTAATCCAGCTCTTGCAGCCTGGCCGTGGGGTGTGCCGGCTTCAGCAAAAAGACCGCCTTCCGCTCCTCCATTACCACCTGTTTTAACAAAAAATAATATTTAACCACTTTGACTAAAATGTTTGGGGAGGTCATATTAAATCAGCGTATATAGAAGAAGGTGGACAATAGAGGACCTCGCAGAAAATTACCTAATTATTAATATTATTGCATCATATGACCACGCACTGGCAAATGTGCTGTTTATTGGGCCACTTCTAAATTTCCTCTGAAATCTATAAATCTCTATATATGTATATTATCAAGATTTATGAAGTCAGTATTACATCAGTGCTGGTTATTAAATTATTAATTGATTCTCTTTGTTATAATCTTAACATAAAAACTCTGTGTTTGCTGTTTTTTCACGAAAAAACTTGATTACTGTTTATTATAATTAATGTATATCAAGGTTATATTTGAAGTGACTGAGGATGATCGCTCGGCTTTTTTTGTAAAAAAGTGTTTTTTTTTTTTTTCAAAATTTTATCGAAATCGTTAGGGCCATTTCCGAGATAGATGCTATAAATTTATATACAACAATTATTGTTCATTTAAAGTTATAAGTTATTTTGAAATAGGTATCATAAACAAATGTCAATAACCAACGACAATAAATTATCATTATTTATTATTTAGTATTTTACACTTATTTTACACTACGTAATAAAATTAAATTAACAAACGATAAAAGTGTTTGTTAAACCCCGTTTCGAGCATTCGCAAACGAAATAACTCATGCTATGAATAAAAGAAGTCAGCGGAAAATAACCATTTGTAAAGACGAGGGTCAAGATTTCCTTTTTATATCTAAGAACCTCATTAAGCACTGTTATAACACAAAATTTATAACAAAATCTCATTTTACATTTTGAAAGCATAACTTTATGATGTACGAGCATTTGGAACTTTGACCTTTCTTAATGATAACAGCTCACTAAAATACTTATAGCCCGCTGTCGTCGTGTTGCTCACACTGTTTTATTAGATTCACTTGTAACTATGTAAACAAATTTTGAAGGTAAATTTTAACCCACTTCTAACGTCGTATCGAAAAGAAACTTTGTATGTTTAAATTTAGTTTGGATGACAATAATATAATTTGGCATCTTGGAGCTGATCTGATGAAGGACCAGGAGGTGGATAGTCCTAGTAGTCGGACTATCGGAACTGATCGGACTATACACCTGGAAATATCGTGGGAGAGACATGCTTCGGCACTTATGGGCCGGCTTGAACAGCACTCTGTTCCACACCACGTTCCACACCACGGCCTCACAGAAAACTGGCGAAAAGCAATCATTGTATTGCTTTTCGCCGACTAAGTGAGGTGACCGGAGGCCCTCACCGTTACCTTCCTCTCCCTTTCCGCCTCTTCCACCCTTCCCCCACTCCCACCTTAAACACCAGTAACGCACTTGTGACTTTTGAGTTGCAGGTGCCCATTGGCGGCGGTAGTCATTTACCATCAGGTGACCCGTATGCTCGTTTGACCGCTATACCATAAAAAAATGGTCTCTTTTTTAGTTTGTATTTCTTTTCCCCGTTAAAATGTGTTTTTTTAGTTTAACTAAAATACAATTAACCCTAGACGTAAAATCGAGGGATGTTATAAGTTTAACATGACAAAGTGTATCTGTGTATTTGTGTGTGTTGATGGGATTTTTAAGAAAATTAAAAATAACCCGCCGTATTTTAAATTTATGCTTTTATTATAATTCTTTAAACATTAAAAAATTGTAATTACCTTATAGCGTTAAAACTTTGTTGTGATGTTTTTACGTAAGTTTGTATTTATAACAAAGGAATTATTACGTTAACGGTTAAAAGTATTTTTTGATAAATTATTGATTTCTAATCGCTCCGCTTTGTAGCAGCATGTATTATTGCCATTTTATTAAACTGAGGATTGCATATGACAAGCGCGTGCAGCACAAGCATGTTCACGTTTTTTTGGCTTATATTATTTTTTTACATAGATTCATATAAATAAATAAGTAACCTTACCTAATAATCCTCCGAGGCCTACCGCCGCATGGTATCCACCAAAGTTCACTCCCAATTTACCTTCTTTGAAAGTAATAAACTGTGGAGCCTGTAAATATAAAAGAAATAAAATTATTGGGACTGTTAGTCTCAATTACAGAAGACATTAATTTATAAACATTAGAAACTTTCATTATTTTTATATATTGGAACTTAATCGATAAATATGTATTCACGATAGCCGCTATTCATTACAAATCTGCGGGTAATAATACGTACACGTAATCCAAACAAATAATCCTTTTTAGGGTTTCGTACGTTCGAAAGAAGAACGGAACCCTTATAGGATCACTCGTGCGTGCGTCTGTCTACCCGTCTGTAAAAGTCAGTTTGCTCCTAATTTGCTGGACCGATTAAGTTGATATTTGGTACACATATCAATTCCTGTGACCCAAACACAGATATGCAACGTAAATAAATGAGTTTTGATTATGGGGGCGACTTTCGGGGGCCAAATTAGAAAAAAAAACCATATGATATTACAAATTAAAGAACTTGTTGTATGGATTTCTAATATATGCAATACAATACTCTTTATTTTACACTATGAGGAACAGTTTAAAACATTAACAAAGGCAAAAAAAAAAATAATGGCACAAACGGCGGTCTTATCGCTAGTTGCGATTTCTTACAGACAACTTTTAGATAGACAGATGCAATGCATTTATGTATAGGGCAGTTAATAGGTGTACGACTTTAGCTAAGTAGTGAATTTAAGAGAAAAGGAATAAATAAAATATTTTATTTTTATTAATTTTAAATTTAATAGTTTTTAATTTATTTAAGACTAACTGTTCCCGCGCGGCTTCGCTCGTGTCTACATATTTCTGCGCGGAACCCTAATTCTTTTTCCAAAATAAAAGTAGCCGAAGTTACTCCCTATAACACCAGCTATCTGCCAGTGAAAGTCCCGTGGAAATCGATCCACCCGTTCCGAAGATTAGCCGAAACAAACAGACAGACAGACAGACAAAAATTGTGAAAAATGTAGTTTTGGTATATGTACGTACGTACGTGTATACATCCAAAAGCACTTAGTAAAAAGCGGTTATTTTAATATTACAAACAGACACTCCATTTTTATTTATTTGTATAGAAAATTGATGAACATATATCCCTCTCCCTCTTATCTCTGAAACCACTACTATTAATGTTTAGTACAGGAAAACAAACAAATTACCGTACAGAACCCCACGCGAGTTCAACTCGCACGTGGCCGGTTTTTTTATACAATGAATTATAATATACTACAGAAGTGCCTTTTATGGGAGCAATTTAAACAAAATTTGACTCTGGAGGGTATATAATTGAAAATTTTATAAAGGTAGAGCCATAAATTGTGGTTTAAACGATTCAGTTTGCTAATTTATTGTTTTTATCACAAAAATATTGGCACATTTTGTATTAAACGCTTACCCTAAAGAGAAGCATTATACGTGCATACGTACCGGGGGCTAAAATAGAGGATCAGATAACGTTGTAATTTTCGCATTTAGACAACAGTGCCTTTGATCTGTTCCGACCAATGCTGCAATGAACGTAGAGCAAAATCTCCAAAATATTTCACCTCATTTTAGCTAAATTATTTGAATAATATAATATGAAAAATAAAAGATCTTAGTTTTTCGTTCTATCTTTTACAAACCTACATGAATTATGGCCGGATATTTTCCCATTGAGCTATGTGTTTCGATAGGGGTGTTTAAAAAATTTACAAAAGTTCCGTAAATAATCGTCTGTACATATATTAAAAATACATTTGAAATCTATTCCGGTCGTTCTATCCAACCGAATTGCTTAATTATTTTTTTAATCTTTCATTAAAAATAATTCAGCAATTCGATTATTGATAAACAGATTGGTCATCAAGCATTGGAAATTTTCCCGTTCTCAAGTCCATTTCCTCTTCAACGCCATTTTCTCCTATAAAATTGTTTTGGTTTTATAGTTTCTTCCTATATATCTCCGGTTTCAATTGAGATACGCGGTTTATTTTGATTTAAGAACACTCGCTGGAACGAGCTTTTTCATTTAAGCTTTTCATACAATTGGTTGAGTTGAAGGGAAGCTAGGTTCGAGTGTAAAATAACTGTAAATATTCAACTTATATAACCAATACAACACTTCGGAGCAACACGGGTCCTTATGTACATATGTGTTTAAATCTACTGTTATCAAACAAACCCTTTAACTTTATAATATTACACAATGTAGATACACGATATTACACAGTTTCAATAATAATCCTATCTTCAGGCACCACTGATTTTTCTTACTATGATTCTGTTAGAAATTTATTATTATTTGCTTAACGGTGTCAAAAAACTTGGAAAAACGCATGCATATATGTTTTTTTTGTTGTAAACTTTATTATCCTGACTTGTACATAATCCATATTTGTAATAAAACTGTAACAGGTCCAATTCTGTATGTACATTGAAGATACTTTGAAAACAAATACAACAAATTACATCTTAGCTGAAATATTGAAATATAGCCGGTGAAGTTCGTTTACATTTCTAGACCATTCATTTTCCGTTCGGTTACATTAGTGTGAAATCTTATGTTACCCCGTGACTATAAACAATACTCAAGAGTCATATTTAGTTGTTGCGGGGTGGACCTATTGGCTGGGAATTATCTGTTAGGTGTACCGATGCCATGTTGGTGACGGCCCTAGGGCCCCATAGTTTCTAAACGTAGTTCGTAAACAATGAAAACAATATTGTTTTGTACGCTCCAGGTTGTTTCGACACCTATACATTATAAGAAAATCTTGCCTGGAGGAATCCCCCCTTTCAGGATCTATTATCAGCGACATATTGTTGTTTTCCGACATAGACGCGAACGAAGGTGCGGGCGCGGCTAGTATCAGTATATTATATTATTAATTTTCTATTTTTTTTCTATATTCATTCATAAAGAATAGTTTAGAGGCATAGAACATAGGTTTATGAATATAAATGATAGGAAATATCCAAAGTAATCAACGTTAGTGACTCAAGAAATAAAGACGTGTCTAATATATTCAATGTTCTGAATTGAATCTATAAAACCATTACGCTATTGTACCAAGATTATAAATGCGTTTATTAAACGGTACCCACGTATTCTACAGAATAATGTAGACAATGGCTTTTGTTAACAGACATAAGAAGTTTTGCACAATATAAGAGATAAAAATAAATGAACGTTGTCCCTTGGTTTTAAGTTGATTATTTATATGAACTGAGAATCAAATTCTGGTAATATTTTGGTGGAAGTAGTAGTAGTGGTAGTTTGCTTGCATTTTCCAATTCTTTTTAATATTGTAGAACAAATAATATTATAAAAGCATTTTATTATAGAGTATCATTATAAAAGTGACACACTTCTCGTGGAATGTGTGACGTAGTTCGTCACTCGATTGTGTTTTGTCAATTTTAAATTCACATATAGAACCTGTTTATTGCGCAGAAGCTTTTATAATTAAAGGCCTTCTTTTTTTGTTTACTTCTGATATATCATGCTATTTTAGTAAGCCCTTTTTTTTGCTAATCTTTTTGAAGTGAGACTTCTTTAGAATCGTTGTGATTTGAAATTCGATGAAACAGAAGCATCACGATAAAGTTCCTATAATCTTTGTCTTTGCACCTGCGTACTACCAATTTTTGTCTTTGCGCCTGCGTCCTATATGTCAATGTCTACGTGGTGTAATTTTTGTGCATTTGTGTATTAAATTTATTTTAGTTGTTTTTTCTCCATATTTCACTTTTACTTAATTGATTCTTTACAAATTTATATTTAAATCCAACCTTAACCTATATTGAAAACTAAGTATTGTTTGTTTTGAAAGTTGTGTACAGTTGTAACTGGACTCCAGGTTCGCTTACTGTTTATTATAAAGGCCATTCTCTGTATATCTTGATCTGTTGTCTGTATCTGTACCTATTGAATAAAATAAAAATAACATAATTTGACCAATAACTTTAATAGAAATTACCTAAAATGAAATTTATTAACATTAGTAAATTATTTATTTTGATTTTACTTTTTATTATTTCTCATTATCTCGTACGCTACTTTTCTGAAGTTTCACTTCTGCTGTGTGTAAATTGCACACACACACTTTTTTATTATTCTTTCTTTTATATATATTTTTTTAATTTAATTTTTGTTTTTGAATCTGGTACTGTTTTTACGGGTAAAAGAGAAGAGGACGACCAAAGCAAAGATGGATGTACTGGGTAAAAAGAAGATATGGCTGGAAAGGGAGTAAACAGTGAAATTACGAATGATAGAGCACAATGGAAGAAGAAAATATATTGTGCCGACCCAAAATAAAATTGGGACATGGGTCGGCAGATGATTCTGAGTCTTGTGCGTTTTTTATTGCCTTTTGGCTAATTTTGTGATATTAACTGTTATTATAACTTATAACTAAAGGTTTTAATAGTACCGAGCTTATCACATTAACATTCGGACAAACTACACAATCTTGGGAACTACTTATTTAAAAGAATTTAAATGGCCATATTTACTAGTTTTGCTCCTTGAACAGTATCTTTCCATTGAACATTCATATATAAAATATCGATAGTAATGTTGTAGATAAATTAAAAGTTTACCTGGCTAATAACCCGGTAACTTTGTGGTAAGTGTCGTAGGAAACTTTCAGTGCATAATAAAATAGACTGCTAACGACTTTCAGATCAGTTCTTGTTAAAGTTCTGTATTCCGGAGCAACCGCGATTTAGTCTTCATGTCAATGTTGCGTTACTACATACACATACAATTTACTATAATGCATGTTATTACCATGTTTGTTATTTGTCATGTTAAGTTTTTTTGTGGTGCCTATAATAGGTAGGGAAATCACTATAAATCCATTTGAGACTAGTATTCTATTTTACTTTTGATTGAGTACTTTAGTATATTTTACCCGACTGCGACCAAAAAAGAGGGTTATATTTTAGACCTGAATGTATGTCCGTCCTTATGTTCCCTCGTAACTACTAAACGGATTAAATGGTTTTGATGAATGATATATAGTTAGATTCGTCTTTATTATATTACTAGATGAAAACCCGGCTTCGCTCGGGTGAAATGTGACTCATAATACACAATCTTTTACAAAATGTAGGTAGATATTTTTGTAGTTGTCGGTTTTCAAGGAATATTAGGCAAGGCATAAATTCGTATAGCATCGTTTATTGTGTTTAATAATTATAATACATTAAAACTTCAGAAGTTTTTACATAAATATTTTTTATTTAAAATCAACTTTCAAAACAAACTAACATAAATTAACAAAATAAAGAGCTTTCAAGGTTTATTCTCTGTAAACCTCTCTGTTTTCAAGCACTCAGTCTTTTTCTTTAGTTTGGTGGGTAATCATTGCAATTTTCAAAAATCATAAAAGTTTTCTAGTTTGATAGAATGAGTACTCACCCGAGAAGTTGGCAAAGGTACTTATTAAGAATCTGACAGCTCAACCAATAAAGGCTCATTTACACACTGTGTCATCACTGACACTGACTGACAGAGATGCGTTCGTAGAAAATATGGCGGTACTGTGCTGGAACGGACGGAACTGTAACTTCACTGATACGTGTGAATCGGCCTTAACGAAGTCAAGATGGCATCCGAGTAGCCAAAATGGCGACAGCCTTTTGCACCATTAGAATTTAACAAAATACTCGACAATCCAAATTTTGCGAATATATGTTATCGACTCGAAATCATTATTTTTTATGTTTTATTATTCAGGTAAGGTGTTGTGATTTTTATCTATATTAATAATTCGGTTAAGGGGTACCCTTAACCGAATTATTAATACTAGAGATCGCGTGTTGGTGGAATTTCGACCATGGTTTATTTCATTGGCCAATATTACTTGACCTGACATTGTATAGACTTTTGTACCATGACAGGTCAAAATATATACTGGACACTCATAGCTGTTTGTACCCGTTTTTGCATTTTTTTTAACTTTATTGTTCAAAAATTTAAGCATTCGTCACTTCTTCTCTGTATAAACTATAAGTGTGCGAAATTTTATAGTCCTCCGTCCGCCCAATTTTCATAAAAAGGGATCCAAAGTTTTCGCTTCACGTATTAATATATAGATAGATAAAAATCAAAATGGCGGTTTTCTTTTCCAAAGAGTATGTTTAAAAAACTATTAAATTGCTTCTAAACCTACCGAGTGGGGAATGAAATTGAAGGGTTTTAAAAGGTGATTCCACAAATTAATTTAATCTAAATGTTCATTAGTAACTATTAGTATTTTTAACACAGTCGCATTATTTGTTTCATTTCATGATTTCTTGTTGAGTTTATTTATCATCACGACAGTTCGTCTATTTCTGTGCCTTTACGCCTGAGACTCTATGCGGTGTATCTGTGTGATGTGTCTGTGTGTATGATTGAATCATACATACTTAATTCAAGATCTGGATAGCAAAGCGCTCCAAATGTTGTTTACTGTTTTGTACAGTATTGTTTTACTGTTGAACAATAATGATGTAACAGTGTTGTCAACATAACGGAAAAGGTAATTTAGCACTGCTGCGATCTCAAATCTTACGACGGTCTCTTTCCGCACTGATTGTACTAAGTCTGAAACAGTCTATTTATTGATTTTACCCTGGTGTCCTACAACCAAAAAAGCATCTTATTATATGATAATTCTTACAACTAGCATAAATTCAATAGCTATGTAAAGTCTTTACATTTACATGTGTTTTATTTAAGAAGATTTAATACAATAATTTAGTAGTAGTATAATATAATATATAGTACAATAGTTAGTACTGAACGTTGTGTGTCAAGACTATCCGCATTGTTGGTGATCGAATAGACGCCACTGTATCATAAAGCAGTCACCTTTATTGTGTTATACAGCTGGAATATAATATTCTGTCCACGTTGCTTCTATTAACTTGATTAAAATTTAACCAGTCTTACTAGTGTGACTCATAATTATATTCTTGACGTCTGACATAGACACAGTTATGTTTAAGAGAATATATTACAATTTGTGAGTTTCTGCGTACTTTTTCACGTAAGTCTTCTAGTTCTGCTATCATCAATGAATTAAAACTCGACTAAGAAATTTAGTTGATTTTACTCTTTTTTAACGTGACATAAATGAAAAAAATGATCAATTCCATTTCAATAACAATATGCATAAACTTTATATTAACTGTGACTACTGCTATTAACTTATGCTATTTTTGTCTGAGGTATTAGTACGTCGCATGATGTTTACTTCACCATTAACGACATACTCTGATTTAAACAACGATTTAAGTTGTTTTACATTCGCAACATGGCCCGTCATGTACTGAATAATGAATATACGCCTCTGGTCAAACTCTCAATTTCATTTCATTATTATTTTCTTTGTTCACTTTTGACAGATGATAATCATGCTTTTGACAGATGCGGTACCGGTTTTAAGTAATGTATATGGATATGAATTATTCACTTTACCTACATAATTATTCGTATATACAAACGGTATAATTGTCGGTACATCCCTAACATAGTATCCGATGTTTTTGGCGGATTTTCCTTTCGACCTTTCGATTTCCATTTCCTTTGTTTGTAAATATCGTCTAATTAGCATTAATCAAACACCTTAGAATTTGCGTTTGTACAATAATTATTATTAGATCCAGATAAATTTGTGCTGATTCCTTATCAGCTACTGTATAAGTAACGATTCTTTGAAGAACATTCAGGTTAAAAGTTCTAGCGCAAAATGCTTCAAATTGCATATTCACAAAACTTCCAGTCGGTGAAACATGTATTTGTTATATACAGGGTGTGCCTGACAATGGAACACCTACTTCAATCACTGAAAGTGTACGACTCTAGCCTGCAGTTGCAAAAAGAATTTTTGAAAAAAAGTATTCCTTTACAAGTTATGAACGTTTGAAATTTCAGGAAAAGCAGGTGGGAATGTATGAAGTTAAAGATTTTAAATTGTACTCGTACAATTTTTTTTTATTTTGGAATTTTTCGGTCCGTTACTAGGAAAATCCGTAAAACTAGCTGCGAAAACTTTTTAAGACAGTTTTTATGGATTTCCTAAATTTATAAACGGATATTTTTTTAAAAAATAAACTTTTTGTACCCTTTTAAGTGCTCCATTATCATATACACCATATTTAGTAGAATATGTACATAGCTTCTTCATTACCGAACTGAATATTTAATGCATATTAACCTTTTCCTGTTCATTTATATTTTACATCCTCAATGCATAAGAGTGATTAGAATAATATCTTAATACCGAAATATTTTTCCTCTAGATTCGATATGCGTTCTAAATTACTGATTAAAGTATGTTTAGTGGTTAGCAAGGTAAAACATAAATAAAACTATTCTAAACTTATTCAAGCGGAGAACCAGGGATTATTTTCTATGTCAACAATAACTCAGACTTATAATATGTAAAAGTATTATGTATGTATTTTATGTTTCTATGTATTTATATGTTTAATATATATTATTTATATTTATAAATATGTGTAAATATAGGTATTTATATTTCATAATGACTATACGTGTCGGTATACATGATATTTATTTTATCCAAGTATTTATATTAATTGCTATTTCTAATTAGTTTAACGTACACACGACTTTGTCTCTAACGTTCTTTACTATCCTCTATTCACTCCAAGGTTTACTGGAAGAAAACTCAGGTTTGGGTTAAGCTCGACTTTATGCATACCATTTCCTTGATTTTAAGATATGTAATCCACTTTTAGTGTACAACACAGAATAAATAAATAAAATAAAAACATAAATAAATAACCTCATGCCAGCTTCATAGCTATTTATTTGTGTAAACATAGACTATCATCATTAAGCATCAGGTGAGCTGCAAAATGGACAAAACAACATTGCATGAAACGTTGCATACGGCGTGTAAAAAGAACCTGCGGAAAATGAATGTTGATGTCTCTCATGCCGTGTCGCCCTATATCGCCACACTTCGTTCCACATTGCTCAAAAAGTGTGCCAAAATTAGAACGTATCAAAATATACTTCTTTCTCAGGCTGTAGTGTAAAGAAAGCCTTGATGGTCGAGGCAAAGGCTGATGTATAGGTACCTACCGGTAATAATCTTCAATATTATTGTGGTTCTATTTCACCATTTTGCACATTAATTAGTGGTTAGCAGAAACCCTGTAAAATAGCTTATTGTACTTAATTTAATTATGAAAATTTAACATAACTTTCTCTGTACAATACGGCAATACCCCAATACAACGATACTTAACCATAACAATCAATATTAACTTTGAACAATTTCTAACATTTCTGCAACATTAAGTTTACAGTTATTTAGTTTCACATAAGCTTTGTCAATTAATGGAATGAAGCCAGAATTACATAGAACGTCAAGTAATTAATATTAGTCTGGTCAAAATAGACATTCGCCCTTGCATAAATTTCCAATAAGCTGAAAATTTACATGAACGTTAGAGACATAATTTTATTTTTTCACACACGACATCGATGGGGACTATTCAAATTATTGCATGCTTACCCCCTATTATTGAGCTAACTTCGTGGGACTAAATCGCGAAAAAAAAGTCTATTTGAGACTTAGGGTAGAACTATAACAGTAAAGCAGTGATAAAAGTATATCAATATTAAGAAAAATACTCGACGACTTTTAACCTATCGTTATAGGATCGCCCTCTTTATAGTCGACGATTTTACACAGTTTGTTCAAAAATATGAATGGCTCTTATGTTAACCTGTAACTAGAAACCTACTATATAGCCCATAAAATCTTTTGTATAACTATGATGATAAACTGTTTCTCGATACCCCACGCCCCTTGCAAAACATATACATATATTAAGGTAATATTTCAAGATCCATATCTTACTCACATGAGTAAGGTACTCGCAGAACCTACGATTTTTATGCGTATACGATGACAGCATATCAAGTAGTCCTTAAGTTGAGTAGCAGAATAATCGTGATATTTACGGCCAAACGCGTCTGCGTTATATGGTGCTATGTTTTTTTTTTCATAGCTCTTGAGTTATACTTCTGTTTCGTATTAATCGATTAGGCTTATACGAGAAATCTTTATATATCGTAATTACATTTTTGGCTTCGGGTAAAGTTCAATCCATAGAGTATACTTATACCAATAGTCGATATTGTGTTTGAATGCTACACAGCCAAATTCACTGAGATTTTTAAAGGCTTTCAAATGAAATATTCAATACGTTTTGTTCATTCTGAGGAGTTTTGTATTACGGCCAGTCTCTCAATTTTAATTTTTTTGAACATTGCATGTCAGAAATAAAATAAACTAACTAAAGATCATTTTTAATAAGAATAAGTTTTTTTTATGGCATAGGGGGCAAACGAGCAAACGGGTCACCTGATGGTAAATGACTACCATCGCCCATGGACATTTGCAACTGGAGAGTAACAAGTGCCAGCCGGCCTTTAAGGTGGGAGTGGCGGAAGGGTGGGAGTAGGGGAAGGGGGATGGAGGTTAGGGCCTCCGATAACCTCACTCACTCAACGAAATACGACACAAGCATTGCTTCACGCCAGTTTTCTGTGAGGCCATGGTATCACTCCGGAGCCGTCCCGAAACATGGCTCAACCACGGATACTTCTCATGTCAAAAGTGCCGTAGCCATATTATTTTTTTTTTTGTGATTGGATTTATTTTATTAGTAGCCATGGTTACGTTTCCATTGTCACTCGTTTCCACACTCACTTAGTGTAGGACCTGCTGAAGGCTAATAACAAGTAGGTACTGAAACTATTTTTATGTGTGATACCACAACGTGAGATAAACCTTTAGTTTATTATTACGGAATGTCACTACACGCGATTCGTAGAAACTAAGGATCTTGATTTGGAGTAACTAACTGAACCGAATAACGGAACAATAAAAACTGTGTAAAATTGTTTTAGTGTAAAAGATGTTTCTGATATTCGATATTTCTTAGAAGATAAACAAGATTTATAGAGTAAACATTGCAAGAGAAAATCATTAAAAATATTCACGATACATACATACAGACACAAAACAGTAGTGTTTAACTTCATTTAAAAATATCAACTTACATCAAGTAAACGCGACTAGAGCTAAAATTATAATGTACTTACATTTGTCCTAATTTAGAACTAACAATTTTGTATTTTCCATGGCAGTGTTATGACACCATTGTCCACAGGCGGATGTTTCCATGACATGCAGTAACAGTCAATTACACAAGATAATTATTATATCGCTGCTATTACGACACACTTGTCGTATAAATAATCAGCAACTTGTCCTATCTATTAATTTATTGTAGATGTTGTGTTTAATATAATCTGAGTTAAGGAGTTTTATTCCAGCCTTTTTTATGTTTTTGTTTCATCAGTACTATTTATAAATGAACAATCATATCTCCGTTGGGGTAAAATTGTTTTATTAGTTTTGGGAACTTATACTTTTAAAATGTTTATAAAAAGTAAACAATCATATTATAAGGTTACAATGTAGCCTGAGGAAACTTAAAGTTAACCTAGATTTCTTTTCAAAACCGTATTTTTTTTTGTTAGTATAAACACAAAAGTTGCTTAAATAGCCTTACAATAGCAAAAGAAATACTTAATAAATGGCAAATGTCAAAAGTAAAAATATTTTCGAATTATTTATTGTCGAAATAATAGGTAGGTAAATACCGGTTAGGGTAAGGCAGGGTCGAATCGGAGCCCTTATAGGATCACTCGTGCGTCTGTCTCTCCGTTTGTCACAGCCAATTTGCTCTAAATCTACTAGACTAACAAACATGGACGGATTAAGTCGAAACTTTAGGCTCAGTAGTTTCGGAGATAAAGCAAGGGAATTTTCAACTATTTGCTGGAATAACTTTACAACTGAATAATACAAAAAAAAACACGGTAGGTACAGTTTGCTTTCTTGTTTTTTAATTTTCTAATTTGGCCCCCCTAAAAGTGGCACCCATATTTAAAATTCATTGAATTACGTTACATATCTGTGTTTGAACTTTTGAAGATTGCAAACCATACCTGCCGTGTGACCTTATATTAAAAAATCAATAAGAGCTTGTTGTGAGGTTTATAATATTCAGTTTTAAAGTTATTTAAGAAAATAGTTGAAAATTGACAATCAATTAACCCCTTTTATCTCTGAAACAAATTACACTAAAATTTTGAAAAAATTATAAAGAATAGTTCTTTACTTTCAATTATTTGGTTATAGTAAAACCTACAGGAAGTGTCTCAAATTGAACAGTTATGATATTTTATGATTTTATGCCTGAACATGATTATGTACTATGTATTAATGCAATGCTATATCTTATAATAACTGGTATTTATATTATATATTTATCTGATTTTTAAGTGCTGACAATGGATAATTATCGTAACGTTGTACGTAATCTTTGTTTCTTGGCAAGAAGTACTTACTGTAGTGCCATGCATGCACATAAAAGAACGCATAATTAATAAGTTGAGTAACAATAATAAGGAAGATAAAGGAGGTACCTAACCTATAAGACTGTGTTAAACAAGAGTACATAATTGTATTGGAGAGTTTTTGTCTCATCTACACATAGAAAAATCTCATTACACATTATATTGTAGTCTTCTAATCTCCGTCGAACTTGTCAGAACCTGGCTGGTAATATAATATTTGATTCACTTAATATATTTTAAATAATGTATAATTGTTGGATTTGAAATAAAAGTCTGAAGTGGAACGTCAGACGAAGTTCCCCAATTTTCAAAAAGTCTTTGATTGTTAAAGTATTCAATTTAACTTCCAATACATTAACCATTATTTACAGGCCTATAGTTTGATTCCAAACTCGCCTGTTTACCCATTAATCTACCACGCTCTACGGGTACCTCAACTCTCGTTGCCAAGCGAGTCTCTACAATATATAGATGGGTGAAAAAACGGTGCATATATTAACAAATATAGATTAGAACTTAAGATTTTGTTTATTATGTAAATCAATATGTCGACTGAAGGTAAGGCACAACACGTATAAAATATGTATATAGAATAGCGTATAAAAAATGCACACTTTGCTACCTTGTCAACTACAGTAGCATGTCCAATACGATTCAAAGAGAATATCCAGAACATAGTAGAATTATCTGGTACAAAGACTGACCTGTTGGCCTAGTGGTTAGTGACCCTAACTGCTATCCCATAGGTCGTGGGTTCGATTCCCACCCGAGTCTGGGTGTTCTTTGTGTCCGTTGTTTATATGTTTGTTAAGTCCCCCGTGACACAGGAGTAATTCCTAATGCCCGCATTAGGAATTACTCCTGTGTCGCGACAACTCCCGAGTTGTCTTTTAAAAAAAAAAAAGCCGTAATCGAGATATTTTCAAATGATTTAGGCATCGAAGTCGAATCTCCATTGCACGTTTGATGTCTACTTCCATTAGCTAATATAAATACATAAACTTAATTTGATGTGGTTTTGAGCATCATACTGCACAAATCTCAATTTCATCATCGCTCATTTTATAGAAGTTTGTAGTTAAATAATTTGTAGCATTTGCAGTATAAAAGTACTAGGTGTCTTATGGAAAGAAAACAACATTAAATATTGTGGAGAATTTTAATGAGTTGTCGCAAATTTCACTTACAATTTTAATGAGGTTTTGCAAATTTTATATACAATTTTAAATATGAAAGAAAAATAATTTAGAGGGCCCAAGCAATCCGGCAACAGCCAGTTCAAGTTACAGGTATGCGAACCTGACCTGCTCGAGTTGTTGGTTACATTCTCCAATCCATCGGTATAAGCAACAACTTATCTTCCATTGCCTTCCCTTCTTACCTATCGTTCCCTTTCAATATACTCCCAATTTTACTATATTTTATTCCCAAAGCCCCCGGTTAACGGCAATAGGCTCGTGTGTGGGACTAAATTATACTTCGCAAAATGTGTGTCTTTAAACTTGAAAATAGTTACGGCATTTCTCACGATAAAAGCCTACTTGAAAAGCAAGCCGTCAGTGCCTTGACAATTAATTTTATACACTGCTATAATAAGGTCTTTATTATGACGCATAAGGAACTTTCTGTTTCGGTAATGAGCACATTTTGCTGTATTTTCAGTTTTACATTCCAAAATTATGAAACAAAAAACAAGTTGCAAATTTGCAATCAATGTTCAGTTTAATGTTTGTGTTAAAAAACATCATTTTTTAAATCGGTTGTCGCATCGTTTTTTTTTAATATCTCTTTTCATGGAAACATCGCATCGTAACCAAAAGTCGTGTTAATTTCGAAAACGTTGCGTAGACGGCACGCCATGATGCTTTATGCGTTTTTAATTTAGCAATTTTGTTTAAACAATCGTTCTACACGGCCGCAAACAAAAGTCTGAAATACTGAGTTAAAAAATTTAGTAAACCGTCAGAACAGAACAGTAATTTTGATTGTTTTTTTTAGTTTCATAGCTATGATGGATTCAATACAATAATTTATTTACATATGCAACTAATTTATACCATTATATATTATACGTAAGTAAAGATAAAAAATGTATTTAAATATATGCATAAAATTGTAGGTTTTTGCAAAAAATATTAACATTAATTAGAGTATTCTAATTAATGTTAATATTTTTGACGTGACAACGTCTTATAAATTGGTTTGCCGGGTGACACTTCAAGAAACTGCGTTACGCTCCGCTCACGTTATGCGCTCACAATGAGAGCGAGTGAGAGGCACGCGTCCCTTCCACTCGGGCATGGTTAGCCCGCCTAAGAGCGAGAGAGACAGACATAAAAAGTGAAAGGCACGCGTCCCTTTAAATATAATTCTTTGTATAAATAAATGTTTTAAATTGTTACTATTATTTCATCCTTCTTCCTACTATACGAATGAATATTCACATTAAAATTATTTTACCACTCAAAGTCGTTGTCACGTAAAACTTTCGCCCGTATACCGACTTTACAGGCAACCAATTTTTTTATTTGCTAATTATGCACATACGTGAATTTATAACTGTGTTGGATTGGGTCTGTAGAGTATTTTGTGAAGGAATTGTAGGTGTTTATAAGTGTATTGTGTGTGCTGTGAATAAGAATTGTGAGTGTGTGTAATGATCATTAATTACTTGTATATACGTATTATGTAATTAGACGTGTTGTGAGTGAATCACTCATAAAGATAACAAAAACAATGTTCATGGTAGATGATTACATATATTTTATGTTGAACGGAAGCCAAACCGTGAAAAAACAACCGGGAAAAATATGTAATTTATTTGTGTCCTCGTAGGATAAGTTTAGAAGCTAGTTTCTTATGAATCGTTACTTGAAAAAAGATGCAACTAAGTAAGCAGATGTCAGCATTAACGATAACGCCTAGAATTTTAATAAAATTAAATATGTTTTCTCCACAAAAGGGTTTTGTGTACATACATGTTACAAATCAAGAGAGTTTAGCAGTTAATTTCAGATGCCATACACCTTATAGCTTAGATCAGAAACAACTTTGTGCGACACTAGCTTTAACCTTCGATAATACACAAAAATAAACTATGTTTAGCTACATATCTTGATGGACTTCATTTATGTAATAAAATATTTCTTACAAAGATCCTCCTGTAATTTCAAAAATTGTGCAATTTGGAAAGAGATGTATTATCATCATAAAACAATTACTAAAACGTCAAGCTGAAACTAAATATTTGTTTGATCAAGGTTTCAAGAATTTTATATGAGTTTGAATAATTTCTTAAACACTATAAACTAATTCTGCAAACTGCGATTCATATATAAAATACATACATGACAAAGTATCCAAAAACCAACTCAACCTTAAGTTGTTTACTCAGTTAATTCAATGTCTAACCAGATGTTTGCACATTTTAATTCCTTTGAACAACAAATGAATAATTCAGACTTGGTCATTGAATTATTTGGTTCAGGACGCTCTCTAACTTAAAGTGTCTTATTTAAGGAACATAAATGGTTGAATGTTTCGATTAATAGGATTATTCTCTAGGGTTGTACTTGACGGTGTCTCTTTATACTCAGTATTTCTTCACTTTGTATCTACTCAAGGCGTGGAATTCACTTTACAAATTTCCAAAATACATTATTTTTTGGAAACATGTAGTTACTATTATTAAATATAGATAGAAAAAGGCGCAAAATAGAACTATTATGCAGGAGAGTAGAGTATGTATGGAAAACCTCAGTTTATTTACACACTATTTACTGTTATTTTTTTGATCAATTTTCATTATGTTATTTCATGTAGAAATTGTTTAAGTGAGTTCGGTTCTTTTCATAACTGTAGCGAAACGTAAATTTGACATAAAATTAATTTTGAAATGCAAAGATCAAAGACACAAAGATCCGTCTACTTGTCGTCATCCTTGTGAGCTTACAACTTTTAAATTACTTTTTTAATTATTGCCTATTTATAACAACATAATCTATTTCAAAACTTTTCTTCGTTTTGATGTTAGGTACATGATAATCTACACTTCTATACAAATCTACATTATTATTATAAATTGGTAAAGTTAGTAAGTTTTGATATAGGGTTAATCCCTGAAACGACTGATCTGACTATCAATTATTTTTCACCAATATTTTATTCTGATAAAAACTTTAATTTAAGTTTAAAAAACTTCCATCCAAGCTTTATCAGCGTGGGCCTAAACTGTTTGAAATAAAGCAAGTCCGGTTGACCGGACAACTGAACTGTACACTATGGGTAAAAGACGAATAAAACATAGGTATTAAAAAAATATGTATTTAATAAAATATATACATATTTTTATATATATAATAAATATTTTTAATTTTCATATTTTAGCCACAGAAGTTTTTTTTAAGTTTAAGTTAATTAAATCTAAAATATTTTTTTAAAACGTAAAAGTCATAGAAAGGAAAAAAATACTTAAGTACAATACTACAATTGCATAGCTTTTTGAATAATCGAGATTTCTTTTTAATAACGGGGCTTTGTTCGTTCATGTGTTCTGATGATGATGCTGTAACGGCAGTGCGGAGGCCTCTTTTCAGCGTTAAATAAAAATTATGAATAATGGAGATAGAGTTCCGGGACCTGCTTGCAAATATATCCTCGAGATACATTTTTCTAGACGTCGCGTCTCGTCATTCCGAATCGAATGAGCTATTGCACACATTTTTAGGAGCTTTATCAAGAATTTACACGTTTTTGAACTTGCTGACTGGCTTGGCACTTACTTCAAGCCGACTAGTAGATAGCTAGTGCCATTATAATGTCATCTATTATATTAGAAGTGCCACATGTATTTTAGTCTTTTCAATTAAGTTTAAAATCTATTAATTTTCACTTTTCCCCTTTGTTGGTGCTTTTTGAAATAAGTAAAAAAAAAAATTAAGCGTTTATTTTCCATCTTTAAACCGAAACCTATTTTTAGTGCGTACGTACGTACTGAGTAGATAAGGTATTTAGAATATTAACGTTAGTTACCAAACTGCAGTAAATTAAATTATATTAACTTTAGTTTAATAAACCCGATACTTTATATAGATAAGGAGGAAAAATTTTAAGTTTGCAACTTGCCGTATTTCATTGAATCCTCCTCCGCACCTTTTCCCAACTAAGTTGGGGTCGGCTTTCAGTCTAACTACGATACGGCCGAACTTTGATATTTTATGTGAATCGAATTGCCATCAGACCTCCACAACCCAAATAATAGACGATATCGAAGTTCTGTAATTAGACCAGGTTGTCGGTCTTTTTTTTAGGGCTACAACTACCCGTAACTAATGACACAGATGTTCGTATGGCACCCGGGACCAACGGTTTAGCTCTCCAAGGCACAGAGGGATCTCAGTGTGTTAAGCATTCTTAGGTGACCATTGTCACCCATCCTACACTGACCTGGTTAGCATTACTTAACTTTGTAATGTGCTAACCAACTAACTAACTCGGTTACCACTTAGTCACGAGCCCCTTTGTATTTCATTGAATAAGTGATAAAAAAGCTACATACAGCCGAACGTAAAACCTCCTCCCTTTTTAAGGCGATTAATAACAAAAACATTCATTTATTATTCATTCATTTTTATTATTGTACATACATACAATGTTAGAAAAAAAGCCTTCAACAAATTAAGGAACAATTTTTTTAATTAATCAACAGATAAATTTAAAAAATTAGTTCCTTAGGTTAGTAACAACTAACCTGTTGAATATTAATGTTATATAAAGAAATAATATGTATTCAATCCTACAGTTATTACTTTTTTGAACAACGATTACTTTTAAGGTCGTTCATAGTGTTTTAGCAAACAATGCTGTTATTTACATCGGGTGAAGGCTAATATAAACACTAAACAGTGTATTAAAAATCTGTTTGAATAACTGGTACAACGACTTATTAAAGCACCCAGACACATCTCCGTCTGTCATATAATACTGTTGCTCTCTGTGTAATCAGTTCAATGTCATTGACATGGCTGACAGGTGCATAGTGGTAAATTTACTACTCCTAACCCAAGTTTAGTTGTAGGGTAGTAATTTAGGACTGCAAAATATACCAGTCTATTTCAATCAAACTGCATTGCTACTGAGGGCTTAAGTAATTTAGTTATGTAGAAATCACGTTAAGTAATATGAAAAACAACTGGCGTAGCAATATCCTGCGGCTACTTATATTTAGTGATTCATCAGACCCTAGATAATGATATACAATAAATTATTGCAAATAAGGCCAAATATTTGAAATGGTATATATGTACAAGTTAAATTTGTATAGTAGACAAATTGAATAAAATTTAGGTAGATTTAGAACGCCGGAGAGAGCAAGTCGATCTCCGGCCTCCATGAGCCCTTGCCTGGGGGCGACGGACAGGGTTATCCGACGCCTGAGCAGAAGCAGGCCCAAGGCGGAGGTGCCGTGTTCCGCGCGTGCCTCTCTTACTGACATTGGATAAAATCCCCCACAGCACAGTGGGGTCACCTGTTGTTTAACAGGCGGCCAAGTCTGCCAAGGTTCACAGGGATTTCTTTGTAAAGGTAACCCAAGACCCTGGTAACTGTGACGGAACACCGTGTGGTTTTAGTCAGTTCCAGTCCGACATACCATTCTACCGCTTAGCTCAGGTGGGGTGACGACCCGTGAGGGTTTCCACACGTAAAAAAAATGGTAGATTTAGAAGATAATAATGAGTAAATGTCCTATTTTAATCACCATCTCAATGGATACGTATTCAACTGGAACGGGATAAATACTTTCTAATATACAGATTAAGGTGTATAACAGAGATTACATGTGCATTTAATTTTCTCGTAATCGTTACTCATCATTATGTGTATAGCTGTATAGTTTTTAGACCCATTTCGTATTATACGTAACTAGTCACTCGTAAGGCGTCACGTCGGTATTATAAAACCTTGCTCGCTTTATAAGCCCGAATCAAAATCGATTACAAGACAATCTTGTAAACTAACTTGTGTTTACTTTTCTAGCATTGTAAAATATGAATGTGATAGTAAAAATCACGCGGACTACCCACAACAAGCATGGACACGCTTACGCCTACTGACTCGGTGACTTTACCCGTTCCAATAATGAAAATTATATTTCATTTCTCAATGAGACCACAAAGATCACACAGTAAACAAGTTACCCCAAATTTACTTTAATCGAAATGTAATAAATTTTACAAACTTTCTTAATCTACTCAACTTGTCTCAACTTTTGCTTGTCAAGTAATATTCTATTTTTGACAATTGCTCATTAAGTTATCTATTATAAATATTTTAGCACTGCTAGAGTATCAATCAACTCAACTCAAATCAAGCTGATTTCAACAAATCGACAATAACTTCACTCTGAAATAAATACATTTGATGCTTTTACAATGTTTTTTTTCATTAACAGTAAGTATACATCATTTTAATACGTAATTTTTCTTTCTATTGTTTGATTTGATTTCGATGATTTTCGATTAAAAATATACATTAAATTGTATGCCATAGTTCATTTACATATTTATAACTATGGGGTCTTGTTGTTAGCAACATGGACACACATTTGTTATAAACATACAAATTGTTATTAGTCCGTAAGCCTTCTTAAAAATAAAATAATAAATATAAATCCATATACTTAGTTTCAAATGAGTATGTAAAATCACGTAGGTTGTTTACGATAAAACAGGAAGAGCCCTGATACATAGCTCTATACGCACTATTGCCGATTGAGAAATAAAATATGCGTTTGTATGTTGGTTAACGGACACACAGTAGTCGCCCAATTGCATTAACTATAATCATAACTACATATTTAACTCGGTTATACTGTGCGGGACAGTCAATTAAGTATAGTTTTTATAAGATAGCTTCAAGATCATTATTTTTACAATGATAAAGACAGTTGATCTTCCTAGGTACAAAAATATGAAGACTGTTACATTATAACCAATTAAAATATTCTGAGCATAAACCAAAAAAAAACATAGTAGGCAGTAATTCAAATTTATTTATATTTTTGTAGGTTTCGTATTTTGTTTTTGTCTCGACACGGTACCAAAGTCAGATTAAGGACAAGAATTATCAAAGGGAAAAGCAGAATACGCGGAGCGGTGACTTTCCTACAGACCTCGAGAATTTATCCTCCTTCTTCAATAAAAACCAAATAGGAAATGGCAGAAAAATAATGAAATTTAAGCCACAAGACCAAGAAGAGTCTGTTCTCTATTCTTTATTCATTACTCAAACCTGCCTAATTCACAATTTTACTTACAATAATAATCAACTTATTTTTTCAACACCAAAATTGAACTTCAAAACTTGGCCGTGCGAACTAATATACATATGTTTATACACGCAAGAAGGTTCTCATTCATATTCTCTACACGAAATGCATGTGTGATTGTACAAAGGAAATAACTTCTATCACACCACGCTCTTAACATTTTCGCGAGAACCTCACATTAGTCATGTATCTTTTGATACTACAATCACTGGCGTGTGGTGTTCTTTTACAATTTAACTACATTTATTTTAATTATAGAACAAAATTGTGGCATCCCATATTTTGTGCTCTATAAAGAACTATGTTTACTAATTTCTAGACTATGTGTGAAAAACAAAATAAAGTCAAGATCTTTACATATGAAATTTGCGTTTTATATGGAAAAAGTAAAACGATTTTTTCATGAAGTTATACAGTGTATAAGTTTGAGCTACGCGAAAAACTTAAAATAACCTCTTTCTGTCTATACTTATCACAATCCAAAAGTCAGTTCATCATAAAAATGCGAGATTAAGGATTTATAGTCATTAGTTTTATTTGGCGTTTTAATGTTGTTTGATTGATTGCATTGCAGTTTTTGGTCGTATACCGCATACGGCTTTTTTATAACATTTTCTTTGGTAGAATGTTGTGTTTACTCATTGTGATGTCACTTTTAAGCAAAAAAAGGTTTGAAAAAAAGTTCATTAATTCCCTTGCTGAAAAAACTGTGAGAGCGAGAATCAATGAAATCTTTGAGGGCAGTTTGGACTATGGATATTTTCCAAGTTCCGGAACAAATGGTAATCTGTTGGAGCAAGAGCCGGGAAGTATGGTGGCTATCGGAGACATTCCGATCGCAGCTCCTCTAATTTTGCGACCGTGTGTTGTGCAGTATGTGGTTTAGCGTTGTCCTGAAGTAGCAATGACCTAGAGCAATCGGCTAGTCTCGGTTATTTAACGGCTAGCTTTTCCATAATTGTTTTGCAATTGTTGACAATACAGTTCTGCCGTAATTGCCTCCTTACATTCCTATGTTTAGAGGCGTAATGTTTTAATTTATACAATAAATGATTATCTTTTGCAAAGTTTTATTTTGTTTAATATCCGCGACGAAACGTAAAAGCAATTTGTCAAATTGGACAAAAAAAATTGATCTTTCGTCAAAAGCTTATAAAAGTAATTTGAGAGATTTTTAATATTTTCATTCAATGAAATGTATTGGCATGAACTTATGAAATACATTTTGAAAATTCGATTGAAGCTTTGGTGCCAAAATATCATTTGTAAATTAGGTTTTTCTTATTGCTTGTATCTGCGTCATTTGATTCGCATTCTAGTAAATGTGTATAATCGCTATGTTTAACTCGTAACTTACTAACGTACTTACTTATAAATAAGTTTGTGTTTTCTTGCATAACATTAAACTATTTTTGTGGTTGTTTTCTTGGTGGATTAACTTTCAGATCCCTACAGGATGGCAGGTCTGATAATCGTCTTATAGATCTCACCTTTCAGTGTAACAGGAAACCTGGGATCATAATATTTATATATTGCTCCTGTTACCTGTATTGTTGCGATGCTGTACAGTCCAATCTATTTCACCATCGCTTTGTAGGAGTGAAGCGAGGTACTTGAAATCGGAGCAGATTGGTATCGCTATTCCATTTAGCGAAATGGTTTTAGGAGTAGAGAGACTGCCAAAACCACAGACCATATATACACTTTTGTTTCAGATGTGTCTTTAATGAACAAGATAATTTTATAGTACACAGATAACACATTTTCATGTTACACAAATAACGATAAAGTTATGGTTATTATGGCTATTAACAAACTTAAAATGTAGCTGAAACCGTGAATGTGTAAAATAATGAGCGTTGCAATTTAGCTTAAAGCTACATCCTCGCTTAGCACGTGTAGTTATTTATTACAGAAGTTCCGCACATAATTAACTGTACATTAACATAATTATTCTATTTATATATTGAACAAATATTTATCAGATTTTTGAAACAATAACAATAACGTTGCAGTTTTGTATTTCATCTAGTAAATAGGGTCAACAGAGCCCCAAAAATCTCCAGTCTTAGAAGGATTTGTAAGCCGGTAAGCAGTTTAAAAAATTAAGGACAAAGCAGTTTTGCTAATTATTACAATGTGTTATATCGACCGCATCAAAAACTAGTAAGTTAATTTGTCAATCCCATTCCCACTAATATGAAAGTGAAAGTTTGGATGGATGGATGGATAGATGGATGGATGTTTGTTACTCTTTCACGCAAAAACCACTGAATCGATTGCGATGAAACTTGGTAGGTGGATAGCTGGAGACCTGGATCACATGAACGCATAGGCTACTTTTTAGCCCGATATTCCAACGGGATCGGGATTTACGCGGGTAAAACTGCGGGGTGCTGCTAGTACTTACTATTTACTGAACAATATGGCTACACCAAATATAGAAATTGAATTACACACTGCAAAGACTAGTTACACTGGCTTCGCAACACCTCTTTTCAAATCGTGATGATCACGTCCTGTCGTATCCTAGTTAGAGGATTTTTCGGTATTCATTTTTAAAAAATACACTTTGATTTTGCACCTGACTCTAAAGTTAACATAAAATATAATGTTTTCTAAATTGTGCAAAACAGGAATTCTATTATACGTACTGGCGGAACTCAAAAAATGATAATTATGCTATACACATACCCCAAAACCGTCACTGAAACCGGCTACAAGCTGGGTGACCGCATAATATTTTACAAGTCACAAAGCGCTCGAGGTGGTCTGACAGAGATGAATCGTTTAATTCAACATATGAACACGAACACGCAGGCTAGCCAAAATAAACAAGAGTTTTTAGACAACATCTAGGCATTTTATGAAGGTGCACGTATTTATTTGATAACGCTTTATGTTTACAATTATTTTATTTTAGAGGGCTCGTACTTCTCGGCAACAGCCAGTTCGAGTTACAAGTATGCGACCTTTAACTTCCCTTTTTAACTACCTACCTTTCCCTTTCAATTCCTGGTTAACGGCAACAGGGGTTTATTACATGAAATTAGAGTTCGCAAAATATGGGTTATTAGTACCCCTCTACCTGCCGAGAATATAGGCGTGAGTATATGTATGTATGAATGTATGTGTTACTCAGAAAGAAATACACTGGAAAGAAAATAAGGAATATATACCTTAGAAGACCGCGGTTAGATTGGTCAGCCATACTGGTGCTTCATTTCCAGGATCTCCAAAGTTTCATGGCAGGAATAACTCCTTTCTATTCTCGTACCTACTCCTACAGTTTAGTATTAATATTGAAATATAAAAAAAACTGTGACAGATGTAAAAAAAAATTCTTGTTAAATGCATACATAATTTTCGCATACAATAAAAAGTTATAACCAAAAAAAACAAAGATCATTTTATGTGACAAAAACTCGGCCAATTGCGAGTCGAACTCGCATTGAGACCTTCACAACAAGTCCTTTCATTTAATATGTGACACGGTAATTTGCAATTATTTTTTTTTTATTTTCTAGTTTGGCCCCTTAAGTGAATATATATTCAAAATCTATTTATTTACGTTGCACTTCTGTGTTAGGGTCACAGGAATTAATATTATTATGTATATCAAAATTACCAAATACTTCGATGTAGTCTTTCCTACAATGTTTATTAATTAAGCTTTAGTTCAACACATTTAAAGCAAAAAAAAACATATACCTTAGTTTTGTTTTTTAAATCAATTATTTTTTATATTGTATCATAATAGTAAGTAATCTAAAAATAAGTTTTAAAATTATAATTATTAATTACGACTTCTACCACTTTTACAAACCCTCTTGGGTCTTTGTTGCAACAACAAGAGTAGCTCAACTCATCAAATATCGTAAAGATATTCGGATATAATATGTCCTGAAATGAATGGCATCGCCTAAAAACAATTAAAAAGGCACTTCATTCATAAACACTGCGGGGAACTAGAAGATTATATTTATATGATATCAAACAATACATCTTTGAAGACATGTGAAAGTGTCAAGTTAGTGCTGGGAGTGTATCAGGGACTTTTAAATTGAGTACTTCATTCTTTATGAGAACGTAATTAAAAAAACCTTGATAATAACAATTATTTGATAAAGTAACAAATTTAATAAAATGTGATAAAGATACTAATAGCGACAGAGAGTAAAGTATCGCTTTTGAATTTGTAAAGGTACTGTATTGTACACAGCTTTAATTGTAACATTTGAAATAATTATAATTTCAAGATATATTCTAAAGAAAACATGATGACTCATATTTTCTTTAGAATATATCTCTAATTAATTTATAACTTGAGCGCAAAAGTATGTACTTACTGTCTGAATACTAATGTACATGAGCATCTGATTGTTCCCAAACAAATTAAAAGCTCCCTCATTGACAAACATCGCTTAAGTAATGGCAAATAGTCGCTGACCTCTGTCTAAGACCAAATAGCAACTGAACATCCTAACTAGTATTATAAATGCGAAAGTGAGTTTTTTTATTTGTTTGTTTGTGAACTGATCATCATGAAATTTTATATACACGTCGTCAGGGGCATAGAAAAGGATATAGGGTACATTTCATTCTAAAAATAAAATTGTACCTAGGGTATAGATTAATAACTTTAACGCGAGCAAAGCTGCGGGAAAAAGCCAATTTCAAATAATATCTTGGGAATCTGGCTTATCATACACAAATCAAGGAATCTGTAACTTTCATGATGAAGGATACTAAGAATAGTTTCAAAGTTAAGAATAGGTTGAGGCATACATACACTATTATATTTTGCAGAAATTCAGATCCAAGATCTAAATATACTTGCTAAGAACATTGCCATTTGTAAAGGTCTGAATGCTACGGAAATATCACTTTTACGAATAAGGAGCGAAAGCTAGTTCCCCTACTATTCTCCTTTGTAGAAATTTGGTTACGATTGTTCGTTGCCACTTTAACAATCTGTTCATTTGTTGTTACTGTAACCAGTTTGACACATTTTGCTTTGTTAACTATTTCAATACCGTTTGAAATTTAAATCAAAATATGGCACCTTCGACTAGCGTGATAGCTTAGTCTCATTATAAAAACTGTAAGTTTTTAGTCTCGGTTAAAAATCGCCAGTGATGCAAAGCCCGAAAATGCGAAGATAACAAACATGTAGAAAAATAATTTTAATTATCTTTATCTTATTATAATAACTACATTATAAATGATACGTTACTATTTAGAAAAGAAAGGATAAATTTTCTCTTTAAAAAAGCCTTGCTCTAAAGAACGTGATTTTTTAAAAACGTTGTCTTGTATTCAATAACATTTTGAAAGTTTTTAATCAAGTGTAAATACTCTATGGTATTACTTTTTTGTGCAGGTTAAAAAAGAAGAGTCAAGTGACACTGGCTATAAATTTTCATAAAAAAATCAATATGGCGGGTGTTTGCCGCCATTTACAAAAGTAAAACAAAAGAAATTCTTCAATTCGTTTTCTGACAGGGCGGGCAGTCGTGTATTTTAACTAGTAACTTCTTAATATGTATTTGTGACATTCTGAAAAAATATTCTTGAGACATATCATTATAAATCAATATAAACTCCGTGACAACATCATATTGATGTTGTTTTAATGAAAATATGTGCGTATTAGTGGTTTGTTATTTGGCGGTTAGAACGTTAAAGGTTACCTAGGTCAGGTAGAAGACAATGATATATAAAAATCAGCGCTGATTTGTGCCGTAAACATCGGGTCAATTACAAAGTCAGGTATGTTTAATATTTTATTATTATTATGTTAGAAATCAGTAATAAAACTGATTAATTACTAAAATTTCATGTTAAATGTAATCCTCCTATTATTTAAAGTTTTCAAGATGTCACGACTTAAAATTTACTATTTAGTGATTTAACCTTCAAATACACGTACATCAACTATACACACCTAAATAATAACTTTTAACGTATTACTATAATGATCGTTATATCAATTCAATATACGGACGATTTATGTTTAGTTCTTTTTGATATTTTACTTAATTGTCTTCCTAATAAGGATAGCAAAACAACTCATGTAACCTCTATGTTTTTTAATTCACCATGATCTGCAAAATGCATGGCCGACAAAAATATGATTGGCTTAGTTGGGCGTAATAATAATCGAAATAGAAAATATGTTTCTAAATCTCGATTACTTTATCTGTGTATCATCTACTGACCAGCTATGTAATTCTTTTGTGACTGATTCTTGCTTACTGATAACTTTTATTCAATCCATCATAGGCTTATTACAACTTCGTAGGTATTTCGCTACATATATATAGTTGCAGGTGATTCTAAGCATCGAAGTGAACGTTTACAAAAAAGGGAAGCGTAGGTGTGATAGGTGAACACGGTGTGAATGGGTCTAATTGCGTCCTTTGCACTTTCTATTACTTTCAATTTCTCTTCATAAAAACAAAAGATCAGATAAGATGTTTGTGCATAACGTATATTTCCTGAATCCAAATTTGGGATTGATAATTGTGTGTAGAAAATTGATTTATTGGTGAAATAGTGAAATAATAGATATATTATTGTCATTACCATTTCAAGCAAGGTATACAACCATGCTGTTATCAATCTCCATCTTTGTTCAATCCAGCCGCTTACATTTGGTGGAATGGAATTAACAATGTCGGCAGACCTTAGAAGAGTTGTCTCGTCTATAAAACTGCCACCAAGCTGGTAGAGCATTAATACTAATAAAATAAACGTAATATATTATTTACATAAATATACAGTTAAATATAGAAGTGACCGAAAAGTACTTACTGTATAAGCTTGTGTTAGAAGTACTGTCAAGATTATTACTCTTGGTTGCCACATTTCACCTGTAAAACAACAAGATCTTTTTAACATTAAAGTGCTAAATATGAAGCAAATTTGCAATTTTATTGCAATTTTGCACACCCAAAGGCTTCGAGCGAACAAATTTTTGGATATTTAAATCTTAAGTTGTTCATCCGTATTACATATGTCATTGTCTCAATTTTCTATATCACGATATTGTTTTATTACTGTTGTTACTTATATGTGTAGGTCAAAGAAGAAAATAGGAATATCGTTTACAGATCAGCACAGTTGTCTTTAAGTATGATCCCAATCTCCTTATAATTATTTATACCTCACTAGGCTATTAACATTTATAGATGTTAGATGTAATAATACCCAGAATCCTAATATACGTAGTACTGTATTTTTTTTAATTTTTCTTTGACGAGGTAAAAAATTATTATTTTTATGAAGTCGACCTATAAACTCTTTGTCTGTAGTACCTACATTTCGTGAAAAAATATTTCTTTGAAAAATCTTTGCTCTTTTTATTATGATCGAAAACGAAGTTTCATCAAGAATATCTTTGTACTAAAATCGCAATGGAATAAAATACCTGAGCGTTTTTTGATATCAACGAATTCTTGAATTATCTATAAATAAGACATAAAATGGGCTGCATGTTTCACTCAATGTGAATGAACGAAAGATTAATCATATATTTCCTATATATATGTCATTTAAATACGTGGAATTCAAGCGAGCGACAAATTCCAAGTTTTAGTCCTGAAAAAGTTTCGTAGATAGTAGAAAATTACTCGTTTTAAGATGTATCACGATACATCTTAAAACGAGTAATTTTCTACGAATACGAATAAATTTCTTCGAATAAAATGGTTGTAGGAAACTTAATTTACAATAACAGGTATTGTTAGTGTCAGGTTTAAGTAGTCATTATACTTTCATCAGCTATTTGCAACCGATGGTATTTTTTTGGTAGGCAAAGGCGTCAGTCAAATCGGAACTTGGGTGTTAGAACTTTTTTTAATGAGGGACTTCGGAAATATTACGAATAAAATTAAAAAAAAATCATAAAAACGTTTACACACTGTCAATAATGATCCCAATAGCCAACCGGAGATGATAGTCGATAACGATTCATTTTACACTTCAACAAACTATCTCAAACCACGTCAGAATTAATAACAGCCTTAAATATTAGTAATAAAATAATAATTATTCATTTACCTCAAACCTGATCAAAGCAGGCGTGAACTTGTTATATTTTATGAACATAATATATTATAAATACACACATTTGTTTATTATTTTTATTTTTTAAACTATATGAATGGTAAATCGACGAGTATCATAAGAATTCTTTTTTTTATGGTATAGGGGCAAACGAGCACACGGGTCACCTGATGGTAAATGACTACTGCCACTCATGGGCACCTGCAACTCAAGAGTCACAAGTGCATTGCCGGCCTTTAAGGTGGGAGTGGGGGAAGGGGGAAAAAGGGGGAGAGGGAAGGGTTAGGGCTTCCGGTAACCTCACTCACTCGGCGAAAAGCAATAAAATTATTGCTTTACTGCTTGGTTTTCTGTGAGGCCGTGGTATCACTCCGGCCGAGCCGGCCCATACGTGCCGAAGCATGGCTCTCCCACGAAGTTTATATAGGTATAAAAGAAGCGCAGAGAACTAACATTTTTACAAAGTTGCAAATAAAAAAAATACTTGAAAACAGTAATATCAAGCTACTACTAACAGCAATATACGCGCGTATGTTGACCTTGACCTATCATCTACCTACCATATATATAGTCTGTACAATGACAGTTCCAATTCCACTAGCCAAATAAATAAACCTAAAACCTAAACTAAACTTAAAATTTTACTACTGGGAGAGCCATGCTTCGGTACGTATAGCAAGGCTTTCGTTGTATTTGGCCGAGTGAGTGAGGTTACCGAAGGCCCTAACCCTTCCCTCTCTCCCCATCTCCCCCTTTTCCCTCCCTTCCGCTACTCCCACTTTAAAGGCCAGCAACACACTTGTGACCTTCGATAGGTAAGTGACTACCGATGGGCAGCGGTAGCCACTTACCATCAGGTGACCCGTCTGCTCGTTTGCTCGTTTGCGTAAAAAAAAATAATACCAGGCGATCGCTAGTAACTCGATCAATCAATCAGCTGCTGTATACTGCTGGACATAGGCCTCTCCCAATGTGCGCCACAGCTAGAAACTATAATTATTTAATTCGTTTGCATTATACCACGTACTACTACTATTGTCATATACTCGACCCGTGTATTTAATGGACTATTTTAATTTTCCATTATCTCCTAAACTATGCGTCCAAATAATATGGTAAAAAGGCCATATCTAATAATTATGCTCATAAGTCAGTTTAAATTTTTTTTAAATTTAATAATGTACTAAGAATCTTTTTGTTGAACATTATATTTACGTATCACTCCTACCATTACGCCAGCGCACGCGGTGAAAGCAGTTCGGGAGCGCTTTTTCTGACCTACTTAACAAACCAATATTTAGGGTTTTAGCTTCATTTTATTTGCGTAAATGATATCAATTTGTTTTATATCTAGCAGAAAAATAGTTCTGTACTTGCAATTAAAATTATTTTTCTATCCCTCGGGAACAGTATCTTTTTCCTGGAGGAAAGGCGTCTTCTTTATTTTTCTGTGCCTCTAACAAGGAGTTTTGTGGATTAACTCAGTCATGAATTCGTAACAAACAAACAAACTTACTTTCGCATTTATAAAATTAGTTAGAATTAGTTACGATTTTCCTTGACTTAAATTCATTTCTATGAATCAACGTGCAAACTACTACTGTTGTAATATTCGTATAACGCAATATCTGTTCATGCGCCAGTTCCGTTCGTTGCACTAACATATTTTAATGCGTTTTCCTCAATTTGTAAATTCGTACAAAACGGTAATGGTTAATGCGCCGTCTGGCTTGTGGCATTATCAGTATAAGAATGAAAAAAAAAGTCTTTATTGTATTAGTGCTGGTCTGAAACCTAGTCTTGAATCTAACTTTCTTTTAGCTATTTTTTTTTATATAGTGTCTTTGAAAAAGTTCTTAAAAGTAATTTGTAGAATAACAGCAATACTAGATACGAATATAATTTTTCAAATAAACCCTTTTCTTCGAGTACAATGACACAATCCGTTTTGTAAGTAATGGCCTGTGAATGGCACTGCGATAATAACTGAAATGTGACTTCCTACGTATTTAATTCCCCTAAAGCTACTAAAAATAGCTACAGATATGCAACGCAAAAATTAAAACAGAACAAAAAACACTTGTCGAAGTTCTTGCAATACCATAGCCATTAAAACTATTACACCATCAGTGTTGTGAACACAATATAATACTTCGCAAGTCAGGGCTGTACAAGACAAATCGCATCTCGCTGCAAAGCACTGTAGCATATTTTATATAGTTGCATCAATCCTCGTGGCGTCATATTTTACTTTCACCAAGAGTTTACGTAACTTTTAGGTTAGTGTGACATACTATGATGGATATTAGCCACGTGGTTTATTTTTTTGTATGAAAATACAGTATTAGACAAATCTAAAAGTGATTAACAGTTTAGTGAGAGTTAAATACCGAATAAGTACGAGTAGTAGTCACACTCCGAGGAGTCCGAACACAATGAATAGTTATTAAATAGTTTACAGTCCTGGGAAGATTAAGCCTATTTAATTTATTAGAATTCATAAATTTAAAAAAGGTAAGTTAAACAAACGAAATTAACTTTAATTTAAATAAAATGTTCAATATGTTCACTCGTTCAATATCCCAACTGCAAATTTGTCTTAATTGGTGTTTGAAGTTTGAGGGCAGAAAAAAAAGATTTTTTATGCAATAACTACAAATTAACTATTATCAGTTTTTTTTTCTTTTACAATACATGTGCTGTCCTTTACAATTCAAACATAATTTTATTCGGTAAATAGAATAAATCATTATCATGAATAGGTTTTTCCTAAGCCCGCCAAACTTGTCTTAGGATTTGTATACAGTTTTTTTTTGAACATGTGGAAACCCCTACGGTTCATAAGGACTAAGGATTCAAACCAATTAAAATCACACTGTGTGCCGTCCCGGAGTCTTATTGCCAGGGCCTCAGGTGTACCCTCGAAAGGAAATCCCTGAGAACCCCGCCGAGAAGTTAAAATGGCGCGATGGGTTTCTTAGGACACATAAGTGAAAGAGCCATGCTTCGCCACGCTTTCTTCAACACCTTAATAATAATGTCTATTTAATTCCTTTTTTATTGTTATTTTATACATTTTAAAATTACTCAAATATTAGAGTTAGGCCCTTAGTAACAAGGCATTTTTCTGCGATAAATCACAATTAAAAAGTACGTTTAATAAACACGCTTCAAATTATGATCACTGAACACTGAACTAAGTGTTGAAGTTTGCCTTATTATTGTTGTTGTATCGTAGTTCATTACAAAATGTTATAAATAAATAATACAGAATTAATGTAAAATTCAGCAGATAAATCTTTTCACCACATTTTTATACAATACTAATCGATTTTTAAAGTGTGGTGTTGCTGCACGCAAGCTTGTAGTGTTGAACAAAATTTTAGAAAAACGGATCTTATGTCTTTCTCACACAAATAGAGGATCGCCGGAACATTCTAAGTGGCGAATAACATGATTTGATGATTTAGATTGTTAATAAAATACTCAACAGTGTCATTGAACCACGATCAAATAATCTTTCTTCCATGCATCGTTGAGATTCATTAATGAAAATACGGAACTATAAAACGGTTTTAAAACTTTTAAAAATGTACTTAAAAAAGGAAATTATAGTTTTTACTCGAAGTTAGTTGCATGATTTAGACTAAGTCATTAACTAAAAACATATACCTAACTAGTGTTCTTGCCGTCATCAAGATCATAACAATCGTCATTAACATCATCATCATCATCATCTTTATCCCCTTATTGTTTTTTACTTTCCTAATTGACACTTCTTGCTGTAATGTACCATATATCCAAGAATGACTCGCTAGTAGTTGAACTATCAAAAATCATCATATATCAATCGGGCTGCAAAAAATAATATATAGGTATAAAAAGTATGAAAATATAAAGTGATGCTGTAAGTCATAAAAAAGAGACCGTGGGATCGCAGACATCTCTAATCCTTGTTTTCAATTGAAGGAGCGTCTTAGGTTTCTTTGTGTGGGTTTATGCAGAAAATATGATTTAAATGTAAACAAATTCAGGGCCCACCCTTTATTTGAAGTGATATTAAAGTGTCAATTATGATAATTTCTTTATTTCTTTCAAGTTTTTACTGACTGACTGCGCGAATATTTAACTTTTAAATAGGTAATAATCTTTACAAATTATTTTCAAGATCCTAACAAGTTTTCAAGTTTACAAGTACCTTCCTATATTTGTAAGTTAAATAGACATAAAATGAAATTTGACATATTTATCTTGTCCCGTTAGTTATCGTACTACTATTTAGATAAGAAGAAAAGGAAAAACCAAAGAGGAATAAAAAAAAAATTGAGTAAATTAAAATTCTCTCAGAGTATGGATAAAAGTAATGACTGCATAAACTTCGAAAATGGATTTTTAAAAAAAAAAAAATGTTTAGTAATGTTTGTGAAGTAACTTGACACTGTGTTCTAGCCCCAAAACTGTTCAAATAAAAACAGACTAGTTTATATATTTATAAACTATTGCATAGAATTTTTAATGCGTAACCGCTAATGCACTTGACCTGTTGTTTGAAATCACATCACTTAGTCCGTGTTCATAGCGGATGAATCGAGTTTTATTACGTCACTTTAGTTTAGCAATTTAGATATTATTCAAAACTTCGTTGGCTAATGACAATGATTACTAACACGACTGTCGTTTCTAATAATTTGAAAAGAAGAACTCACTTGTTTTGTCTATGTTTGAATTAAAATTACATTAGCTTACATTACACATTTTCATCTCACAGTCATTTAATTAAATTACTCCGTCGTTACGTCATTAAAATCATCAGTCATTTAAGCGCCAGTTTCTAGTTCAACACAATACCAAGGAATAATTATGTTCTCTACCACTTTTTAAGATTTTGGACCGAGTTATTTTCTTTTGTAAATTAATACTGACGCTTTGTGAAACTTTTACATACCTGTAAATCTATCACTAATATAATAATTATATATCTTTTTCAATAATTTTTATTTTTGTTTATAATGTAAACCATTTAAAGCAAATAAAGAATTTGTATTTGTATTAAGTATATACTCGCAGGTGTTGCCATTTATGAATAAAGTTGAAATCATTACAATATTATAAATTTAATATAATTTACAACAATTTGTTTATAACTAGAAGAAAAATAATGACCTTTATCTATATGTATACTTAATGGATTTGCTGGAAAATAATATAAAAAGGGCTTGAGTATTGTTTCATGCTTTAGATGAATTTGTACAACTTACAAGATGTTTTAATTAAGCTATCGCTTAACTTTTTATTTTACAAAAATCAATTACGTATTAATGAAATCTGCATAATTTACGAAAGCTTGTTTTTTTATTATCCTTCACCTATATCCGAATTAATAAAATAATACTATATTCGTAAAAGTTAGTCCGTCCGTTGACTTGTGTGTCTCTCTACCAGTTAACTACTTATAAACGACTAATCTTTTGACCTGTGTTATTGTAGCCAAATTTAATTAGAAATATTTAAGGCTAATTCCAATTAAATTTGGTAAAAAATTATGCTTCAGATTTGACAAAGGAGGATTTTCGCCTTTGAAAAAATAACATTAACCACATTTCAGGCACAATACAAACTATTTTTACAATAACCAACATCCTCGCTGAAAGAGATGTATACAAAGGTTATCTAACAAATACATCAAAAGTTTTATTTTGAATTCACTTAGATAAGAATCGTTATAAATTACAGTATTTGTGACTTCCATTTTAAAAGACTTGTAGTTGAGATTTACCTATAATTACATCAACAATTTGCTACGTAATTAGTGTTGCGGGAATAAGTCGACAGTACACGGTAATGTCAGTAATGAAATTATTTATAGTTTTAGTGTCCGAGCAAACCAACTCTATATGTTCAACACTAATTAATTCGATTCTGCAAAGTGGTAACGTTTAGGGAACGTGTATGTACCTCCGTACATATATGTTTGATATTTTAAGGGCTTGTAAAGATCTTATTCACCTAAATTTTTATGAGGAAAAAACTTTCAGTATTTATCATATAAATTTTACGTTTAATTTGGGAATGTTTAACAAAGACAATTTGCTAGACAGGACCCACAACAGCTTAGTACTAAAGGTCAAGTCAGGTCAAGACAGAATTTGAATATGTTATATATACCTTATTATTAATACCTTAATTTTCATGTGGAAGAGCCATGCTTCGGCACGTATGGGCCGGCTCCACTCCGCTCGTTACCACGACCTCACAGAAAACCGGCCGTGAAGCAATGATTGTATTGCATTTCGCCGCGTGAGTGAGGTTACCGGAGGCTCTAACCCTTCCCTCTCCCTTATTCCCGTCCTTCCCTCTCCCCTCTCTTCCCACTCTTCCCCCCTCCCCCTCTTCTCCTACTCCCACCTTAAAGGGCAACGCACTTGTGACTCTCGAGTTGCAGGTGCCCATGGGCGAAGGTAGTCATTAACCATCAGGTGACCCGTCGGCTCGTTTGCCCCCTATATCATAAAAAAAAAAAAATTGATGACTTCACAAAATAATGTTTATATCTAAAAAACTGGACAAATGCGAGTCTGACTCGTGCACCGAGGCCGCGAGGGTTCTGAACGCAAATAAACTTGTATGTAGATAGTACGTCCCTCTCGAGAATCAATTCTCGAAGATTTTTGCCTGTGTTTGTGGACAGACAAACTTATCTTTGCAGTTCTAAAAATACTCTCCCATACATCGATTTACGACAAACAATTTTCCAACCGCTACATGTTTTTAATCACAAAAACGGTTTTTTTATGTGATATAACAACTAATTAACCACTTTTGTATTTTTTCTTTACTTGTGCTATCAAACCTTGCTTCTTACCAAATTTCATGATTCTAGAAATTTTCAAATTTGTTAAAATCTAAGGCTTAATGGCCGTATCTTTTAATTGAGTTGATTTAGAAACTTAATTTGTTACAGCTTCAAGGAACTGCTGACGTATTTGATGTTAATTTCAACTTTATGGGTCCACGGATTCCTGAAACAAGGGTCTTGATAGACAGACAGACAGACGGACAACAAAGTGATCCTATAAGGGTTCCTTTTTTTCTTTTGAGGAACGGAACCCTAAAAACGAAGTTAAAAGTATAAACACAAACACAATTTAAACACTGTGATGGTAATATCAATGTAATTTATCGAATAGAAAAATCATTGTTGTAAATGACCTGGAATAGAGGGCATGCTCAAATAGCGGCGTTATGGCTAAAAGCAATTGCTTACTGAAAACCTTTACTTATAGTAAATACGTCCTAAATAGACAGTAGCAAACAAATACTCGGCCGGCGCGATGGCGAATAGTTACCGTGTGTAAGCATTTGGTGCAATAGCGATATGACACGCATTGTCGACCCCGTGGTTTTTCTGTTCGCGACGGAACGACATTTTTTTGTTTTAGGATCTTACTTTGAAATAATACTACTAACTACTAATAGGAAGCTCTATACTATCTCACTTGTAGTTTTTTTAAACGGAAAGCTTTATAGTGCCTGCCATATTTTTTTAACAAAGAGTTGTAAAAAGTCAAATAAATATCACGATTTTACTAAATAACAAAGACGTAATTACGTTAATTCCTTATTCTTTTAACGAATTGTACGCGCTCGCATTGAAGACCTGAATACAAAATTAGTCTATTGTTCACCTGTTGTCACCAAAACTGACCGACCAATAAGTTCAATACTGTGATGCGTGGTTAAGGATATACCACTGTTTTGCCTTCCTTCTTGGAGATTGAGAGAAATAAATTGTTGTATTTACCAAAGTGAAGTTAGCACTTTATATTTAAACAAGAATGGCCTTCTCATAAATTATTCAAACAGCAAAATAATAGAGCTAAGCTAACTGCACAGAACACCTGAAGAATATATTACCCGGGTGTAGTGTTTATTTTTTAATAATATTTTAGCTTTTGCTTTAATTAGAAAGATATTATATTTTGTGAAATATACAGCGGGTTCCGTACGAAATTGTAGTGTAAGTGTATTTTTAACCGACGAAAAATTGGTTCTATCTATCTAATTGGTTCTATCTATCGATCTAATTTTGAGTCGGCGCCAAATAAAATGAATAATTATATCTACGTACAGTTGGTTGTTTGGCGCCGACTCAAAATAAGATTATAAATTTTTTATAGTTATTTATTTTTTGCTTTTTAGTTCTTTTCGTCGGTTTAATTTTTTGTCAAAAAGATTTTTATAATTGTTAAATTAATTTAAAAAGATGCAGGTAATCCTCACTTTAATGAAAAGAATAAGCGAAATATTTAGTTGTTCTACTAACTAAAAATACTTGAAAAGTACTTACGTTTTAATGCACACTCCAAAAATATATTAAACACAAGTAGGATTCCAAAAGTTTAAACAATAAAACGTTGGAATTCGAACGCTGCAACTGTTGGCTCTAACTATGCGTCGCGTGCGCCGGTGAAGGCTTTGCAAAACAAACTATCAACTGCTTGAATGTAGGGCCTTGCCATTCTCCTGGTCCCCGTTCTATACTCCAGCGAGCAACCGGTATTTTAGGTTTCATTCACACCGAAGATCTATTTGAGAATCAAGTTTTGGTTCTTTACATAATATATCAATATACAATCTAATTATTCGAGTTGCTCATTTTTATATTTGTTCTATAGTAATATTATACAAGACATTAGTTTGAAGCAATTACAAGTTGTAAGTTATAAAAATAGTTATATACAATAAAACTGGCCCATGTGATCCATTAGTTTATAATAATGATGTTTAACATAAAATAAAGATAAATAATACTGTCTTACATGAAAATAAAGGAAAACTGTAAAGCCGGATTAAGTAAAATATAAATGCCGGGTTCCTATAATCAAGAAACGATTCGTTTGGCTTACGGACGGTAAAATTTTCGTTGAAAATTCAACGAAATTTTACCGTCCGTAAGCAAAACGAATCGTTTCTTGATTGTAGGAACGCGGCATTAATCTATTTTGGCGTTAATAAACAGTGTATGGAACAGATATCCTCGCTAATCCCACTAATATTATAAATGTGAAAGTTTAGATGGATGGATGGATGGATGTTTGTTTGATGAAGCTATTTTTAACATAAGGTTATGATATAAAGAATAGATAAGATTGTGGCCCCCGTCTACAGTATAAAAATTTGTATCTGTATAGTAACAACATCCAAAAAAATTTGCTGTGAAATCCAAACATCGTTTCGTTTATTGCAGAGCATCGTGAATAAAACATGGACAGTCCTGGAATACATTTTCATTATGAAGTTGGAATCCCAGATTTTTTTTAAACTGTAGAAATTTCCGACCACATTTTTATGAAGTTACCTTATAAATGTTACCTTGTATTTTCACTGGTTGCGAAACTTAGTTGGCGCTAACATAGCGGCTGAAAGGTTTCTGTTTGATTTTTGATATGGTTTTTATGTTGGTGTAGTTTCATTTTAACCGACGTAAATAAAACATAAAGGAGGAGCGTCTCAATTTGAAGTCTTCATTTTTTTTGTGTATGGCCTCTCGTAACTTTATATAAAGTGGTCCAATTTTGATGATTTTTGGGGGTCACTTAAAGTTGGTACAGTTCCATTTAAGTCTATAAAAATTACTTCTTATATTAGAAAAATACACCCACGAACCGTAATCATTGTAATTTTTTTTATTAGTTGTGGTCGTTAAAAATACTTCTATTTTTTTTTGGAATTGCTGTTGTTTTGACTTGTGGATTGATTTTTCTGTTTCTTGTTGATACACTTCGGTGTAAATAATGGCAGTGGAATATTTTATAATTGACTTACGTATAAATTAAAAATAATACATGTGATTGGTTTTTCTTATTTCTATATAAAAGGTACAATGACACATAGTTTTGTTATTAAAAAGACACCTGTGACGTGCAATAATGAATGGATTATTCACAGTTATATTAATTTCTTAAAGTTATCTTGAAATAACCATTTTGAGAGAATAGCAAGTCCTACTATATAACAACAGAAGGATATCCGTGTTAATAAAAATGTTTTCATGTTGGGATTCTGCACAAAATATAAAACATAGTATTGCATGAAATTTATAATTAAATTAAATCGACCAGTGACCTTATCAATGCGTTTCATACAGTTTTTCTACTGTTCTCCTTTAGTTAAGACTAAATTAGCGATAGTTTATTAGATAGTTATTACATTTTGGCAACTCTGTTTTGCTACATATTTTATTTAATGGCTGCCTTGAAAAGAATTCTTGACTTTCATAATACATAATATATTAAATGGTAAGATATTTCCTTTATCCTCAACATGCGGAAACCAAAACAGGTCCTACACACACAACAAACCAAAAACTGTGAAAGCTAATGGTGAAGTATTATGACAGACCCGTAACATACCGACTAAAGCTACTCAAGATTCAGTCACAGGATCATAATGCCGGAGCTCCAGGTGTGCGATCGCCAGCGTCACGAGCGGAGAGTCCTTGAGCTTCTCAAATTTGGAAAGCCGCATGGTATCAATGGCACAGCCGTCTCAGGATTACTTTTGGTAGGGCTTCAGGTAATCTAGCCCTTCGCCACCTGCATGTGCACTCGGAGGCCGGAGATCGTTTTGTGTTCTCTGAGATATACCAAACAGGTATATTTTTGCATGCAAAAAAAACTCGGCGAGAGAGCGATATCCTTGCTGCGCCTTCAGTGACGCACTGTAGCATTGAACTAATAAGGAAATGTGAAATGAAATGGAGTTGCAAACTTCCCTCAGCTAATTATTTCATCGCTTTAATCGTTAGAGCGTTACAATACACGGCGCGGTTTACTTCGTATCCCTGTGGAAACTAAATCCAAATGTACTGCAAATGCTTCCTTGTTACGAGTACTTCATAAAGGGAGTGAAAGGGCAGGTACTGGTACTGTCTCGATAGTAAAGCATGTTTTTATCAATTGACAGAGAGAATTTTGTTTAGTTATACGTATATGTTACATACGTATTTAGATATTTTTTTGTCAATAAAATATATTATTATACCTTTGATTTATCTGAATCCGAGGCAACAAAATATTTTCCTCAAACGTGCATGTACGAATACTTACACAGCTGCATAAATTTTAAGTTTTAAAATTCCTAAACAGTTTTTAGCAGTCTGGTTACCACAGTACAGGCTCTGCCTAGTATGAGATCAGATGGCCGTGTGTGATATGTGTGGAGTTATTATTATTATTCATATATTACAGTATACATTACTGCACTTATTTAAATGACATTATCATTAGTTATTATATTCGCGCATAAATGAGAATTCGTATAATTACGATTACGTGAATTTGTTAATTGAAACGAAATAACACTAATAGCCATTAATAGCACACTGGTGACACAGGTGTGGTGTGGGCTTCTGACCAATGTGATACATATAACAATAATAATATTCTGGAACGTATTACGAGGTAACACAGTTACACATCGCCATCTAGACCCAAACTAAGCAGAGCTTGTACTATGGATTCTAGAACATGGATATAATATACATAAATATACATATTTTTGCCGAGTAATTGAATCGGATCTAGATGTTGAGTTGCTCCAAAAAGATATCGACATGTTAGTACAGTGGTGTAATGATAATGCCATGAGTTTAAATATCAGCAAGTGCTACCACGTAAAATTCACTAGAAAAATAAAATTAAAACCATCTATTTATTATATTTGTCGCAACTCAATACAAGAAGTGGAACAGATAAGGGACTTGGGAATTTTATTCGATAGACAGTTAACCTTTATTCCTCACATCGAAAATTTAGTCAAAATAGCCTCAAGAATGCTTGGGTTTGTTATCAGGAATGTAACTTGTTTCCGTCACAGTAAGACTAAAATTTTGCTTTACAATTGTTTGGTCCGTAGCTCACTAGAATATTGTAGCACTGTATGGAGACCTCATTATGCCACCCATAAATTAAGATTAAAACGATTTCTGTGGCATTTAGCATATGCTTCCGGAATAGCCAAAAAGAAACCGTCATATAAGGAGAGACTTTTGCGTTTTAAGATGATATCCCTACAAAAGAGGAGAGATTTACTGGATTCTGTTTTTTTATTTAAAATTTTGAGACACAAAATTGACTGTCCCCAATTATTGAGCAGGATAAAAATCCGTGTGCCCACGAAATATCCAAGAGCTCCCATAACTCCCTTACATCCTCCTCTTCGCAGAACTGTCCTTGGTGCTAATTCTCCTATCCCCCGCCTCTGTAAATTGTTAAACAGCTGCAGTGATCTCGTTGATGTGCACTCTGACTCGCTAAGTAAGTTCAGAAGTACTATGTACAAAATATTGTAATAGCATCCGCGTTTGGGCCTACTGCAATTCTAACTTTGTAAATCTATTTTTAATATAAAAAACATCATTATGTTCGCTGTCTAATTAAAATCTCTAATGTAATTTCATATATTTCAACAAATAAGTAGTGCATGTTGTGCTTACCTGTAAGAAATTGTTACACTAGTTATAAGTCTATTGGATGTATCTCAAATTATTGTATCAGTGTATTCAATTGTTGGTGAGCCAAATAAATAAATAAATAAAATAAATATTTTTTTCTGTAAATACATACATACATACTATACATAGAAATATTTGCATTTTTTTATACTACTAGTAACGTGAGTCGCATATTATTAGTATTCTTGTTAACCCCTCCAGTATTGATATAATGTGATGATAATTCCTGATAATTCCCGCGAATTGAACCCCCCGCGTCGCCACAGAGATATTCACACGTAAATACGTCATGAACTTTTCCAAGAAGTTGTCTCAAGTGAGTACTTGTTTCTTCTGGTACTAGAGGCCATCGTGTTGCCTCTCTAATCTCTCAGAGAACCAATATAATTGTCCCAAGTCGTTATTTGTACTCGGCCTTGAGCTCTTTGCAGGGCTTAGAGCGTTGCGTCTCGATCTTTGAGGTACAAGTCATTTATTACACCTAATCCTATTTCTATATCAGTTTAATTATAATTTTTGTCTTTGTGTAGGTTACGATGTTAGCTTACATAATGCCCAATGTAAGTTAACATTGTGTAACAACTTGAACAACCGCTCTGAAGCCTGCTCTAGTGCCTGTTTGGGGCACTGGTACTGGTGTGAGGCAAGGGTCTGCGCCGCGCTGGGTAATAGCGACTCTATTAGTCGTGCTGCTTAACCGCGGCCTTCTGCAGATACTTCCCCATTCTTCGGTTCCACTTCCAAAAAAGTTTTAAAAAAGAGTCGTAGATTATTAGAGGGATTTTTTAAACATCATAAAATATGACCTTGAACGGTTGTTCAAGTTATTATACAAAGTTAGCTTACATTGGGCGTTATGTAAGGTAACATCGTGACAAAGACAAAGACAAAAATTATAATTAAACTGATATAGAAATAGGATTAGGTGTAATAAATGCAAATAAAGTACATTACATTTGAGAAAGTGTTGCTGAAATAAGCTTTGTTAGTATTGTACCAATTTAATTATAGTATTCTCTCTACAGTAAAGAAAATGTTGAGTAACGTTAATCATGATGCTATGAGATATTTATAGTCGGGTCAAAGTAGACAGTGAAACTTGCAAAAATTCGCATACAGCTGAAAATTGGTACGAATAAAAAAATATATTTAAGGTCAAAGTTTGCAAATAAGTATCTATGGGTATTTTTGCATTGTTCGCCAAATGGTGAGTATTATCATAAAATTGGTCAAATGAAATGCAATGAATATCATCCAATTATCTATAAAAGTTGTCTTACACTTTTACCTCAGAATTACTATTTCTGAGATATAGCAATTCATAAAGTTGAAAAAGTCGTATTCTGCATAATATGTAAGCTACCTGTGAGGTCATGCACTTGGTGCGTTTTTTTATCGTGGTTTCTCTGGTAGGGCTGTTATACGATCTATTGTAGTCCTGTTTAATTAAAAAATATTGTACTAAATGTAATTGTAAACCATGGTACTATAGAAAATGATGAAAGTAGTGTACATTATGAGTAATCGGGGTAAATTGTCAGTCTGATTGAAAATTATCTAATTTAAATCAAGTGTAAGGTGTTCTTCTTCTTCTTCTCTTTCTTGTTCTAATTCCTGCTGGATACAAATAAATTGTAGAGATGGGAGGACCCAAATCACTTCTTTGTGCTGCAAAACGTCTAGTTTCACGGATGCGTCGATATATCCCCGAAAACACTCATACGTTTGGTAGGTACCCGTCGATCGGGAAACCGCAAGTTGTGTGTGTGTTCCGATTTCAATAATTATTGACCGTTGTACATTGAAGTCCGTTATACTTTAGTAGTTAAAGTTAGTTTATTAAAGTCTGTACCTTTTTTAATAGCTAATGAGTTAAGAAACTTAATTCAGTAACTTTGACTTGACTTGAAAACTTATTTAATTAAAATTATGAAGTCTTGAATAACTCAGTAATAACCAAGTTTAGGATATAATATCCCGGAACTAAATTAGCTCCAAATATGCTCTACTGTAATCCCATAAAAGGAATATTTCCTGTCACTGTATAAGCGGCGTACCTACTCGTGCATATTATAGACAACTAGACTGGACGACAACTTTTTGAATCACTATCTCAGATTTTTTTTTTATAGATAATTGCATGATCTACAATTGTTGTCTAACTTATTTTATGATAAAACTTACCGTTTGGCTGAAAAATGCAAAAACCCATATTTGTGAACTTTGACCTTGAATAACTTTTTTTGCAGATGTGGGATCGACGGGGACTTTTTATATTTCATTTATAATGGTGTTGCCAACACATGTACCAATTTTGAAATGTATGCGAATTATTGCAAGCTTACCCCTATTTTTCGAGCTTACTTGACCGGACCATTATAGTTTATCTAATGAATCTTGAGACAAAAGATGAACAAAAGTAAAACGAATTATATAATTGCCCAGTTAAAGGCATAAAAGTAATGGAAATGATTTCTGTGCAGGTAGAAGTCGTTTACATTTTGTCGTACGCTGAATAAAGTATAATAATCCCCACTAAGAAAATTATTTTAATTTATGTTTATTTGAAATGTATTATAATATGGCTCATAATCTGGTATTAAATGTCAAATTAATTCAATACGTAAGCTTCTGTAATATGTATATAGAACCTTATGTAAATAGGGTGACTAGTTTTTACTAATCGACATGCCATACCTTTATAATTATAAAGCTATGGAATGACGACAGAAACAACTTTCTCAAATAAAAAAAAAAACGTAATTATGACCTGATTAAAAAAGTAATTTTTACCATGCAAATACTAAGTGCTTAAGTACTAGTCGCAAAGAACACTATAGTAATAGCATTCAATAACCTCTAAAGTTTATTCAGAAAGAAAATAAATAGCTGTTTTTGACAGAGGAATAAAACATTTGAAGTTTATTCCTTTTCTGTATCGCTGACAATGTATACCCAAAATTTCATGATGATAGGTTAAGTAGTTAAGGCGTAAAAGCGTAACAAACAAATAAACTCACCTTTGCATTTATAATATTAGGATCTAATGATTTATTGTTTGTTTGACTGCAATGTGAAGGTTCACGGATTCGGTTGCCACTTGCAAATATTTGTATGCATGAATATGAATTTGTATTTTGTTTAGGTGTTTCTAGGTATAATTATGTATGTATTTAAATAAAAAAAGGATTTTAAATATGTTAATCTGAGGTTTAGAACTCACAATACAAGCTATGCTTAGTGTGGATTTAGATAGCGCGTGCAACAATCTATAGAGGTCCACATACCGCATCGTTCAATATGGGGCCTAAACTTGTAGCTGTGTGAGAGAACGCAATCCATCGCGAATGTATTACGTACAGGGTTTGTGCGTGTTTGCATAACGGTTAATACCAGCGCAGAGAGATTACCTACGCTAAAATTGAGGAACGATAAAATATATTCATTTAATATTTATGTAATTGTAAAAGTTACTATCAAAAAAGACAATAAATATTAGAAATGTAAATCGGGACTTAATCACGATAATAATTATAAGGTGCAATACCTTATTTGGTTACCCGACTTTTCGATCGAATTGCACCGATCGTGGTCTCTAGTGTACCTTGTAATGAAGCATCTAAAGCTATCGTAACTTTTGGCGTAAAACTGTAATAGGACAGATTACTTTTGCTCATAAATATTTAGAAGGACAGAATAGAGTTACATTTTTTTTCCTTAAAATCATGGCTGCATTGCTTCTTTCGTAGAAATACGGCTTTAATCCTAAGAAGTGTTCGAGAATTATTATATCTATATTCAGAGTTTTTATTTCTTTTATCTGGTTTCATTTTAGGATCCTCGTAACATGCCTTAGGATCTCTAACCTGAGACGCAAAAAATGTATAAAATGTTATTGGAAATATATCTCTTTATATTTGGATTATAAGGTAAAGTTTTATTGATGATTTGCTTAACTCTAAGCCGCTCTACCATATCATATTTTTAGCGGTTTAACAGACTACTCGTACCAATTTAACCATTGTAGATTTGACATGTCCTGTGACTTTGATAGTTATTTATTTAGAGAATATTTTGTTTACCGAGTTGTAATTTTTTTTTCTTATAAATTAGCTATTATTCTAATAACCTTATTATTTAAAACTTGTGGAAATAGCGTGTCCCACTACCTCCTTGCTAAGTTTGGAGGTAATAATTATAAAACCCTCGTTTTTTTGCGCGATGTTCGAATATTAAACTTAAAGATAAGAACTTAAATTCTTGTTTTCCGCTCTAAAGTAAGCAAGCAAGATCGAAAACATCAATAAAATATAAATGTCGTTATGTCTTACGAAATCGCGTATGGTGGAAATTCCGACTACGCTACGGTATTTTTTAAGACCTGTAATAAATTATTATTTTAAAACAATTAGTGTATTTGAATTCTCGTAACATATTCTTTAGTATTGACAATCGCCATTTTATTTTAGTAGCTTAGTTTGAAAGATATCAATACAAAAAGTGTTCCCGTCACGCGGTGTTCAAATTTTTGTTCCACCTACACGACGGTTTTATTCGAGGTAAATATAACTGTTTTAACTTTTTGTTTATAAAGTTGAATACATTAACCTATCTTTATTTAGATTTACATCAATTTATTTACTATTACAGTTTAAAATTAAATTAATCTAATACGTCACATTCAGTACGTCGCGTGTTGTACTATTGGAATGGAATTCTAAAGCATAGGTCACATGAAATTTATGAAATATTTTTGAATCCTAATTAAAGTTTTATGTTTAAAAAATATATTTTATTTGTTTTGTTTGAATGTTTGAAAGTTTATTTAGTTATTGTATTACCATAGTTGATTTAAAATAAAGATACTAATCAGAAGTACTTTGTAGACCATACCTAATATCGTAAACGTGACTTTAATTCCCCTTACGTCATATGTCCTAATAAATCTGTGATTAAAAATAAGTAATTAGAAGTAAATATCAAACATAATAAAGCCCGTTTTGTTAAATAATTATGAAGGTAAAACTATGTTTAAATTTACTACAAATATATTATGTTTATTGTATATTTCTTTCGTGGCATAGAAATTGTATTATTTTGAAGTGTAAAGTGCCAAAATGTAGCGTATGGATAATAATGATATAATATTATCCATACGCTACATTTTGCACTTTGCACTTACATGTCGGAGGGTAATGCTAGTGTTTATATTATTATTTAAAAAAAATCGGTATACTTTGTAACGTATTGGAATTCTCTCTCAGTTTTAAATCAGTTTTTGACCTGACAACGTCTTATAAATTGGTTTGTCGGGTGACACTTCAAGAAACTGCGTTACGCTCCGCTCACGTTATGCGCTCACAATGAGAGCGAGTGAGAGGCACGCGTCCCTTCCACTCGGGCATGGTTAGCCCGCCTAAGAGCGAGAGAGACAGACATAAAATGTTTTAAATATAATTCTTTGTATAAATAAATGTTTTAAATTGTTACTATTATTTCATCCTTCTTCCTACTATACGAATGAATATTCACATTAAAATTATTTTACCACTCAAAGTCGTTGTCACGTAAAACTTTCGCCCGTATACCGACTTTACAGGCAACCAATTTTTTTTTCGGAATTTTGTAATAATTTTGATTTAAATATATTTTTGGTAAAAATTATATTAATTATATTTTAATATTTATTTTATTTATTTATATAAGTTAAATTAAAACATTTTTTTGAAGTGGTATTCCCATTACGTGACTTGCAAATTTTCTGAAAAATGCCCAATTACTTTCTTCTCTATTGCAAAATTTTAAGCAGTTTTCACACACATTTTTAATGATTACAGTACGCATCCAAATTGAATATTATGTATTATATATATGTATGTATTATACGAGTTATGTGAAGTTGAATAAAGCTGAAGATTTTGTTTTTGGATTAAACTCGCTAACCTTTGAAACTACCAGTCAGATTTGAAAAATATTTTTTGCTTTAATAGCCCATATTATTATAATATTAAGGTAAATTAAAGGTTAACACCACACTACGACGTTTAGGAGCAGAGCTGGTACCATAAACGTGGGTAAAACTGTGAAGAAATGCTTGTAAGAAAAACAATAATCTCTAAATAAAGAGTTAAAGCTCTTATTTTATCGGACTTAAAAGAAAAGGTGTATAATGAGAAAATGAAAATCACAAACATGCAACTAATTTGTCAGATTACACTCAAGGTCCTAATGTATAAAAATATAATCCGGAAGCCGCCTAAAAGCCGGAGCTCACACATTTTATTCACAGGATTAACATAACGAACTCGCAGGTAGTAGATTATGGTATATTTAGTCAGTAGCCAGTATAATTTTAAAAACCTTTGCTGTTTTATTTCGTTATCTTTTCTGATATCCGAAACTCAGCAAGACATTAAGTGGTTCTACTTTCAAATTGTAGCATGTCTCTATATGTTGTACATTCATTGTTGGCTACATTCTGCAGCTGAGTAGTTGCAGCTAGCTGTAATGCGGCGACATACACATGTAAATCTATACTTATAATAAAAATGTAACAGGTCCAATTCTGTACATTGAAGATATTTTGAAAAAAATTTTTAGGGGCACTCTATGATCGACACTGAAGCCAAAACTATAATTTTTTTCATGTTTATCTGTCTGTCTGTCTGTCTGTCTTTCACGCTGAAACTACTGAACGGATTCAAATGAAACGTGGCATGATTTGAGTTCATACTACGAGGTAGGATATAGGATAATTTTTATCCCGAAATTTAGGACGGTTTCCTTGAGAGAGGGGATGAAAGTTAAAATGTGTACTTCGTTGTAATTCGTTATCGCGTAGTTCGATTGCAATCATTCTTTTTTTGTTGGAAAGGAGGCACTTTGTAGATTGTTACGTAATCTTCTTTCTTCTATATCTAAATGTATTGGTATTGGTATTGGTAAAGGGCTCTGTTTCCGCATTTAGACTCATAGGCGGTCCATTATGCGTTCAGATAGGCTGGCTAGTTGAGCCAGCCTAGCTCCTTCCAGAAGCACAGAAGCCTCCTGGGGCATTCACAGGCTTCTAGGAGCGACCTCGCTCCTGCGAGGATATTTGCCCGTTGTGTGGCCACTCCCTCGCACTCCAGGACAACGTGGGCGGCCGTTTCCTCCGCATTAAGACAGCCTCTACATAGAGGACTGTCTGTCGCATTGATGGTGAATAGGTGCCGGTTTAGGGCCAAGTGGCCCGTAATGATACCTATAACTATTCTGATCCCGAGTCGGTTAAGACTGAGCAGTCTGCAGGTTAAACGTGGTGAGACCTCCGTCAACACCAGTCTAGATTGCCTACAGCCGGGCGTATCAGCCCAGCGACTGTTGTGTGCTTCACGGGTTCGTTGCCTTACCCATGAGCGAAATTGATTAAAGGGAAGTGGCAGCAATATAGTTGGCCCTGCCACTGTCGTTGCAGATCCATTTCTTGCCAGCTCATCTGCGGCATCATTGCCGAGTGAATCACTATGCCCCTTGATCCATTGAAGGGTTAGCCCATTGACAGAGGCTAAACGGTCAAGTGTCTGATGGCATTCGTATATGAGGCCGGAGTTCATGGTGTTGCCCTCCAGGGCTTTCAGGACGGCCATACTGTCTGAGAGTATGCGGATGTTGTACTCCTTTATACCCCTTGACATGACCGCTGTAGCGGCGTAGGTTATCGCAACGCACTCACATTGAAATATGGCCTAGCGCCAGTGATATTGTTATATTTAAGTCTTGTGAGAAAACTCCGGCTCCAGTCCCTGTCCCCATCTTAGAACCGTCCGTGTATATCCGGACTTCGTTTATGCAAGATTGATCTCGGTCGCTCTCATGTAGTTGTATTCGGTACCTTCTACCGAAGATATGTTGTTTAGGGATCCTATCGCATGGGGCAGCTATTAGTGGTTGGTATTCCACTAATTGGTTCCATAGTTTGGAATGAGGACCTTCTTGGTTGTACCATAGACCTAGGTGTTTGAGTCTGATGGCTGCCATTGCTGCTTCTTGTTGTATATATAGGTCTAGTGGTGCTAGATCTAAAGCTACTTCAAGAGCAGCTGTGGGTGTTGTGCGCATGCAACCAGTGACGGCAGCACATGCGAGTCTCTGGAATTGTTGTAGTTTGTTTCTGACGGTGCTTAACTCTGTTCTCTGCCACCAGGTAATGGCACCGTATGTGACGATTGGCCGTATGACCGTCTTGTATAGCCATAGTGTGATTTTTGGTGATAGACCCCAGCTTTTGCCGAGTAGTCGCTTGCATTGGCAGAAAATAATGCTAGCTTTGTTCAATTTTGTGTCCAGATGCCTGTTCCATAGGAGTTTATTGTCTAGTATCACTCCTAGATACTTGACTTCCTTGGTAAGGGCTAGACGGGTGTTAAATAGTTTAGGTAGTCGTAATTCTCCTAAACTGCGTTTATTTGTGAACATGATCAACTCTGTCTTCGTCGGGTTCTCTGTTAAGTCGTGTTCCTCACACCATTGTTCCACGACCTTCAAAGCAGACCTCATTCGGTCGCATACCACACTCTCAAAGGGGCCACTGATGAGGATGGTCAGGTCGTCTGCATAGCCCACTGTGAGGAACTTGCGGTCATTGAGCCGAGTAATAAGCTCATTGACCACAATGTTCCACAGGAGAGGTGAGAGAACTCCGCCTTGCGGACAGCCTCTGGTCACCACCCCTCTTGTTGTGTTATTCACAGTGAATTGTATGGCTCTGTGTCTGAGCATGTTGTCGACCCATCCGGAAATTGTGGAGTTGACCCCATGTCTTGCCAGAGGTTGGCTAATGCTGGTGAAGTTAGTTTTGTCGAAGGCACCCTCTATATCGATGAAGGTTCCTAGGGTTGACATCTTGTATTTTAGGTTGCCCTCTATGTATGAGACAACTTGATGGAGGGCAGATTCTGTTGATTTGCCCATTGAGTAAGCATGCTGGTTGGGGTTCAGAGGGCAGTTGACTAGTGCAGTGCTTCTGATTTCCCTGTCTATTAGTCTCTCCAGTACTTTAAGTAGGAATGATGTGAGACTGATGGGTCTAAATGATTTCGGTTGTGTGTAATCTCCTTTGCCGGGTTTGGGGATGAAGACTACTTTGACCTCTCTCCACTTCAGGGGGACGTAGCGCTGTGCCAAGCAGCTTCCGTAGATAATCCGAAGATGATCTATCAGTGCCCCATCACACCATTTTAGCAGACCTGGGAAAATACCATCTAGTCCTGCCGCTTTATATGGAAGAAAGCTGTTGATCGCCCATTGCACTTTATCGTGATTAATGATTTTGCGGGCAGTGGTCCAGTCTGGGTCACCCAGTGTATTTTCCTCACTGTCTTCCTATGTGTCCTCCTCGTTTGATATGCGACATCCTGGGAAGTGGGTTGTCATCAACAGTTCTGATGTCTCCGAATCTGTTTTGGTATAGGTTCCATCAGGTTTTTTCAAGAAGCCAAGACTGTGCATCCGTTCACAGCACATGATGTTTTTGACTCTATTTGCCTGATCGTTGTTCTCTATGTTAGTGCAGAAGCTTCTCCAGCATTCAGTTTTTCTGATTCTGATCCGCTTCTTGTAGTGTTGTAGGACCTGCTTGTATGCGTCCCAGTGTTGATCTAATCGTGAATTTTTGGCTTTATTGAACAACTTTCTAACCTTACGCCGTTGTTTCTCCAGTTCCGGTCCCCACCAGTGTTGTTTACTGCATGGTCCAGTTCTGGGTAATGAGAGTGGGCATGTTTGTTCAAAGCATGTAATTAAGGTAGTGGTAAGGTTATTCGCGTGGTTATCAATATCCGCTTTGGTCCCGTGGGTATTCGGCAGATAGGTGTCTTTCAACCTTTCCGCGGTGATTAGCCCATACTTACGGACGTCCATTTAGCGAGGATTTCGCCGAGGTTCTGGCGGTGAGAGAGTCATCTTCAGTTCAAATTTGATCCAACGATGATCCGAGCACGACGCCTCATCCGAAACATGCCAATCCGAAATATGTGATGACGCGTGCTCACTAGCTAGTGTTAGATCTATAATTGTTTGGGCTCTCGATGTGACAAATGTCGGTTCTGAGCCAATGTTGATTACATTTAGTTTAGTTGTGAGTAAAAAAGAAACAAAATCCTTACCTCGTTGGTTATCAGTCTTACTGCCCCAAAGCACATGGTGTGCGTTGGTATCCGCAGCAACGATCAGCTCCAGTCCCTCTTGCTCGCAGTAACTTGCAAGTGCAGCCAGTTCCGGAGTGGGAGTTTCTGTGTCGCCCGGCAGGTATGCGGACGCCATCACCACTTCTGGGAGGCCTGAGGAGGGTTCCTTGAGTCTGATGGTAGTCAGGTCTCTAGAACAGAACTCGGTCATTAAGGTGGTATTCGCGTGTTTCGGTGTAAAAATACATATACGCGGGTTATCAATGGTGGTATTAAGAAGCAATTTACCTCCAATGTTGTTTAGACCGCAGATCCTGCCCTTCCTAATCCACGGCTCCTGGATTAGGGCTACGGTCATGGTGTTGACCTCCAGCATTCTGCGTAGGCTAGCCGTTGCAGTTTGGCTGTGCTGGAGGTTGGTTTGCAGTGCGTTAAGGTTGGGGGGGGCTGACAGCGCCATCATCGATATCCATCAGCGTTTCATCCAGATTGCTGTCCGTCTCTCCGGAGTCCCCTCTTCGGCGAGTCCGGCTTCGACGGACTGGTCTGGATGCTTGGCCCCTTGCTGGGGCCAGGATAGGCTTCCCCTTGTATCCCGCTGCCTAGGTCTCCGGAGACCCCCTGGGACACAGCTTCCAGGTTCGGCAGCGTTTGAGGACGGTCGTCTAGGAAACGGACGTAGAGGTTACCTAGTAGGTAGTGGACCCTACGCCCGTTTTCCCTGAGTCTGGACACGTCCTCTTCTGGGATGCCAAGCCCCAGGAATAGACATTTCTTCTCTTCCTGGGGCTCGGCATGGTAGAGTGCCCAGTTGGACACCTTATATTCTGGGTTTTGACACGTCAGCCACGTGCGAATGTGGTCTAACGTGTCCTCAGGACCTACCTGCGGCACCAGGAGTCCCGCCTTGATTCGTTTGGGAATCTCAGACTGGCGTTTGACTACCAGTCTGGTTCCCGAACGTGGTGCCTCGATTTTGCTCACAGCCTGGCGCAGCCACTGAAGGGCGAAGTCGTCCTTGCACCACATCTTAAGGACCCCTTCACTATGGAAGGGCTTTCCCCTAAACTGTGGCGCAACGAAGGGGACACAGGACGCGCTGGGTGCGAACATTTCAGCTTTCAGCACGTCCTGCAGCCGGCCCTCAATGGCCTCCGCCTGCTCCTTGATTAGATCATGGTAAGGCTCCTGCATTACTGCGACGCAGTAGTCATTCGACTTTAAGGCGTCGAAGTAGCTCGTGGAGCCTGTGTTGGTGGGCTGGGGTTTCGGGCGTTTACCTCCGCCCTGTGGAGTCAAAGACTCATGCAGCCGGCTTCTTTTGGCGGGTTTGGGCGGGCCCGAGGGCCTGCCCGTTTGCTTCGCAGCCCCACCTTTGTTGCCCCGTCTAGTGTGACCCTGAGGTGGGATCGCATTGACAGCAGCAGGCCTCTTGGCGCCTAGTGGCGTCCCCGTAGGAGCAGCTGTACCCTTAGCTAGACTATTGTCTTTGCCGAGGGTTGGCGCATCGTTACTGGGGACAACGTGAGTCTTTGCAGACTCTTCAGCAGCTTCAAGCTGCTTACTACCACCTGGCACCGGAGGCCCCGCTAGTTCTGCTTCCGCCCGAGCTTTCGCTCTTTTGGCCCTGCGGTTCACCCTAGACGGCTTTGGTTTGGGGTTTTGTGGCCTCTTCTTCTTTATGCCTACCAGGTTCCAACAGGGTTCATCCTGGCTGGGACCCGCGAGCACAGGCATTGCTGCCTTTAGGGAGGAGAGGTCGATGCTCGTCTGTGGCGCATCACCCTGGTTGTGCACCTGAGGAGCTGCCGGTTTGGGGGATGACGCTGCACTCGGGTTGTTCACCCGAGGAGCTGTCGGTTTGAGGGGTGTCGCTGCACTCGGGTTGTTCACCTGAGTAGCTTTTGGTGGTTTGCATGGTGCATCACCTGGGTTATTCACCCGGGGTGCAGCCTGCGTTGGTGTTTTAAGGGTTTTTTTGTTTAACCCATTAGAAGTCACCGTACTCAATTGAGTACAGCCATATCCCTAAGTGTAAATTTTAAATTTCAAACAATTAACGTTATTCTTTTTGTTATTTTATTTGATTATAATATTGTTCAAAGCTATAAATAAATATTATGTGGGTAGTGTAATTTTTTTTAAATAAAAATACCAGTTGAAGTTGTGTCACGGGAGTAATGTGCAGGTAGGTGAATTATTTAGGAAATATTATAATAATTACTCTATAATCATTTGTTTTTACATTCAATTATTACACAATACATGTCAAAGTAAGCTATAAACAACAATATAATTAAATAGTTTTAATTACCACAAAACTATAGCTATAGAAACGTTGCTGTACTCGGTTGAGTACAGTGACAACAAACATAAGTAAAATAACTTTTTTCTTCAGATCTTTAACAATGAGCACACAGTAATTTTTGGCTCAAAACAGCCACAAGGGGCTTGAAACATCCATTATATGTGATAGTGGCGACGATAAATTTGATATGGCTATTATACCACCCTACTCTAAGTGCATAGACTGATAAAGAAAGGGCCGAGGAGAATATGGCGTCCTCATCTATGACCTGCCTGGTACTTTTGAGATCTTGACAGATCGCATGGATGGAGGTAATGAAAATAGTGGTAGGGATGATAGTGACGATGAACCACTGGCGTGGAAAGAAGGCGATAAGATGTTACCCGTCGGCCAATCCCAACCTGGTGCAAACGTCCCCATGCATATACCTCAACTTCTCAACGTCCTTCCAATATAGGTAGTAAGACAAATGCTATTCGTGATGAACTAAGGAGCCTAAGCCCTGTCCATACATTTGAAAAACTTTTTGATGAACATATTGTTGATATTATTACATCTATTAGTCTACTTTATTCAAATCCAAACAACAGACAAGATTTTCAACTAGACTCCCATTATTTTTTAAAGTTTTTAGGGGTCTTGATATTATCTGGATATCACAAGCAGCTTGTGTCGAGAAGATATTTGCGCGGAACTGATTGCTCAAGCCGATAAAAGAAAGGCCGTTTCTCTTACGACTAAGGTGTAAAGACAGTAGTGTATGTACAATGGCGACCAACTACGATACCATTGTACCACTAGAGACTGTCAAGCGATGGTGTCCACGGTGACGTGACATTACCACGTTTGTTCCAAAATTCTAAGAAAAAAGGGCGGGGTTGATGAAATGGATCAATCGATCTCGATATATACAATTGCTATTCAGAAAAATGTGGTGGTTGCACATGGTTATTGCTGATTCCTAACGTTTACTTGTTATGATGCTCCCATGGATCAACACATGTTCCGCTGTCATATCGCACGATTGTTATTGAAAAACAGCTGCGGTGTGTCCTTTACCATTAGAGAGTGTGCTGGCAATATAAGAAGTGCCCAAAAATACTTTGTTTCGAGAAAGCATATTTCGAAAATTTTTACACTTAGACGGTCAGTGTACTCATTTGAGTACACGCCTGTAATTTGCTGAAAACTATAATTTTATTATTTTTTCTTTGATTTTATGTTTCTTTGTTCTAATTTCAATACATAAATAAAGATGGTTCCAAAAAACTATTTATACTTTTCATTTGACTTCTAATGGGTTAAGTTCTCCATTAGTTAGATTTTTTTATTTCATCCCTCTGTCCTTCCACCCTCCTTGGAGCCCTCAAGTGGGGTTGTCGCGGCAAAAGGCACACAGACGCCATAAGTAACAGAGATATAGAACCCCTACCCTAGCAGAGAACAGGCCGAGCTAGGCAGGAAGACATAGTCGTCCCGCCCGTCATCTGCCCCCACTAGGAAAGAGTTCTCGCCTGACGGCCCTCTGACGGGTCTTCGCAGCCGGTTGACCGAAGGTGGCTAGCCTCCAGCCTCCCGTGTCAGGAGAAATCCGGGCCAAAGCAGTGTGTTGCCTTTCAGCTCAACTACCAGGACACCTTCTTCCCTCCATACGGGTCCCCGCATACGGCACAAACATGCGGGTGGTTGCCCCTCCCCCCACCCACCGTCAGTCTTAGTTGATGGTGAGCCCGCAAGTATCAACCACATACTACTCGCAGGAGGTTTTGCGAAAGGAGCAATAGGATGGGTTAAGGTAGGAGGGTGGAATTTGGGGTGCTGTCTAGAAAACCTCCACGTGGTGCACCCTGGAAACGTTGGCGATGACGCTTCCTTTCCTCCTCCGTTTTTGGGGAGGGCGTCATCGCCAACGGCTAATATTCTAGTAAGGAGAGGAGGCCATATTTCCTTGGCCACTTGGTCGAGTCTGTCTGTCGATTCCTCTGTTGGCTCTTCGCTCTTCGGAGCTAGGAGGATGAGAACCTCGGTAAAAAATCACGAAGGAGGGACCCTTCCATGGGTCGGAGTTTCTCCGCTGTTCTCAGTGGAGATGGAGGACGGGCTCGGCGTGCACTCACACTGCCACCGAGCAGGCATGGGAAGATTTAGTTTCCTTGCCACCGTCGGCATATCGTAATCCTGAAAGGAGTCGTGGTCATGTTTCGCGACTTCGATCGGGGACGAGGGTCTTGGCTTAGCCGCCCGGACTGCGAGGAAGAAAACCTCTTTAAAAAATCACCCCGAATCCCGTGTTCTGGTGCGTGACCAGGGGATGCATGGCTGATGGGTAGTTCAGTCGCAAGCGCACTCCCAGCCGGGGGACCTGCGGACCCCTCGGTTGGGTATAAACCTTCGCTTGCCCGGGTATTGGGGATCTCTGCCCGGGTCGACCTTTAGTTCTCCCCTACTCGTGGGTTTAATTATGGAGTACTTAAATCAATTCAAAAAACAGATAAATGAAGAAAAAAAGACGGAGAAAGTGGAAAGTAAAAAGCAGAAGGAGAAGAAAGACAAGAAGGCGAACACCTCGTCTACCGAAGAGGAGGGTTTATTAAAGACGCCTATCTCGGAGGCGCTCCCAGAAGTCAACTTGACTTCTGGGAGCAGAAGGTATTCGGAACGCCTGCGTTCCAGATCTGTCGTGTCGTCGCACGTAAATTCCGGTACGACGACGGACAACCAAGAGGCGATGGAGGTTGAGGTCCGCGGCAATGACAGTCGTAAACGCGGACTCTCCTTAGATCAGGACAGCGACACGTCCCAGGAGATGCTTCCTCCCAAAGTGGCTAGTAGCCATAGAGGGAGATCGCGCACGCCGGTCTCGGCTCCGTCGGGCTCCGCCTTCTCTGGGAGGGAAGCCTATGTCCGAGCTAGAGCGGAGGGTGAAAGCGTAGCGGAGGAGGAGATTGCAGATCTCCTGCTTAAACTTCAAGAGCCGGTGGTAGGGGGTTCTGTCCCCGTAACACCATCGACCATGCAGGAGAGAGCGAACGCGGCGGTGGCCGTCATCCACAAAGTGGCCACCAAGTCCACGAACCTTAAGGGTTCCTTCGTCAGGGCCCTTAAGGACTCCTCCTCCGCCATCTCTGGGGTCGTCGAGACCCTCATTGGGGACGTAGCGCGCCTCCAGGCCGCAAACGATTTGTTGACGGGGCAGGTCACCGAGCTCAGCGCTCAATTCGCCCAATTTTGGGCACAGGCGAATTTCCCTGAGCAGCCAAATCCGGTTGCCCAGCAACCTGCCCCCTCGACAACCCCCGTTCCGGATGCCCACTTGCGTCAAGTCATTGACGCAGTGTGGCGCATGATGGACGGGCGCCTCGCGGGCCTGGAGGCAAGGCTTCCTCCGGCGCCTATTGTTCGGCCGCCACTCGCCGCGGCCAAGGCTAACGCCGCAACAGTCCCGACACCCCTTCCCGTCTCGGGAGGCCGCGTGACCGTGACGTATGCCGCGGCGACGTCGGCCCCGGTGCCTACAGCCGCACCGAAGGCTGGTCGACAGGTTAAGGGACGAATGCGCCTACTGCTCCCTCTGGTGCTGAGCACGTGCCTGGCCCCTCCACATCTGGCCCCTCGACGTCTGCCCCCTCTAACGACGGGTGGCAGAAAGTCAAGGGAGGCAAAAGGTCCCGAAAGCGGAACAAGAAGGCTGCCAAGAAAGCAGCCTCTGCACCGCAGTCGCCATCGGTGGCGGTGGCCACCACAATAAAGCCGCGAAAACTGCAGCCGCCTAAGACAGCGGCTGTGGTGATCACCGTATCGCCGGAGGCGACAGACGGCGGGCTGTCATACGCGGCCGTTTTTAGGAAAGCCCGGGACAGCCTCGCCGGCGAGTTCGGGACTGTAGGTGTGAGAATGCGCCTCGCCCAGACGGGGGCTCGAGTTTTGGAGTTCCCCGGGTCTGAAGGCGCAAAAGTGGCTGATACTTTCGCCGAGAAGCTGCGGGGTATATTTGCAGCTACGGATGGTGTCAAGATCGCCAGGCCCACTAAGTGCGCGGAGCTGCGCATTTCGGGCCTGGATGACTCTGTGACGGTGGAGGACGTCCGCGTTGCCGTTCAGGAGAGGACGGGATGCAATGCGGACAAAATCAGAGTCGGCACCATCCGCCCCGGTCCAGGAGGCCTTGGCGCGGTGTGGGTCAGCTGTCCCGTAGCGTCGGCCAAAATTTTGGGTGACGCCGGCAAGGTTCTCATCGGTTTCGTGAACGCCAGGGTAACAGTCCTGGTGGCGAGACCGATGAGGTGTTTTAAATGCCTATCGTCGGGACACACCCGCGTCAAGTGCGCGAGCTGTTTCGACTGCAGCGGACTCTGTTTCCGTTGCGGTCGACCGGGGCACAAGGCAGCGGAATGTTCCGCTGCCCCTCACTGCCCAGCGTGTGCGGCGGGTGGTTTGCCCGCCAATCACCAGATGGGACAGGGGGGCTGCAAGCCTCCCCGCACTCAGAAATCATCGGGGGCTAGCCTATCGACCCAGGCTGCCACCGATGTAATTTTGGCGTCGTCGTCGTCGCCCATGGAGGAGGTTGTAGAGACGGTCCAATAAATGGACCAAGTCTCTCGCCTCCTTGTCCAGACGAACCTAAACCACTCTGCCGGTGCGCAGGATCTTTTCCTGCAAACCATGGCGGAGTGGTCGATCGGTGTGGCCGTAGCCGCGGAGCCCTATTACGTTCCTCCCCGTCCAAATTGGCTGGGTGACCGGGACGGCTCCGTGGCAGTCGTCAGCTCCACGGCGGCTCATTCCCCACCCTTGTCGCTAAGAGACAAGGGTACTGGATATGTTGCTGCCGAGTGGGGGGGGATCACCATATATGGTGTCTACTTCTCCCCCAACCGGAGTCTGAGCGACTTCGAGGTTTTCCTTAACAACTTGGAGACCTCGATGCGGCGACTAGCGTCTGGGCACGTCTTAGTGTTGGGGGACTTCAACGCAAAGTCCATTGCGTGGGGTTCCCCCAGGACGGACGCACGGGGCGATGCCGTGGAGGAATGGGCGGCATCGGTGGGCCTCTGTCTCCTAAACAGAGGCTCCACCAACACGTGCGTGCGACAGCAGGGGGGGTCGATAGTGGACCTTTCGTTCGCTACCCCTGCTCTCGCCGCACGAGTAAGGAACTGGCGTGTCCTGGAAGAGGTTGAGACGCTCTCGGATCACCTGTATATCCGATTTGAGCTCTCCCGGACCCAGGACCCCAGAAGGGGTCACACGGCGCGGCGTTCTTCCCGCTTCCCGCGGTGGGCTGTTAGCAAGTTGGACAGGGACCTACTAGAGGAGGCAGCCATCATTTACTCTTGGCTGTCTCCGCAGCCTCTGACTGAGGAGGTAGACATGACGGGGGCAGGCCGCTTTCGCGATGCGGTTACGCAGATTTGCGATGCGGCCATGCCCCGCGTCCGAGGTCGTCGGCCTCCAAGGAAGGAGGTCTACTGGTGGTCCCAGGAGTTGGCGGACCTCCGTGCGGCCTGTACTCGTGCCCGGAGGTCCTACACTCGCAGCCGGCGGCGTCGCCGCGAAGAGGGGGAAGAGGATCAGCTTCATGAGGAGTACCGAGAGGCGCGGGAAACTCTGAAGCTGCCATTAGCCGTGCCAAAGAAGGAAAGAGAAAGGAGATGCTGGAGGGTCTCGATCGTGACCCCTGGGGTCGGCCATATCGCGCGGCGCAACAAAAGCTCCGCGCGTCGGGCCCCCCCCTTACGGAGACTCTCCAGCCCAGCTTCCTGCAGGAAGTGGTTGAGGGCCTTTTCCCGCAACGGGTGGAGCACGTACCCCCGTCGATGGCCCCTTTGGTCGGAGACGACGGGGAGGACGAGGAGGATGGTGTTCTACCCGTCACGGAGGCGGAGGTAGGGGCGTCTGTTCTACGGATCCGTTCCAAGAACACCGCCCCCGGGCCAGACGGGATCCCTGCCCGAGTGTTGGCCCTGGCCCTCGACCACATGTCCGACCGCCTCAGGGAGGTGTTCGACGATAGCTTGGCGTCCGGACGCTTCCCTGACTGCTGGAAGAGCGGGAAGCTGGTACTTTTAAGGAAGCCGGGACGGCCTACCGACTCGGTCGCGGCCTACAGGCCCATCGTGTTGCTGGACGAGGCGGGTAAATTGTTTGAGAGGGTCCTCTCTGCCCGCATCGTCCGGCACCTTGGCGAGGTCGGCCCCGATCTGTCGGACGCCCAATTCGGTTTTCGAGCGGGGCGTTCGACGGTCGGTGCTGTATTGCGCCTGAGGGCCGTGACCGAAGAGGTAGTGAGCTATGGCGGCGTGCTGTTGGCGGTGTCGTTGGACATCGCCAACGCGTTCAATAGTCTGCCATTCAGCTGCATCAGGGAAGCACTCCACTATCACGGAGTGCCAGGGTACCTGAGGCGGCTAGTGGCAGACTATTTAGAGGAGCGTACCGTCATGTACGAGGACCGAGATGGAGTTTTGAGTCGTCGGCCCATGTCGTGCGGTGTTCCGCAGGGGTCTGTCCTTGGACCACTCCTGTGGAACATGGGATACGACTGGGCCCTTCGAGGCGACTTCCCCCCCGGGCTGGGCGTAATTTGTTACGCCGATGACACGTTGGTCACAGCCCGGGGGGTGAACTTTTAGGAGGCGGCGCGCCTGGCCACCAGGGGAGTATCAATGGTGGTCGGGCGCATCGAGGCGCTGGGCTTGCGGGTGGCCCTGGATAAGACGGAGGCCCTTTTGTTCCATGGGCCCCGTCGTGGTCCACCCCCTGGCGCCTCTATCGTGGTCAACTCGGTCCTCGTACCGGTTCAGGCCCACATAAGGTATCTGAGCCTGATCCTCGACGGTAGGTGGCTTTTCGACGAGCACTTCCGACAGCTTGCTCCGAAGCTGGTCGGCGCTGCGTCCGCCCTTGGGCGACTCTTGCCCAATTTGGGCGGACCCAGCGTCGCTACGAGACGGCTGTACACGGGGGTTGTCCGGTCAATGGCACTGTACGGTGCACCGGTGTGGGCGGGAGCTCTGACCGCCCAAAATAGGGCGCGCCTCTGGCGCCCTCAGAGGGTTATGGCGGTCAGAGCCATACGCGGATACCGCACCGTGTCGACGGAGGCGGCGTGCGCGTTGGCCGGGACTCCCCCGTGGGATTTGGAGGCGGAAGTGCTCGCCGAAGTATATCGGCGAACGGCTGAGTTCCGGGCGGGAAGCGGCAGTCGGCCCCCGCCCGAAGAGGTACGCGAATGGCGTGAGGCCGCTCGCCGAGCCACCATGGCTCGTTGGTCGTCCCGGCTGGAGGCTCCACGTGCTGGCTTTGCCGCCGTGGAGGCGCTCCAGCCGGTCATCGTCGAGTGGGCAGGGCGGCAGCACGGGACCCTTTCCTTCCGACTGACGCAGGTCCTTTCCGGGCACGGCTGCTTCGGGAAGTACCTGCACTCGGTCGCTAGGAGGGAACTGAGTCCCGCCTGTCACCACTGCGACTGCAGTGAGGACTCGGCTCAGCACACGCTGGCGGTTTGCTCCGCCTGGGCGACGCAGCGTCGGGCCCTCACTGCAGTCATCGGAGGAGATCTCTCGCTACCGGCCGTCATACGCTCCATGGCCGGTAGCGACAGGAATTTTACCGCGGTCGCGACCTTCTGTGAGGACGTCATCTCGCAGAAGGAGGCGGCGGAAAGGGTTCGGGAGGACGATCTCCACTCGGACCTAATCCGCCGCCGGCGAACCGGGCGGCGGAGGCGCGCATACCAGCGCCTCATGCCGCCCTGAGTGTGGCCGCGGGTGGACGGGACGGGTTTTCCCCTCCACCCGCTGTAGTGGCCCCCCGCGAGGAGGCGGCGTCCGCGTGTGCCTGGACGTCGCCTAATTGAGAGAATTGTACCCGAAGGTGGTGCCCGCGCTTTTGCGGGCAGGCGCTAGGAGGGTTCCGGATGTCGTAATAAAGCTGTTCCCGGATCCCTCCTACTTAAGGCGCAGTACGGCACACCGTGTGGTTTTAGTCGGTTCAATTCCGACACACCGCCCCACCGAAAACCCGGGTGGGGTGACGGCCCGAGGGGGTTTCCACACGTACAAAAAAAAAAAAAAAAAAAAAAAAAAAAAAAAAAGGAGGGTGGAATTTATTTATTGGTGCTGTCTAGAAAACCTCCACGTGGTGCACCCTGGAAACGTAGGCTTCCTTTCCTCCTCCGTTTTTGGGGAGGGCGTCATCGCCAACGGCCAATATTCTAGTAAGGAGAGGAGGCCATTTTCTTCGGCCACTCGGTCGAGGCTTGGTCCAACAGAGCAGGCGTTTCTGCCGATTCCTCTGTTGGCTCTTCGCTCTTCGGAGCCATGAGGATGAAAACCTCGGTAAAAAATCACGAAGGAGGGACCCTTCCATGGGTCGGAGTTTCTCCACTGTCCTCAGTGGAGAAGGAGGACGGGCTCGGCGTGCACTCACACTGCCACAGAGCAGGCATGGGAAGATTTAGTTTCCTTGCCACCGTCGGCATATCGTAATCCCGAAAGGAGTCGTGGTCATGTCTCGTGACTCCGATCGGGGACGAGGGTCTTGGCTTTGCCGCCCGGACTGCGAGGAAGAATACCTCTCTAAAAAATCACCCCGAATCCCGTGTTCTGGTGCGTGACCAGGGGATGCATGGCTGATGGGTAGTTCAGTCGTAAGCGCACTCCCAGCCGGGGCACCTGCGGACCCCTCGGTTGGGCAAAAACCTTCGCTTGCCCGGGTATTGGGGGATCTCTGCCCGGGTCGACCTTTTTTTCTCCCCCTCTCGTGGGATTAATTATGGTAAATTCAAAAACAATTATAAATGAAAGTAACGAAGAAAAAAAGAAGGAGAAGAGTGTAATGAAGGAGAAGAGTGTAATGAAGGAGAAAAGTAAGAAGGCGGAGAGAATTATAAGTTTTCAGCCTGAAATAATGGTATTCGTGATGCAAGCCAGAAGATAAAGCACTCCCGAGTTTCTTTATCCGCGTGCGCTGACTAAATGGTCAGTCATACATCAAAACTATGTATTACAAAAGTGTTTGTGTTTAGTAGGTCTAAAAAAAGTCCGCGGTACCATATACGTAGCTCTTATAAATAAGACAAAATAACGCATTTTCTGTCGAAAATAATGTAAACATTAAAACGTGATTTTCAATCGTGATTATTAGGCATAGCATACTAAACTTTACAAAAAGGGAAAACTTAACGACGTGTCACATTAGCATAACTAAAAAAAAAATTTGGGTTTATAAGAAATATTTTTTATCAACGTATTAATATAGTAATAAAATTTTCACATTTTCACAAAAATAATGATTATTATCTATATAATAGGTACAAATAAATGTATAAATACAAACCAATTTTATACAATCTTATGTAATTGAGTAGGTACTTAAACATGGGAATTTTTAACAGCGCTTCTATTTTCAATTTAAGCTAACAAAGTGTCTCCACTAATTAATTTACTGTATACCATAAAAATGGCTACTCAGCAAATGATCTTTTTGAGTATCTGAATATATTGGAATTTCTAAAATTGTTTTCTAACTTCCTTCCAATAACATATGTATCCACCACCAAATTTCATTCCACAGAGCGTACATATATGCTAGGTTTAGGTTAGGTTAGAACTGCGACCACAACCAGCCAGAACCGAATTTATTCACATCCTAAAGTGTTCATTTAATAGAAAAACAAAATAACTTTTGTATACCTACTATATTATAATAAAATAAACATATATGCTTCAACATAACTCAATTTTAATAGTTGAAGCCCTCTTACTGAAATTCTGTCACATTGATATATTTTAAGCGATTATGCTCCTTATGATTAGACAGAGTTCAATGTTGCAAGAATTCATTCCGACACTTAATATTACTTAATTATTAGTATTTTTTTCTGAGACTACAGTTTTGTACTTATATCATTTTATATATAGCTATCCAAATTAGGTACAGTTTTTTAAATAAATAATATTCGCAAATTATAGCAACTTTGTATTAAAATAAACGTGCGTTATTATTACACTGAACCTATGTCTACGTCTAGAGAACACGAGCTAATGAGACGTGTGTTATGAACACACATCAGTATGTGTGTTATGAACACACATCAGTATATGTGCATCTGAGCGGGACGGTCATGCGAGTCTAATACTTTTTCCCCATCCCGCAATTGCACAACGACGTGTTATATACATATATTTGTAAATATGTATCTGAGCGTGACGGCCAAGCGAGTTCAGTGCTTTTTCCATAACCCAAAAGTGCTTAAAGAAGTTTTCACTTCAAAAGTTATTTTATCATCAAGATTATCTTATGTAGATAAACTTTGTCACTTACAGCAACTTATTTGGACCCATTGTTGAGGAGATAATGAAAAAAATATATAATCGTTGATACGTATAAAATCAGAGTGGCGCTTGATCGCGCGTTCTGCTGACGGGTCGACGATCGCGAAGCAAAACAGTGCTTTTTCGTAAGAAAAATTTAAAATTCGATTGAAAGGAGGAGGAGAGTCTAGCGTCAAACGTTCGCAGCGAATAAGTGCACAAAATGTTAGAACGTCACAGGTTCGCGTGAGGGAATCGAGTTTGAGCGCCCGCAACGCCTCCCTGCACAAAATATTAGGGCCTCGCAAACATGCGTGAGGAATCGAGCATTGAGCGGTCACAACCTTCCACTGCACAAAATTTTAGGATGTTGCGAATCGAGCACCGGCCGCCCGTTCACAGCGGTACAAAGAGAAAGAAAACAAGTGATGACATCTTAGATCGCGCAGTAGAATTTAGCTCACAGTAATAGGTCGACTTTCAGTTACGATCCAAGCTACTGTAAATTTGGAGGAATGAGTAAGATTTGCCTTAAGTGCTATACAAAAATGAGTAGATGAAGCGAGCGGTGTGTACTGTGCCCAATATTTAGGAACTACCACATACTACCAATACAAAATCTTGACGGACATTCGTCCATTTTCAGCACATTTATTGAAAAATGTTCGTAGGTGCAATAGTCTCTTTCAGATGACTGCGTTTAGGAATAAAATAAGTTAAGAAATTAAGAGAGAAAACTTCATGCCCACTTTTAAGGTCGGAAGGGCAGGTTTACCGCCTCATAGGCAGTATTTTCCTGCAATAAAACTTATAGTCACAAACAGATTTCCACGCGGGCGAAGCCGCGGGCACAGCTAGTTAATAATACACTTGAATAATAAACTTGTGTGATGTGCGAGTTTCACCGATGCCGCGTTTCGGCGAAGGCGAGTTTAAAGGAACTTGAAATTAATTTAATAACTGGCTGCACAAATAACGTAATACTATACTAGTACTGGCTGTTGGTGAATAGCTATTTTTATATTTCACAAAATGTTGAATGAAGTCGCAGTGGGTTAATAGCAGTTTATATTATAAAACTGTTAGTTAAGTTTACTGTAGATACTACTTTATTCCCTTGAGAATAGGAAAGTTAAAACCCAATTCCCTCTTTGACACCTTGTATAAATTATCGTAATATAAATATGTTAATGTAATTCTTGTTTATTGAAACGCGGCATAAGTCACCTATACCGCGCACACTTTTTGCAATCTCAATGCTCTCCTGCTTGCCAATTCTGACTGTGATTTGTTTGCGGATAGATGGCCGAATATCTTCGAATATACTGTTAGTATGCTTGCGATTCTGTGAGTAGGACGGATGATTTTTGTTTTGTTTTTGTGCCTGTTTATATATAAGTACTAGCTGTGCCCGTGGTTTCGCCCACGTGGAAATCAGTTTGTGACTATAAGAGATACATAGAATCGCGATTTTCCCGGGCTTTGATTTGATTGCGGTAAAAAACTGCCTGTGAGGTGGTAAGCCTGCCCTTCGACCATTAAAGTTTACACGTTAATTTTTTTAATTTAAGTTTTTCTTTCCTAATTTCTTTACTTATTATATTCCCAAACGAAGTCATCTGAAAGAGACTATTGTACCTACGAACATTTTTCAAAAAATGTGCGTATAATGGATGAATGTCCATCCAGAGATTTTTTATCGGTTTTCATAGTTCCTGAATATTGGGAAGAGCGAAGATACACAGCACATACCGTTCGCTTCATCTACCTATTTTTTGCATGGCACTTTGGGCAAATCTTACTCATTCCTCCAAATTTACGGTACTCTTCTGAGGATAATCGATGTTTGGATCGTAACTGAAAGCCGACATATTACTTACTGTGAGCTGAAATTCTACTGCGCGCTCTAGATGTCGTCACTTATTGTTATTCTATTCTTTATACCGTGAGCCGCTGTGAACGGGCAGCCTGTGCTCGATTCTCTCGCGTGGTCCTGCAAGGTCTTAAAATTTTGTGCAGTGAAAAGTTGTGACCGCTCGATGCTCGACTCCTCACGCTTACTTGCGACGTCATAATATTTTGGACAGAGAGACATTGCGAGCGCTCAATGCTCGATTTCCTTATGAGAACCTGTAACTTTCTAGCATTTTGTTCGCTTAATCACTGCGAACGTTCGACGCTAGATTCTCTATCACTCGACTGTGACGCATACTCTCTCTGACTTGTAAGACAATCCTCTCTCACAGAGGAAAACTCTCAGATACGACGCATTTTGGCTGCCCTTCACTGGGAGCTCTGTTTAGAAATTTGTGACCTTCTTCTACGCATATTAATAAAATAAAATTAGATAAAACCAAGTGGTATTATAAGTATTTCGTAAATGTAGGCAGATATAAACAAGTTATAGCTATAATAAAAGATAAGAATTTAATAGGTTAAATGTAACTAAATTCAAATCTAATCAAAATCATTTATTTCAATTGAACCCATTATAGGTATTTTTGAATTGTCAACAGTAGTAGTCAGTCAGAGTAAGTCAGTCGTGAAGCTAGTTGCCTGTTCCAATACGTAGATCCTGTGGAGAAGAACAGGACTCTTTTTCAACATGTTTTTTACAAGTATCTGGTTACATTGCATAAATGCGCAAATTAAACGTGAGGACAATGTAACGTATTGTTCTAAACTATAAACAGTCCCGCAAATTACTACTATACGTAAGTAATAGCAGTTCGAAGATAACCAGCCCCGACTAACGGCACTCGTTCACGAGCATGACCCACGCGCCAGTCATCGTCAACTTCAACCATTTCAATTGTAACGAGGTAATAAGTAAAATGGTAATTCTGAGAAGATCTTTTTACATAAATATAACTCTAAAAAGAATTGACATTCTCAATATTTACATTCTGTCAAAAAGTATCGGGAATTGATAATTTAATTCTAATTCCAAATTCAATTCAAATAATTATTTTAGATAGATTTCGAAGAAAAGTCTACCTATTGGTTTTGTACCGGTTGTCGAGTTTTCCAAAAATTTCTTCACAGAAGGTCTAGTTATGATCCCTAGACAACAAAACAACCACGGCCTCACAGAGAACCGACAGTGAAGCAATGTTTGCATTGCATTTCGCCGCGCGAGTGAGGTTACCGGAGGCCCTAACCCTTCCCTCTCCCTTATTCCCGTCCTTCCCCTCTCCCCTCTTCCCACTCTTCCCCCCCTCTTCTCCTACTCCCACCTTAAAGGCAACGCACTTGTGACTCTCGAGTTACAGTAGTCATTTACCATCAGGTGACCCGTCTGCTCGTTTGCCCCCTATACCACAAAAAAAATATATGTTTGTATGCACCTCAATTTTACCGGCACGATTGCTTTCAAACTTGAACGAAAAATCAACAGGGCAAAAATGAAGGTCAAGTTCGTGAATGGGGGATATTCCCCCAAAGGTGGGGACTGGGGGACAGATTTCAAAAAAATTAATAAAAAGACGAAATCTACCTCTGCGGGCCTGCTGCGGGCCTGGATTTTTTTGTGGTTAAGTTGGCACAACTGTTTTCAATATTGGCGCGAAGTTTGATCAGTATCTGTTATTTAGTTTGTTTTCAGTAATCGATTTATTGAGCTCATTTCAATTATTTTGCGATTTTTATAATGGATAAAAATATCGATATAAGAGTTTGTCTCAAATTTTGCATTGCAAATAAAATTTCATGTTCAGAATGTTACAGAAAGCATACGGTGAATCGATTTTATCAGAAACTTGTGCATATGAATGGTACAGTGTATTCAAAAGCGGCCGAGATTTGTTGAAAGATTTACCTCGCTCTGGTCGGCCATAAACGTCTTCAACTGAAGTTAATATCGCTAAAGTGAAGGAAATTGTGACTGAAAATCCTCATTCAAGTTTGAGAGAGATAGCCGCTGAAAGGCATGAAACACTTTGCCGCTCGACTAGTCCTGAAAGATCTGAATTTTCTTCAAAAACTCAATCGCGTAAAAGTCGTTGAAGACATGCTAGAAAGCGTCAATTCCGACCCTATATTCGTAAAACGCATTGTTACTGGTGATGAGACATGGGTTTACGAGTTTGACATGCAAACTAGTTAACAAGCTTCGGAATGGCGACTTCCAACTGAACCGAAACCGAAAAAACCACGACCAAGTCGATCAAAAGTCAAGGTCATGTTGACTGTTTTCCTTTGACAATCGAGCTGTTGTGCACTCGGAATTCTTACCAGAAGGTCAGACTGTAGATAAAGAATATTATTTGAGCATTTTGCGGCGTTTGAGAGAGCAAATTCGTCGCAAAAATTATTTTATTACTGTACTTTTTGAGCCACCAAGGGTACTCCTGAGGAATAGAAATTATAAACTCATAAACATACTATGTGTTTGTAAAGATCATGATGCCAGTGCTCGGTCCGCTCGTATACTACGCTCTTTCTCCATTGAGATGTCCAGGTTTTTTTTATCTAGCCACATAAAGATGTGAGACATATAAATAGTAAAAGCGGAACGTGATAACGCTGCCGAGCAGTTGCACAACATTATTCACGCTAGACGTTTCTCATAAAAAATACGGACAAACGTTCCGTAAGCAAACTTGTATGTAGATAGTACATCCATCTCGGGAATCAATTCTTAAAGATTTTACCTGTCTTATCCGAAAAACAAACTCAACTTTTTATCTCTCTAAAAAATACTCGCCGATACATCGATGTATGACAAAGTCAACTTTCCAACCGCTAAATATAACTTTGTAACCATAAAATCATTTTTTATGTGATATAACAACAAATTAACAACAAATTTTTTTTACTTGTGCTGTGTCAAACGTTACATCTTACCAAATTTCATGATTCAATGGGAAATACCCCATAGGTTTTGATTTACCTGCGAAATGTTCAAATTTAATCAAATCTAAGGCATAAATGGCCGTTTCTTTTGATTGCATTGACTAAGAAGCTTGATTATTTTACAGTTTTAAGGGACCGCAGACATACTCGTAAGTATTTGATATTAATTTTAACTGGACGTCTCCACGTGTTCCTGAGACAAAGGGTCTAGACAGACAGACAGATAGACAGATGGACAACAGAGTGATCCTAAAAGATTTCCTATTTCCTTTTGAGGAACGGAACCCGAAAAAGATCATGACAACATTTCCGCCACCTGCTCCTATAAATTTTACAAGGACCGAAAAATAGAGGTGCAAACATGTTGACGCCTCATTCTTTTTAACTGAATTTACGTTATAAAGCCTGAAGATTTTGTATGGCGCTCTTGATCCCTACTTGGCGTGATAAACAAGAATGTTCTTATACATTTTGACTTCAATTTACAATGCTATTTTTGTTATCTAATGTATTAATGTTACAATGTACAAACAGTGTGTAGGTTGCTGCAGCAGCTAGATGGTAGCCCATTATAAAAGGGAATCGGACAATAATCCGAAAAAAATTAAAATGTAGAAGTTTATGAAATAAAACGATTTATCTAATTAATATTTTTGTAAAATAATCATTATTTATAATTTTAAATCAAGGAATAAATAATATTTGTTAAGCTTGAACAACTCAAGCTCATCAGTATGACCTCAATCCGCCTATCGGTAAGCTAGATTGACGGCCACCATGCTACACCAGTACCAAGCTGGAAGCAGGAGTAGGGAGAGTAGGAGGGAGAAGGAAGGAAAATATCTTAGCATCTTATAACGCGCATGCCTCTTGGCATTAAACTCGACCAGATTCCCGGAACCCCAATTTGGATATACGATTCAGGTCCCGGTCAAGTTCAGTGACAAGTTACAGTCTTTTTCGTCGATGTCAGCCTGCTTAGCCGCGGGATGCACATGACACCGCATGTGAAGCGTCCTATCATCTGCACAACAATGTATGTTGCGGATAGACAAGATATCATTTATATGCAGAAGAAAGAGGGTGGGTGATAAGACAGACCCCTGAGGCACTCCAGAAATTCCGACGCCTGACACAAAGGACTCGAATGCGGCGCTCTTTTAGAAAGTTAGCAACTCAGTAGACTCGAGTAGGTACCATTAGTTAGGGATCTACACTTGTTCTGATTAGTATTTTTTTTAAAGAAACGGCACTACTTTAAATTACCGTTACCGTATTATTAGGTAACCGCTATGACCTTAGATCAAATATACTATAGATACACGATCTCCTACAAAAATTGCGTCAAATAATGGCACTGAATAGTTCCACATACTTTATGTGCATACATTCAATATTCCATCGTAATAATAAACCATATATACGATATTTCATGCCTTCCTTGCATTTCTAAATTACAGTTTTAGCATTTTTCGGGTACACCTGAAACGTCAGACCGCTAGAGCAGGCGCGAAGCGTCTGATAGCTCACCAGTGCTTACTACTGCTTACAACTGCATTTAAGCTCAGTTTCGGTGGTGCCATTTTTTGAGTACGGATCAAGCATCTATAGTATGTATCATCGAAAGCTAATAACTAATGTTTTGTTTCAGTTATTTACAATAAACCCCACTGCTTTAACTTATTTGCTGCTCGGAACTAGTGGCAATCCCAATGTAGTCAGGCGTTCTGCCAACTGAACCAACCGAAGTTGCGACCCGGAACTTTTCTGACTTCCTTTTCAATTGATCCGAATCTACAAATCATTCAACTGCAACTCTAGCCTCTTAATCCAGTCACGAATTAGTTTTAACAGTAGACTTTGTAACTGATGTGCACCTTGAATGATTTCTATGTTTAATAGGTTCGAACCTTCAACGGTATCACTGAGTGATATTTTTTGTTTGTACGTTAGCTTTTGGAGCATTTCAATAAAATGTAATTCAGGTGGCAACAGCTTGCATCATGCTTATCTTTTATGTAACACTAATACCATTGTACCTGAAGATCTGACTTTTAAAAAGAGTGGCCATGAGTTTCTTTGCCAGTATTCTTCTCATAAGGCTCTACGCATTTTGGAAACTGGAAGTTATAGATCGACACAAGCAGGCAGTAGATTTTGGTGTTTTCACCTAATTTACCTCGACAATCCAGTACATGCTGTGGCGTCTGTTTGCGTCGATCTATGATTTTTAACAGTAGCTTCAATTTAACGTTCATAAATGTCACTTAGTGTCTTAATTGAATAAATGATTTTGAATTTGAACATGCCAAGAGGCAGTTTGCCCAAAATAAAGTACACGAAATTTCAACGATATTTAAATATTAAAAAAAATATTTAAATCGTTCTTTTAATATACCAAATTATGTTATTTATTCTCCTTAAATCACCAAGCCGAAAAATCCCTAAGAAATTACACCTTACAGAAACCATATAGTCCCGCACTTCACTCATTAGAAACTGCACTCTTTTTTGGCGTTAACGTATACGTTACTATAGTAAAGTCAAACGTTTGCGTTTTCCTACTGTCGTTTATTAAGTTTTTTGGACTGCATTTTTCAGTGATTTCAGAGACCGGAGCAACATACATTCATTAAAAATTTTAAATTACAATTTTAGTACCGTAGTATTATTATACCATGATACTTACTAGCAAATTGTAAAATTTGTATAAATTCCGTCTAAAATGTTTTGTTATTAGCAAATAAACAGATCCATATTAACTTTGAGATAAGCATATTTCTACGAATCTGTGAACGTATCACAGATTCGTAGAAATATGCTTATTTTTGTGTAGAATCTTTACTCAAAAATTCCCCACGGGTATCAAAACTGTAGGTTTTATCTATTCGGCCGATCGATTAATATAAAACGTTTACATTGGTATTAAAAAAAATGGCAATGTAAATATTTTATATTAAAATAAATACATACATACATACATAGAATATTAAACAAGATGTTATATAGTAAATATAGAATATGAGTAGATAGATCACTTAAGTTTGGTACAAAATTCAGAAATATAATCATACTAGCAACCCGCCCCGGCTTCGCAAGGGTAGCAGAGACTTCTTCAACATCTTTACAAAATCTTAACAAATTAAACACATAGATCTTCCTCATGAGTCACTCTGTCTATTAGTGAAAACCGCATGAAAATCCGTTCAGTAGTTTTTCAGTTTCGAAGTTCAAGTTCGTTGTCGAACAGACAGACAGACGCAGCGGGGGACTTTGTTTTATAATATGTAGTGGTTTGCGTTAGTCAAAGATAAATCACATTCATACAGACATTCTGAAGTCTCTCGAGTTCATTTAGTTCCTCCTCATTAAGATCGCAATAGCTAATGTCGACATAGACAAAAATGGGGAGAAGAATACATTGTGCGAGTTCAGTTTTAGTAGAAGTAGGAAGGAAATTTCGTAATCTTCTTAAAGAAACTACTGAGGCAAATATTTTCCGACTGGTATTTTTTATCTGAACACTCCATGAGAGGTTTTTGTCATTAGGAGTATATGAAAATTAGAAATAATTAAGACAGGTCTTATTTACATCAAACGACAGTATTAGGGTAGTTTAATTACGAACACCCATAATTCTCTACTTGGAATCGTATGTATATAAACATAAAAGCCTCTAAGTAAATGTTATACTGAATATTAGTTTTTTTCCTTATGTCCAAACATAAAAAACTGTATTTATTTCGTTCACGAGTAAGTAACTAGTTGACATTCAAACCCGACATTGGTGTAATATGTAAATGCCAAACATATCCGGTCAAAAGATTTTCCACTCGGATAATTGAACTGCTTTAAATAGAATTGCTTTTATGGGCTCTTTGTGTGCTACCTACTTAATTCGTAAATTTCGTAAAAGTATTTAAAATCTAAGATAAAGGCATCATAATACTGTATTAAGTAAGGAACAGATTCGTGGGTACGGGATGAATGGGAAAGCTCGTTATCTGACTTTTTTTCCTTAACCAAGTTACTTACGGAAAAATGGGTTTAGATTTAGGTCTAACTCCTACAGTGGCTTGAGCGCTTCGCAGTCAGATAATTCTATTTTCATTTTTCAAAATTACACTGCTAGGTATTTTCATATGACTATTTAGAACCAAATGAAGAAATAATAACTTAGTTTTCTATACAAATTAACAAAGATGTAGTCAGAGAGTTACTTAAAGACTGTAACCAAACTTTTCATATTAGTATTTTTGTTTACGTAACCATTTCCAGCGGGAATTAAACGTTGCGATTAAGTAATCAGGGTGCGTACTTTGTCTTCTTTTAATGCGACATTTAGACTGCTCTTATCTGCCCACATTACAATCTCATTTGTGAAATCCTAGATAACAACGAACTACTAATTAAGAACAATGTATAATTAAGGACCAATTTTTTTTTAAATTACTTAACGATAATTTTTTGTCCACGATACGACTTTTCGTCAAGAGGATTCGACTCCTTGCTTTGTATATTCCCAAGTTATGTCTCATATTGGTCATCAAGAAGATAAAGCTAGCAAATAAAAGACCCGATGTGCTCAACAGAAAAATGCAATACATCAGGTATTGCCTTAACTCTTGCTTTTTCTTGCTTGTGAAAGTTCATTTTAACCGAGAGAAAAAAAGGAGGTTTTCAATTTGACCGTATATATAGGTATATTAGTGTACATTTTTTTTATACATGTTCAGCCCTCTCTCCATTATTTATGAACCGTGATTTTGATTATTCTTTTTTGTTAGATAGGATATGCCTCAAGGGTGGTCCCATGTCAAGGAAGTCAGGATTTGATGATGGGATCCTGATAAAATTGAGAGAAATCTTCAAAAATTGTAGGAGTAATGTTTCTGTTTACTTTTCTTTACTTTATCAGGTATTTGCGTTTAGAAATCATCACATCATGTAGCTGACCCATTCGCCTTCGCCGGAATATTCATATCCTTTCACTATTATATAGTATACTTTTCAATCAAAACATATCTCAAAGAACGATTTGAATTCTTACACAACACACATTCAAGGGACCTTAGGTATTCAGAGAACCTGAAATTAAAAATGCCAATGCATTCTACCAATTTCATGGATAAATCCTTTTCAGTTCACGCCATCCGTCTGTGGAATGCATTGCCACTGACCAACAGGCTCGCAAAAACATTACCCAATTTTAAAAAATTAATAAAGGAGCATTACCTAAGTTGCTGAGTGGTTAGGCTCATGACACCCGTGCATTGATATGTGTGCACCTATATTTATTTATTTGTTTATGTGTATATATATATATATATATTTGCCTATATTGCTATGTGTATGTATGTGGAAATATATGTATGTTATTATTATGACTTAAATAATTTTTTAATCAATTATGCACTGCAACTCCTCTTGCCATACATAAACTCTCGTTCCATCCAATGGTTGCCTGGAAGAAATCGCAGAGCGCGATAAGGCCGCCAATTGTACAAGGCCTCTACTTTTAGTTTGTAAGAATATTTATATACAGTTTTGTATAATTTTCTATGTTTTGTGGAATAAAGAGTTTATCTATTTATCTATCTATCTGAGCTGATGATGACAAAAAATCATAAAATATTTTTTTTTAACAAAAATTAAACTGACGAAAAGATCTAAAAGCAAAAAATAAATAAACCTTTTAAGTCTTAAGTGTTGAGCTTATTTACAAAAACTATCCAATTTAATATAAACTTATTTTGAGTTGGCGCCAAATAATAAAATGATTAATTACCTACGTAGAGCCATGTCCATTTCTACGTAGGTACATATAAAATTTAGGTAATTAATCAGTTTGTTGTTTGGCGTCGACTCAAAATTAATTAATTTAAATTTAATAGTTTATGTAAATAAGCTCAATACTTAAGACTTAAAAGGTTCTTTTACTTATTTTTTGCTTTTTAGTTCTTTTGGTCGGTTAATTTTTTTGTTAAAAAGATTTTTATAAAAGGTCTGATCGAAATCGTTGAAAAATAATTTAAAAAAAAATATTAAAAAAAGCTTTTATTGTAAATGGTCATGAGAACCAAACGTGTGTGCCAAATTTCAGCACAACAGCTTCAGTGGAAGTGAGTAAAATATTGATTGCAAAATTACAGGACACATACACCTGGAGTTAAATGAAAGCTGTCAATAAAAATAAATGCTGTACCAGTTTTTTTACATGCAGACCAACTATTGTAAAGCGTAGGACTATACAATAGGCACATTAATATAATATAAAAATATTTATGAGGCTTATCAAATAAGATAATCCCACAAAGCTATAAAGAGTAGATACGGACCTCATCTTAAAATGTCTAATTTAAAAAGATATTGTATTACAAGAAATATAACTGTAATTAAACAATTAATTTATATACATTGTGTTATTTGTGTAAATATTGAGATTATTTACAGAAATTCCCACCAGTAATCGTTAAATTGTTGTTCCTACCAGAGAACAGTCATCGCCCTTTTTTCTACAAGTAATAGCTTATCCACCCTTGCGTAGGCCTATTTTTCGTATAGAACAGTGACTGCTTTCATGTGTAAACTTCTGAACTAAATGTGTATTTCTTTAGAGGGTAGAATTAGCGATACTAGAAATTCTTGTTTGTATAAAGTTTATCTATAATACTTTAGTTTTTTTTATTCAGTTTACGAGATACAAGTGCAATTATTGTGAAGAGTAAATTCGTTTACTGTATAAAATAAAAAGCTAGCTACTGGAAGTTGAATTCTTCTTGCGTATCAAAGGAATCAAAAACATCACAAGGAAGGAATTGAAATTGAATTAATAAATAAAAATGGCAAGCTTTTCTCGTTATGACATTCGTATAATTATTTTGTATAACTTTAAGCATGGCTTACCTAAATATTTCGAGGAAATGAGTAGTGCATTGAGGGAAACCATATCTAAGGTCCATAGAACAATGGTCCATATTCAAATCTAGCGCTACCATTTTAACTTGGAGGATGATATAAGCTCCGGGAGGCCAATAGAAGTGATTACCGATAAGAATAAAAATGATTGAGACTGTACGAACATTATTGGAGGAAGACCGACGTGTGACATATCGATAGATCAAGCAAACCCTCGAGTTAAGTGCACCAACTGTTCATCGGATTCTTCACGCCCAATTGAAAGTTTGTTCACTCAGGGTACTGCAGTTGATTACTGATGCGCCAAGGGAGCAGCGTGTGACTTGGTCTCGTGCTATGTCAAAAAAAATTGAAGACGGCCGATCTAACTACGTAAACTCGATTGTTACATGTGATAAAAACTGGCTGTATTATTTCGACGTTCCTTCTAAATCCCAGAGTAACGTGTGGGTGTTTGAATATGAATACCACCGCCGACGTCTGTAAAAAAATTCCCGATCCATAAAAAAAGAATACTTAGTTGCTTTATTTTTACTAAGCGAGGAATATCGGCTACAGTTGTACTTGATAAGGGGGAGACTGTTACTGTTGCATGGTATAAAGAGTAATGTTTACCTCAAGTTCTAGAAGCCTTACCAAATTCGAGACTCGCTACTTGGCTTTTGTATCAAGATAACGCGTCTTCACATCGAATTGGTAAAACATATGGAATTAAATTGTTCGGATACCTTCCGTTTAAGAAGTAAAAATAAGTGGACTGTATTTTAGTTTGTATAGAAAACGTGTAGGTTTGGAGTATAAACAAACAATGCTAACAATAGCAGATAAGCAAAAAGGACACCGACCTTTACCATCCACCTTCGCATGCGAAGCTCAACAGCTCAGTAGACCACGCACGGCGTGTAGGTTGAGAAATCCACTATTCGGCACTATACAAGGTGTTTGATGTTCCAAATAACAGTTTATAGCACTCAACACGGTTAAGAAGATAGTAAAAGGCAAATTGTCCTCGTGAAACGTTCACAAGCCACCATTTTATCGAGATGGAACAGTTCGAACCACACACGCGCGGCGTAAGAAGACAAGTGATCACCGACGAATTCACAATAACGTCGGTATCAAGAAAAAGGGCGGCGTCACATAAATTTATGCTTATCCACCAATAAATGAGCAAAGATTGAACAATACTAAATCAATATGTTCAGCACCTGGTTTACAGGAATGAATACCTGTATTACTGCTAGTGGAGACAACTTCAAAAAAAAATATTTCACGAAGTACGACTAATGTATCGTACTAGTATTAAGCCTATGTGTCCATCTGAAATAATGTATACAGCCTTCAAATGGTGGAAGAATATTTCAAATAGGTGCACTAAAATAATAATAATAACTTGAGACACTTCACCCCACTTCCCAAACTAGCCAGAGCCTGTACTAACCAGACTGCTGATAAACATTCATATATATTAATAAATACATACATATTATAGGCTAGCTGTGCCCGTGACTTCATTCACGTTTATGTCGGAATACAAGTCGCTAATAATCCTACAGGCACGGTTTTTTATACTTTACTGGCGGTGAAACAACAAAAAAAAAGATTGTTTTGATTGCTTACACGCGAAATAATGACGTAATTTGGCCTTGGGAAAAGTACCCATTTGTTTTTCGTATGGAAGCTCACCTCACCGGGTTATTGGTGAGGATGTATATCGTATACTGACTAAAACCACACGGTGTGCCTTACAGCGCCTGTGAAAGGAATATATAATTGCTACGATGTCCAACTGCAAATATATCATTAAATATACCTTATACTACCAGGTGCGGCTTTCTGTATATGCTCGGTTTTTAACCGACGAAAAAAGACAGGAGGTTCTCAAGTCAACCCGATTTTTTTTTATGACCACATATGACTCATAACTTTTTACAGGATAGTGCGATTTCGATAATTCTCTCTCTCTTCTTTTTATTGGATAGTGCCGTATCCTCTCATATACTTCGTAATTGGTCCCATTTAAATTTCAAATAAAAATTTCAACTGCAAGGTTAGAAAAATAGGGGCGAATGATTATTCACCCATTGACTTTACACCTGTAAGCTGATTTTGTTAAAACTTAGCACACATGTGTAGTTCTAATGACACTACAACATAACAATGATGGATGCGGAAGCTGATCGAGGGAACTCTTCAAAGGTTTACAACGGCTCTCGTGTTTGTTCTTAATAATGAATCCTCTTAACAAGAACTTAAAACCTAATTAAAGATTGTTGAATATCTGTTGTTTAAATATTTATAAAAAATAACAATGAATAGTTAAAGTAGGTAATTATATTATACATAAGTTAATTAAGTCAGTTACGTAAGGAAGAATTTGTTTGTTGTTTTGACGTCAACTCGTAATTATTTAGGTATTTACATAAGTGTAGGAGTTTAGTTAGGCTAACAAGTTTAAGATTCGCTTTTCAGTTCCTTTTTTTTCGTCGGTTTAATTTTTTGTTAAAAAGTTTTTATGTCACTTTACAACGTCTACAGTCATTTTAAATAATTATATTGTTATGTAAAATATAAAATAATTTGTGTATCACATATATCATTGAGCTATATTGAAATCAGATTAGTTTTTTTTAATGGCAAATTGTATGACTCACTAAGGAAACCACACTTATTTACCCAAACATATTACGTCACCGAGTATTTCACTATACAGTACTTAAATCTTAAATATTATCTAATGATTCATAACACCAGCTTTAACGTCACGCCGGACCCCTTTTTATATAAAACCCTGATATTTTAAACATCTTGATCGTAGTGAGGGGTCATCATGTCGCCGTCCGTCGTCTGTTTGTTTATAGCCGCAATAGTTTCGCCAACTTTATTGTTCTAGTGAACCGGGCACTAAAAATGATCTTAGAGGCTTTACGACACTGAAACTTATGTTTGTATAGCTAGAGGCTTTAATTTTAAACGAGCCCTTGAAACTATATTGCTACGTAATGAGATAGTAATGTACTCCTAAGTACAAGTACTATAAATTCTCGCTTTGAATTGCTAGGAACAGTAAATGAAGGGTTCGATTGTCGACTTTTATCTGCAATAACAACAACTGCCTATAGAGATTCTTAGGTGGTACTATGCAGGTATGATTCTAGTCATGTAAAATCCAACAAGGTTGAGTGAACTCACGCCTCACTACCGCCCAAGCTAGCTTATGCATTCCGGAATTGGAAACCTAATTAACTTACTGAAATCCATAGTAAAATATGTAAATTATAAGCAAATAAGGTTTTTACGCAAAAGGCAATTTGGATTGAAGGACAAACTTTATTACGTAGTAAAAATAAATGGTTAAATACATTAATCTACGTCACAGTGATGCTTAACAATGTAGTGGTATAATTGGTAACGGGTTTCAAATTTTTTCCACTAATCGTTAGTAACGCCTTACTGGAAACTTTAATACTTCTAGGGCAACGAAAAGTACTCTATATATTTGATGTGTCAGTTTGTGAGTATGAAAACCAATAACAAACAATAAGAACAACAAACAATCGTACTTCTTGATTTCGTCAACTAAGAAGGTTTTGAAATACGTAAACGTTTTTATCGTTTGGAAACCCCCACGGGTCATCACTTCACCGGAGCAAACGGTAAAGTGGTATATCGGAATCGAACCGACTAAAACCACACGATGTTCCGTCACAAGTGGGTCTATTGCAGGAGGACCCGGGAATACCCTAGGAAGGAATCCTCCTGATAGTATTTTAGTATTCCTCAGATTGGTAACAAAAACCTTTGTAACAGCTAAAATATAATGGCTACAGCGAAGAAAAAAATACTGGAAAATAGCTAGACGTTTATAGATAGAAGTTATATATTTCAAGATTCGATAGTGATAATCTATAATACTTAAAATGTGGTTTATTATGAGTTCCCAGTAAATATAAAAAATAATACTTTCTATAAATTTGTTTCGTAAGCATAATATTATAATATTTATTACCAACAAAACACTTAAAAACAAAACTAGATTCATTTTTCTTTAATATTATGCTAAAATATTGATATATAATTAATTCTAAGTACCTAAAGAAATCGAATCAAAATACATTCTCCCTGCAATTTTGCATATTTCGTTACGGGCGGCTGTAGTCACATTACAGAAACGTGAAATCCTAACTATTACCTATTTAAATATTAATAATAACCAGTCTTCCTAATTACAAGATATGTTTTATTAAAATATATATAATATACCATACAAAAACTTTACGATAAACCGGCAAACAAAGGCGAAGTTTTATCACACATATAAAAACATCCTATCAGACTTTGGATTCATAAAACTTATAGATGTACTAAAAGAATGCATCTTAAGGATTATTTTAATATATAATACTAATACAGTAGAATAATAAATACTTTATTACTTACATTTTAAACGCAGAGCTCACAGACTGAGAACACACACTTTAAAACACTCCACATAACGTTTGAAAGTATACATTTTTTTAATAATTGCGTCACCAGGCATAGTGTTTTACTAACGAGCCACCGCGTATAACATTCATAAAGCTCTTTCAAATTTGTCATAGATAAAACCTCGTTTAAAGCGTAAAAGTCAGCGAGCCGTCGAGACAAAAAGTTTTGGGCGACTGTGGTCACACGGACGTTTGAGTAAACAACATGCATAAAAAAATAACCAAAAAGTGCGAAATAACCAAACATTTCATTTTGTCTTCCTTATATTAAAAATTTTGATTAAAAAGATCAGAAACTAACATAATATGAAAGATTTAGGTATTATGTGAAAATTGGAAACTTAATGTTTACTCGAAATAGGAAAGCAAACCTATTTCATTATTTGATTATTTAAAACTTAGATTAACTGGTAAATTAATGAGAGAAGCAAGAATAACAACTGGTAAATTAATGAGAGAAGCAAGAATAACATTTACATCGTGTTATTTAGTTATTTTATTTATTTATTTATTTATTAAAACTTCATGCACGTATTGTACAAAGGCGAACTTAATGCCTTAGGCATTCTCTGCCAGTCAACCTTGGGGTGAAGCAGAAATAAAAAGTGGTAGGTGCAAAGATATGGTAACGAGTACGAATTTATAAGTTCATAGAATAATAAGATTTATCAAGTTATTAACTAAATATACACATTACATGAAATGCACACATTATACTGATACATAATATACTAATACTTATACATACATACATACATATACATATATATATATATATATATATGAATCTCAGACTGTGACAATTATGCCAACTCATTGAGGAGGAGATCACGTACCCTCCTTTTAAATATAAAGCGGTTTGTGGACATCCTGATTTCGAGAGGGAGCGCATTCCAGAGAAGAACTCATTGGACATAGAACGAAGAGTTTACGAAGTCGGAGTTATGAGAGGGGCATAAGAGAAGATTATTGTTAGTGGAACGAAGATATCTGTCATGGTTTGAGGACAAAAATCGAAGGTAGGGAGCTAAATAAGATGGTGGAGATGGAGAGTTAAAAAAAGAGAAAAGAGCAGTTAGTGCTCGCAGATTACGACGCTGGCGAATAGGGAGCCATTTTAATTCGGAACGTAAAGCAGACACGCGGTCATACTTGCGAAGATTGAAAATAAATCGAATGCAGTTATTGAGAAGGCGGTCCAGTTTGTTGAGAAGGTCTGCATTCAGGTCGAAATAACACACATCACCATAGTCGATTAGGGGAATGATCAGGGACTGCATAAGCAGAGTTTTGATTTTAATAGATACACTTTCTGGCTCACATGTGTGACCTGGGCACGCCAATCAAGGGTTGAGTCAATATGTAAACCCAGGGCTTTAACCACTGCGCTCAGGGGTATGACTGAACCATTGAAAACTACAGGTGAGATGGAAGTAGTATCAATCCTGCTCATAATCCGTTTGCTGCCTACGACCCTACGACGATCGCCTGACACTTGGTAGGGTTTACGAATAAACCAAACCTCGTCGACCAGCATTTTATAAACTCCAGGTCACTATTGATTGTATCAATGGCTTGTGATAAATCTTCAACGCTGGCCTGTGTATACAGCTGTAAGTCATCGGCGTATAGGTGATAGGCACACTGAAGGTCTTGAGTTATAAGATTAATATACATTGAAAACAATAGTGGAGATAGAATACCGCCTTGAGGGACGCCAGTATAAAGATCACGCCAATCCGATGACAAATCATCAACGCGTACGCATTGTTCTCGTCCCTGAAGATAAGTGGAGAACCAATCCAATGCTTCTGAGGAGATCATAAGATATGATAGGATGGATAGTAGGATGTCATGACTAATGGTATTAAAGGCATTCGAAAAGTCGATCAAGGTTAGAACAGTCACTTTGGTGCTTTCCATGCCTTCCCTAATGTCTCCAGTCACTTTCAGGAGTGCAGTAACAGTGCTGTGACCGGGTCTGAAGCCAGATTGTAGAGGACTTAGGAGATTATGTTGGAAGACAAACTGTGAGAGCTGTTTGTGTACACAAGTCTCAAGAACTTTGGATAGAAAGGGAAGAATAGAAATTGGACGGAAGTGATCAGTAAGAGAAGGATTATTTTTTTAGGCAACGGGATGATGTGAGCTTTACGCCAGAGGGAGGGGAAGGTTTCATAGTCAAGAGAAAAGTTGATGATGTGAGCTACAATTTGCAGGACATGGTCCAGGATATTAACAATCATCCTACGGCTAATGTCATCACAGCCCACAGCATTGGAGCGGATGGACAGGATAATCTTTTTGATGTCCTCAAAAAGCACCGGAGAAAATTTAAAGTTGTCAATGTTGGGTCTAGTCAGACTAGCAATATGGTCTAGAGTCCGACATCTGGTTTGATGATCCAGCTGAGTAGTAGATGAGAAATGACGGTTGATATCATTCAAACCAATTGTCTTTTGAAACTCAGGACATTGCTGTTTGCCAATACCCAAAGTGTTAAGAAACTTCCAGATACTGGAAGGAGATGATGCCTCTATATTTTGTAGAATGTGTCGGCGTTTTGCGTTACATATCACCTGGTTACACCGATTTCTCGCAGCTTTAAAAATGTTCCACTTGTCCTCACAGCGATCTTTTCTGTAATTTTGGAAAGCCCGATCTCTCCGTCTCATCGCTATTCGCACCTCCGCCGTCATCCACAGTGCCGGAGGGCGCTTCAATTTTACCTTTCTAATAGGAGCATGGATGTCGTATAAGGTTATAACTGTGTTTTTAAAGACGTTGACTTTATCATCCACATTAGTCGCCGCTGTCACGCTTGTCCAGTCTAGTTGGGCAGCATCTGCACATAATTTTTCAATCTCCATACGTCCATAGCAGCGCATATGTAAAAATTTGGGAGGGGAGTTAGGAGTTTTAAGGATATATGAAAGGAAAATCTAGTCGTGACGGGAAAATCCAGGAGCAGGATGTTGGCCATGGGAAGAGATAAGGTGGGGAGCGGAGGTGAGCATTATGTCAAGCCAGGTGTCCTGGCTATCGATATTATGGTGGGTAGCTTGAAGGGGTAGGAAATGGAGGCAGGGTGAGTCGACGATATCGAGGAGATTGCGGGTTCGAGGAGAGTTTAGCGCTAGCAGGTCAGTGTTAAAATCACCCATGACGATGTGGTGTGAATATTCTGACCCTAAAGATTCCAGCACTGTTTCCAGACTGAGAAGTAGTTGACAACAGGGGGGCAATAGACTATGCCTACTATAATATTGACTCTCTTGACACAAACCTCAAGAAAAAGGAATTCTGCAGTGGTAGAAAAGTTGGAAGGGGAGGAGTCGAGAATTTTATAAGGTAAGGAACTTCGAAGGTAGATGGCAACGCCACCACCTCTTTTATTTAATCGGTCGTTGCGAATGAGGACGAAGCCGAGAGAGGATAAGAGGTAGAAGGTAGGTGAGGCTTGAGCCAGGTCTCTGAAATCAGGATGGCATGAACGCTATTGTCTGTAAAAGCTTCAATTAAATCACTATAGTGACTGGGGACACTCTGTGCGTTAATATGGCACACATTTAGGAGAGAACTAGTTTGTTTAAATGTTAACCGTAATTGATCACCAGTGTTTCTGTCAAGGAACTGAAACTTTCCTCATCAGAAGAGTCGTTAGCTGAAAAGTACACATCATCGTCTTCAATCATTAAAACAATAAAAATATAATATAGTTATAAAATATGAATTTGTTTCAATGAAATAAATTCTACACAATATTATATAAAAATATACTTAAATACATATGTATATATTATTATATATGTTTATATTAAAAGGCCGAAGTTGATATAATTTATTTCTACACCACTCCCCCAGCTGTCACACAACATAATAAAACCTATATTATTATAATGTAAACAAAACAAGCAAAAGAATAATAATAAAAAAAAACAACAAGAGAAACGTAACGACATATAAATAAGAATTCTATATATGTAACAGAACATACTAAAATGCAGTAAAAGCAAACTCTTAAAAGTGGTTATTAGTTTCCGAACGTTTTTTCCTAATAAAGGGTAGCACGTATTAAACGTCGACTTGACATACGCAAGAGCTGTCAATATGTTGTAAAATAGAAGAAGGTAATAAATAGAAAAAGTCTTGTTATGTTATTGTTACATAGAAGGTAATAGATTGAAAAGTTATGGCTACATCAACATTATCAACAAAACAAACTGTGAATGAATAATCTTACAAATGTAACAAAAGACAGCGAAAAGCAATGTTACAATATTATTGTTTTGTTGTTTACTGTCTTCGAGAACTTTTTGTGAATAAGCCAGGACCCGCATTTTTGGAATCATTGCTGCTTGTGGATATCGTCTTTGGGTACTTGGATATCAAAGGTTTCAGCTCTTCCATGGATGTTATATTGTGACGGCTATTATCGGAGGATTTAATGATAATGGTGCCGTCCTGCGTCCAGCAAGAAGACATACCAAAATGTTGCCGGGCCATGCTGAAGACTGTTTGTCGGACTTTAGTTAAGAATTCTCTTACCGACACACCGGATCCCTTCAAGGTCGTCTTCATCTTCCAGACAGTAGACCTTACCTCTGTCGTGGCGTGACACCAATGCGATAACAGATCTTGATGTTCTGGGGTATGATGTCCTTAAGACCCATCTTCTCATTCATTACATTCAGAAGAGTTCTACTGCAATCCTCTCCGTCGGCTTCCGGTACACCAAGAAAGAGAAGTGCTTTATGTCGATGCCGGGTTTCCATCACATCAATCATCTTGACGCACTCACCAATCTGTTTCCGGAGAAGACCCAACATGCTGAATATAAGCTCCCGGAATGTCCTGAACTCTTCTGAAACCCGTGCCACTGTCTCCTTTGTGTTCCCTGTGGTGTGCAGCTGTGCCTCCAGTTCGGTCATCCTTTTTGAGAAGCTCTCCTCAAGACAGTTTTGGGCCATTTGGATATCCGCTAGTTGTGACTATTGTTTTTTTCTTTTTTAAGTATAAGTGTCAATAAAAATTAGTTTGATGCAACGATAGAAAATTGTGCAAATGTGCTGGCAGGTGGCTCAAATATTTTTCTTAACTCATGTAAATTGTAAGTACAATATAAATATAAACTTCTTTTTATAATATGAGCAAAAATTAATTAAAATGAATTAGGAGATCTCAATTGTATGTGTTAACTTTTCAACACCTACCCGCCGAAAAATATTTATAATATTTAATTAATAAAATTATTTTTCTTGCAAGTTTTATTGCATACGTTTTAGCGTAATAATAATAATAATAATGACCACTGGTATTACCCACTTACTCTATAAGTCCGGTAGTGCCATGGATCCCAAAAACTATAGACCTATTACGTGCTTACCAATCGTGTATAAGCTTCTAACATCTATTCTGAGACTCAAAATTACTACACATTAAATAAAAAATCCGATCATTTCTATTTCTCAGAATGGATGTAGAAGCGTGGCACTAAAGAGTTCCTTATCATGGATATGGCCATTAGCCATCAGGTGCGTCGTAACCGTAAGAATCTGTCGATATGTTGGATAGACTATAAGAAGGCATACGTGGCTTTTGAGAGTGCTAGAGTTGTATAAAATTGATACAACTCTTTGCACTTTCTTGAAGTCATGTATGAGGCAATGGAGGACGGTACTTCGCTATCCAGGATGTCGGCAGATTGCGGCAAGCGATGTACCAATAAAGATTGAGCGGGGCATATTTCAAGGTGATAGTCTGAATCCCTTGTGGTTTTGCCTGCTTTGAACCCTCTCAGTACTCTGTTAGAGGGTTCAGGGCTAGGCTATAGGTTGCAGAAAGATGATCTAGTTATATCCCACCTTCTATATATGGATGATCTGAAACTACTAGCCCCTACTAATTTGCAATTGATAGCGTTACTGAATGTGACTGAAAACTTCAGTAACTCTATCAAGATGGAATTTGGCGTGGACAAGTGTGCAGTCATGCATGTAAAGAAAGGTGTGATAGTAGAATCTGAAGGAGTCGAACTTTCAGATTCAACAAAACTCAGATCTCTGTCTGCCACCGAAACCTACAAATATCTAGGTATATCACAATCATTGGGAATACCCGAATCGAATGTGAAACAAGCGCTGCAGGAGCGTTTTTTTGGCCGTCTGAAAAAAGTACTAAAAAGTCTTTTATCAGGGGGTAATAAGATTCGTGCCTGCAACGGTTGGGTCGTACCGGTTTTGCTGTATTCCTTTGGTGTACTTAGATGGACTGAATTAGATGCCCTTGACAGGAGAGTCCGTACACTGCTGACTGCATTACGGATGCACCACCCACGTTCATCAGTAATGAGGTTGTATATCCCGCGAAAATTATGGGGTCGTGGACTCTTAAACACTAAGACTTTACACAATCGCGAGATATACAACCTTAGAGAATATTTTCTGCATACTGATGTGGGAGTGCATTGTAATGTAGTCGCAGTGGACAACGGACTCACTCCGCTCGCTTTGGCTAAAGAGAACTGGTGCAAGCCTGTGATACTTAGTACTAATGATCGCAGGGGGTATGGAAGGGCAAAACACTTCATGGTCGTTTTTATCGGGCCCTAAGTGGGCCTGATATAGACTTAAAAGCGTCCATATCTTGGCTACGGTTCGGTGATCTCTTCGAAGAAACCGAGGGTTTTGTCTTTGCAATTATGGACGAAGTTGTTATGACAAATAACTATCGGAAATATATCCTGAAAGATGGTACGGTGGACATCTGTCGGGCATGCCACCGTCCTGGTGAATCTATCAGGCATATTATTTCTGGTTGTTCTCGTCTTGCTAACGGTGAATATTTGCACAGACACAACCAAGTGGCCAGGATTGTGCATCAACAACTTGCCCTTAGATACAATCTTGTGCATTCAGAGGTGCCATATTACAAGTATGTGCCCGACCCAGTTCTCGAAAATTGTCGTGCCACATTGTATTGGGATCGATCTATCATCACTGACAGAACTATTGTTGCTAATAAACCTGACATAGTGGTGATAGATCGATTAGAGCGCCGCGCAATGATTATCGATATCGCTGTTCCTCATGACGAGAATCTCATGAAGGTTGAAAACGAAAAACAAATCAAATATTTGGATTTGTCTCACGAGATTGTCGATATGTGGAATGTCGATTCAGCGATCATTGTTCCGATCGTCATATCTGCGCATGGATTGATAGCCAAAAGCCTCGATCAACACCTTAAGAAACTCGCGTTAGACGGTTGGATCAAGGGACTGATACAGAAGGCAGTTCTCCTCGACACGGTTCGTATAGTGAGGAGGTTCCTGTCTTTGGAGCCCTAACCACCGGTGTCTTGGTCCCTGTACCTGATGTCGGTGGTATACTATTTTTTATATTTTTAAATATATATTTTGTTTTATAGGTATTTAAAAATGTAATTAATAAATTTTACGATAAATAAAGAGAATAATAATTGTAATATAAAAGAAAGTTAGTCAATAGTTATGATGAAAAATGATTATTTCTGCAGAAAGCCTTGGCATCCATCTTTAATCCATTGTACTAACCGATATTACTGAAGCGTGAAAGAGCACTTTACTAATTAGAGCTGAAGTCAGTAACTGCCTTAAGTTTATTAGAAAAGTTCGGTAATAAATAATGTTTGAACAGAAATTTAAGTGGTCATCTAAGTAGAAAATCGTTGCATTTCAAAAGTTTCCAATAATTAACAAGTTCTACATTTGAACTCGTTGAAAACTTTGCTTTTGTTGTATTAAACACTAACTGTTGCCTGCGATTTCAAATCTACCCCACGGGAACCGTACATTTTTCCGAGATACAATGTAGCTTATGTGCTATTTTTTTGAGATCTGAAATTTCATTCAGATCCGTTCACCTGTATTCTGGCGTGATTGAGTGACAAACATCCATCCAAACTTTCGCATTTACAATACCTAGTAAGATTGATGTTGAAATAGAAACACAATTAAGAGCGATTGACCTATTTAAACGTTACTGTTTTTGTTATGAAAATCAATATTTACCGGTATTTTTTTCAACATTGTTGCTTCACTGCCAGTTTTCTGTAAGGCCACAGATTACTAAGTAGTTACTACGTAATAGATAAATCACTCCCTACAAAAATACCGATACTTACCGTTTTAGATAGATAGATAGATAGTACTCTTTACTGTACACCAAACACATGATATATCTATACATATGAAATGCTTTGTC